>OY292534.1:3674662-4177273 GCA_958496365.1 Subacronicta megacephala
TGTCAGGTAGGTAAACCTGCTATCTATACCCCGAGGATTTGGGACCTGTTGCTGTTGTGGTTAATATTAATTATTTCTAAAAAAACAGCTCTATAACAGATTTTTTTCGTGTCGTGACTGCGTTTACAAAAATAAACTTCTGTACTGAGGCCAGCACATCAAGTTACCACAGAATGTCAATTTTTCTCAGTTGATTTTGAACTTAATAATCAATTTAAGGTTTAAAATCATTTGGAGAAAATTGACAGTTTTGTATAACCTGATGTGCTGGTGCACACGAACACCCAATTTCGGACCAAGTGCCTGTAAGTTACACAAATATTTGTTTCGTGCGGGTATCGAACCGACAACTCTTAGCTCCGAAGCCCTGTAGCTCGGCCACTATGCAAAACGTGCTGGCAATATTAATTCACTAACGCACGTAGTTGACTCATGAGGACAAAACAATAGATTTTGCATTGTGTCTACAATATGTCGCTTTACGGGTTAAACAAACCTTCCAAATTCAGTCAGAAGTCAATATGATGAATTGATTTTAAATATGAGTTGGTTTGAAGAGCAAAACAAGTTTTCAGATTTAATTTTAATTACAGTGCCGACGTAAAAATTGAACCAGATGAAAACGCAAACCATATGCTCGAAGAGAAACAAGTTGACTAAATAATAGTACCTTTCAAACCATTTAGGTTACTGAACATTTATTATATATTCATTAATTTGACACATATCAAATTGATTAAATATAGGTAGTGGTAAAGGGTTAATAAATGGTGTGTGATACGTGTTGTGTAGTTTATATTTAGTCTGTCATATGTACCCCCACGGCTACACATCAATCTATACAAAACCAATAAAGGCTGGACTTGAATTGTGCGGAATACGTTTACAATGAGGGGTCAGTCTAAATTGGTTTTGTATAGTTTCATGTGTAGCCGTGTGTACTTAGAATAATAAATAATTGTCGTAACATGTAGTATGTAGATATAATTATGAGGTGGTTTAAGCGACCTAGCTCTTGGGGTATTAAAATTGTTTTATGCATCCATTGTTTGATAAAGTTGAAAGTAAAAAAATGGCCGAATACTCAAACAACGGTAACATTTTATAAACGTTATAATAAAAATAATTTGGCGTTTCAGAATTCGGCCGTGAATTTAGTGTTGTCCTTGTCCAGTACCAATTAATCAATGAATTAAAACGGTCTATAAATACTCGAATAACCGGAGCTAATGATTTTACAGGCAACTGGGCGGTCTTGTGGTGTCTTCAGCGGCAGAGGCTACTCATCTCGTTATGGATAAGCTGGTGCGAACGTGTAAGCTGATCAGCTGCCTGGTCACCGTCAAGCACCTCCTCACACCGGAGTGGGTCCTAGAGAGCCAGAAACTCAACAAATTCGCCGACGAAGCGAAGCACGGCCTACGAGATGACGCCTTCAACAAAATGTTCAAGTGTGACGTATCCGAAGTACTGTTATGTGGAGAAATGAGAAAGAAACTCTTCGAAGGGGTTACGTTCTTCCTCACGCCCTGCGTGAAGCCTTCTAGAGGTGCCTTGACAGAAATGATAGAGCTTTGCGGTGGTAAGGTCGAGAAGAATCGGCGGTCGTACGTGTCTATACAAGAGATGCACAATCAGAAGAATTACAGTTATCTAGTGTTGACGGTACCGAATGATTTGCATCTAGTGTATTATCTCTTGCAGTCGGAAAAGACTTTAAATGTAGTGTGTAGTACGGAAGTGGTGCTAACAGCCATTATGAGGCAGAAGTTGGAGGTTGAAGAGTTTCTCGTCAAAATAGACTAAAATATACTTTCTGAAAATGTCGAATTATAATTGTTAGTTATACGACTTTTGTCTATTTACAGATCTATGTGTAGCTAGTATTGACAATATTTATGAAACAGATTCCGATATAGCAGTAGCATATCACAAATTAAATATTCTGATTTCTTGTTCATATATTTTTTGGTGTTATGCATTTTTTTTTGTTTTGATTTTATGTCTTCATAAACTTTTGAAGAAAACTACAATGATTTAGTTACAATTGGAATTAACTTCAAAACATTATTTTCCTTTATTTTGGAATATCTGTTTTATTTTGTATTGATTCTCTTGTTGAAAGTTTTCATTTTAAGTTCAATTTCTATATTTTGTTAAATTTTTATAAAGAATAATGCATGTTGCGTTAATTAACTTGTAAGGAGAAGTTTTGGAAAAATATATTTTCTTGTAAATAGACATTTTACAGGTCTGGACCATGATGTGTATAAATTAAAAAAAAAACTAAGAGGTATATTAAAGTATGTTTCCGATTATACTATATATTGTTTACATTTACAATATTATCCTTACATAAAATATTTTACCCTTACAACGATAGATTTCCCTCTAATATAAGGATTGGCTACCAATCTCCTAATATAAACGAGTTGCAAAACCTAGGCCGCGTTCCACTTGGTGATCACAACGATCGAAACGTTACTTCAGCCGTTTCATGTGGCGACCGCGGTCGTTGTGGTCGCGGCGAATACGTCATTCATGACGTCATGACTTACGCCCACGACGACCCATCTAAAGAGATAGGTTGAAGTGATCGTTGAGAAAATCCTAAAATCCGTTCCACTCGAGTTTACGACAGCAACGCTCACAAGCAAGTGGGACGGGAAAAATTGAGCGTGATCGTTGTGATCGCCTAGTGTAACGCGGCCATAGTAACACCAACGCCCATAGTGACAACAAATTAAAACTATTCTAGAATCTTGATTAAACCTTTTACCTTAAAAAAATACAGTCCTGTGACACACACAGACAGCGGAGACACTTTAATAGGGTCCCGTTGAGCGCCCTTTGGGTTTGGAAACCTCATTTTTAAACCAATAACAACTTTCTTTACCGACTATACGTTTTACGACAAAACTGGAGTACGACGAGTTCGGTTATATTTATTTCCACGGTTTTCCAAGTGCCACAACATAAATAATGACTTATTGAAAGTGAGCGTATAATACCGTTTTTAAAATCAGTCTACTATCACGTACGAATACGTATCAAGTACCACCGCTTCGCGGCGTACAATATAAGGCTGCTTTCACAGTCGCACCGTCCAGACGCGCGCGCTTGTAATTTCACTAGACTCGCGCGTTTGGAAATCTACTAGTAGTGTTTTATAGTCAGGCTGATGAAGCGCGCTGCGTTTCTTTCTCATAGGTCCGCCTTGCGTCAAGCGCTCGCTGTTGAAACGCGCTGTTCGACGGTGCGAATGTGAAACCAGCCTAAGAATACAGGGGAATTCCTCGCAAGTTTCAAGCAAAGATGTTCGAGACTTGTTGGGAATTCCCCTGAATTTTTTGAAATAAGTTGTCATTATTAAAGTCGCGTTCCTGGAATTTGGTTTAATTATATTCTGAATGTGGGATACATTTTCACTAGTTCAATTTATAGTTTGTAGGTCAGAGTCCGGTCTATACAGGAAAGCTCATGGTAGTGTTCTATTGGAGATCTCGGAATCTCTCTACATCATGTGCGGGATGTGGCCACAGTGTGGTTTTAGTCGGTAGGAGTCCCACAGAACCATTGGGTAGGTATCCATGAGGATTTCCACACGAGACAAAAAAAAGGTGGGTATTTTATTCCCTAGAGATAAAGGCTAATTTCCCTAACAATGAAGCTAATTATGAACTAGCTAATTATGAACTAGCTAATATGCTGACTATACTCCGAGATTATAACTTGAATTAAATGTTATCTTTAAATAATTTCTATCACATTTCAAGCAAAACTCCCAAAGCACGTCATCCACGGCGTAGCATGCCACTGGCATGGCACCCGAGGTATGACGTACACGACATGACATCAGATCATTACATTCGAGGTCGACTACCGGCCCGGGAATGACATCCGAGGTATGAAAACCCCTGTAAGACATCCTAGACATCAATAACAGGTTTATAGGATTAAATTGTCATAGAACAGGAAAATTCTGTTATTTAAAAAACGTACAAAATATAATTGGAATTTAGTCACTATGTGGCAAAATCAATATTCAGATGATTTTTTGGATGTTCACTATAGTAATTTAAATATAACTACTCGTACATATTTTTTTATCGCTAGAGATTCGTCATTTTATGATACATTGAGACTAGATTCGAATTATATTTAGAAAGCATTTAAGTACCAGGATTTCCTTCCACGACAACATCCTAGGTGTGACATCCACGGTATGAACATCCGGGGCGAGGCATCCAAGGCATGTCCTTCACGACATCTGTCAAGGGTACGAAATTTAAGACTTCAATCTAGATTCACTTCAAGCTACTTATATTTAACTTCCATCTAGTTTTAATTCAAGTTATAATCTAGTTTTTTCTTAGTTTTAGAGGTCAGCTTATATTGGACAGGTATGGCATGTTTTGTGCTTTATGCTCTCACAAGTCTATGGTGTGAGCTTATTTCTGTTGACCACAAGTCTTAAACTCTGAGCTCATACTGAGAATGTTCTAATGAAATAGCACTTTACCCTACCAGAGCATCAAACTCGGAACTCACGCTTTTATACATTACACGAATGAGCGAGTCAAATATATGGAGAAAATATAACTAAAACAATCATACCTACTTGATCGTTTGGGTATGAGCGGGTACTTACTTAATTTTGAATTATTTATTAGGTAAACGGCTTCGTCTTCACTTACCACAAAGTCCAGGAGTGCTAACTTCTCAGATGAGGATTTCCACTCGGGACAAAAAAAAGTTCTGTTTATAGTTTGTAGGTCAGAGTCCGAGGGACCCCCTGAGCTTGGGGGCTCCGGGGCACTCCTCCGTCTAGCCCTCCGGTAGCTACGCCACTAACAGCAACTATGCTTCTGACGTCGGTATTTTATTCCCTAGAGATAAAGGCTAATTTCCCTAACAATGAAGCTAATTATGAACAGTCTGTTAACTCCTACATATTATGGTGACTATATTCGAAGATTATAACTTGAATTAAATTTTATCTTTAAATAATTTCATTCTTTAAATAAATCACATTTAAAGCAAAACTTCTAAAGCACGTCATCCACGGCGTAGCATGCCACTGGCATGGCACCCGAGGTATGACGTACACGACAGGACATCAGATCATTACATTCGAGGTCGACTACCGGCCCGGGAATGACATCCGAGGTATGAAAACCCCTGTAAGACATCCTAGACATCAATAACAGGTTTATAGGATTAAATTGTCATAGAACAGGAAAATTCTGTTATTTAAAAAACGTTCAAAATATAATTGGAATTTAGTCACTATGTGGCAAAAATCAATATTCAGATGATTTTTTGGTTGTTCACTATAGTAATTTGAATATAACTACTCGTACATATTTTTTTATCGCTAGAGATTCGTCATTTTATGATACATTGAGACTAGATTCGAATTATATTTAGAAAGCATTTAAGTACCAGGATTTCCTTCCACGACAACATCCTAGGTATGACATCCACGGTATGAACATCCGGGGCGAGGCATCCAAGGCATGTCCTTCACGACATCTGTCAAGGGTACGAAACTTGAGACTTCAATCTAGATTCACTTCAAGCTACTTTTAATTAACTTCCATCTAGTTTTAATTCAAGTTATAATCTAGGTATTTCTTAGTTTGAGAGGTCAGCTTTTACTGGCTAGGTATGACATGTTTTGTGAGATTTGACACTTATTGAATGCTAAAATATAATAAAAAAATCAACTAATTTAAAAACCTAATCGCCCCCGATATTAATGAATAACAATAAATAATCATATTTTAAGGGGGCGATTAGGTTATCACATTAAATGAAACGGCGGTCAATACAAGTTATCATTCGTCTGTTAAAATAATAAATTTTACTAAAAATAGAAAACTGAAATTTTCGAACAAAATAAATACCGTAAATATTGGCTCGAAATAAATCATCCTTGATAATATCATTCTAGTGACATGTAAAAGCGACACTAGGAACGTAGGTACCTACGAGGAAGGTGCGTGCATGTAGGCACTAGATGCACTGAGCGATGGTATCAACAATTCAACACAAACTTTATGGTATTTTTACCAATAATCACAAATCCAGTTTAAAAAAACCTCCACTTAAATGTTCAATTGATTAAATTTGCGATTTTTTTTCCTTTCGAGGTACGGAACCCTAATGAATTCGGTGTAATACTTTTATTTATAAAATAATTTTGTCTAAAACAGTTTGGGAAGTCGGTGACTTCTATTTGAGTGGGTATTTTATTTTCGCCACCGACTTCCCAAACTGTTTTAGACAAAATTATTTTATTATTTTTTGAGGGCGGTTTAACTTTTTTGTTAAAAGTAATTTTATTTTGTAATTTTTAGCGGAAAGTTTGTTTAGAAGTACTTGTTAGCCAACTAAACGCACTGCTCCAATAAGACAGCGATGTTTCGGAGTAAACGATAATATCATCGATGTAAACAAATTTTAGATTTTTGTTGATATTTTCAAAACTGCTTAACCGATTTCCATAAAATTTGAACGGGACCACCTCTGAAGTATGAACTACCAAACAATAAAACAATCATTAAAATCGGTCCACAACTGGCGGAGAAATCGCGTAACAAACATACAAAAAAAAAAAAAAAAACGTACAGACGAATTGAGAACCTCCTCCTTTTTGAAGTCGGTTGAAAAGTGTTTCAAGACGCCACGTGGTACCTTCGACAGTAAAAGTAATAATAGACTTACCGGGATTTCATTTCATTTTCCACTTCACCGTCACAGATAACCACACGTACTATCAATTTTCAATTTTATTAAATAAATTATTATTACACTTCAATCACACTTCTTATGATAAAGTTGTACATCAACGTCGAATAATTTCAAAAGACTAAACGGACTAAACGATTTCTTGCATCTTTTGTCTTTGATAAAATTCTACCATCTACCCACTTTTTTTAAATATCTATTTTAATTCCATAATTATTTCAATTTAAAACGCCTGGATGGCGTCGGTATCTATTTATCTAATTTTGATGTTGCTTTATATAGCTTAATATTCATAAAAGTTAATTAATTCACGCTGATAACTATTTAACTCTAAACTAGTCAACTACCTACATAACAAGTCTTTGGGCCCCGGGGCACAAACATTTGTTATGTGTGTTGTGAATGAAACAAAGAAATAAGTATGTGTTTAACGTAAATTTATTATATAACGTCTTACATAGTAGCGTTGCTTCTCAACCCAACTAGCTATAAAATAATTAAAATACAGCGGGCGTTTACAGAACATTATAAAATCATAATTTCATTTTGTGATCTCGAATAAAATTATTGTTTTTTTTTATTGGCAACTGGAAGCTATTTCCATGTAATTACATCTGCTCTTAATTTCATCAAGAATCAAAGTAAATACTTAAATTAGATTAAAATATAAATGCCTAGTATAAAGGGGACTAAATATCTTTGTGTGTGTATTCTGTTAACACAGCTTGCTATAACTTCCTTTTTGAAAGAACTGTGCTTAGTAGCATAATTAATATAACTTTAATACAAAAAGTATGTTCAATTTAACTGTCGCCCCCAAAACAAAATACCCGCGATCCCATTAACATTCATACATCAATAATGGAATTTACATTTTACAAGTCTTTATAACTTACGTAGGAATACTTTCATAACATCTTAGATCAACATATACATAGCAATATAAACATCTGGAGTGAGATTACGACTTAATTATAGCTTCGTACGCTTGGAATATGCAAGAAGCGACTTCTACGGTCCTGGATTTTAGACTGAGCGTGGCCTCGGGGTTGCCTGGTTGTAGTTTAAGTTCTAGAAGCACCCAGATGTTGTTGGTGAGTTTTAGTGATTGGTAGAGCATATCCTGTCCTTCTACGTTCCGTTTGGCGATGGTGTATATGTTGTTGAGCGTCATCTTCTGTGCGATGGTGTCGGCGTTGCCGGTGACGTTGGACAGCGAGTGCTGCACCTGTAAGTAAGTTATGTTAGTTTTGTACAATGAAAGGTTGTGGTTTTCTTTTATTTTCCCAATAAAAATTTATTATTATTATCTCCTTTGTTCACATAAATACATATTTTTTTATATTTCTAAACATTTTCTAATATAAAATACACATTATATTTAGTCGTCCACCGGTGTCGGGAGCAGAGTCCAAGCCACCGGTAGTCAGGGCCCCAGAGTGAGGAACCTCCTCACAATACGCGTCGTATCAAGAAGTACTGCCTTCTGAATCAGGCCCTTAACCCAGCAACCCAAATCGAGCCTCCTAAGGTGTTGGTCGAGGCTCTTCGCTATAAGTCCATTGGCCGTAACGACTATCGGCACAATGATGGCCGAGTCCACATCCCACACGGCGACCACCTCGTGGGCTAAGTCGAGATATTTTAATTGTTTCTCTTTCTCAGCCTTCACGAGGTTCTCGTCATGCGGGACGGTGACATCGATAATCGTTTATAACATACCATCACGCCTGTACAGAGGTGCACTTAATGTACACCCACAGTTCGCCGGTATGTTTTAGGTCCCATGTAATAGGGGGCGAACCTATTGCCATTCACCGGGCACAAATCCAGACTCCGAGCTGCTACTGAGAATTTCATAAAAAACCCCAATAACACTTTCCTCGACCTGGGGATCGAACCCAAGACCTCTAGCGTAGCAGTCGCGATTGGGACCACTAGACCAACGAGGCAGTCCGTTGCCGTATTATTATTATTATTCCGCCCACGGCTTCGCCCGCGTGGTTTATTGGCTTTTCTATACTAAAATATGTATGTATTATACATATAAACCTTCCTCTTGAATCACTCTATCTATTAAAAAAAACCGCATCAAAATCCGTTGCGTAGTTTCAAAGATTTAAGCATACAAAGGGACAAAGGAACAAAGTCGCTTTCTCTGTCCCTATGACAGAGAAAGCGACTTTGTTTTATACTATGTAGTGATTACCTCGTTGGCGGCGGGGATCTCCTTCCAAGTGGTCAGGAATACTCGCTTGTCGAGCTGGCCGTCTTCAGTGAACAGTATGTGCACGGGGATGAGGCACGCGAAGTAGAATACGTCCACGTTGTTCTTTATCGCCACCTGTGAAAGAGAGGATATTAGTGAACTGCTCTTTAAGGTTAAACAGTCAGCTTTGGGCTCCAAATTACTTCTTTTTGTTTTTTTCGCAATTCGTTTGTTCATATTCTTGGTACGCACGGCTACAAGTCAAATTATACAAAACTAGTATACGCTGGCCTCTTGTTGTATGAAAGCCTATACAATGCGAAATCGGCTTAAACTGGATTTGTATAGGTTGACTTGTAGTTATGTGTACATAGCAATAGAAATTGCGACATCAACAATAACTTCATAATTAAGTACAAAGTTATTTTAGTGAAGAAACAATACGACCGCAGACAGGATTGGAACCTGCGTCTTCTGGTTAAGTACACCAGACGCTATGACCGCTAAGCCACCGCGAGTCCCACCCGTCTAGTCGAAATTTGCCTTCACATTTATCGCGGTGGCTTAGCGGTCATAGCGTCTGGTGTACATAACCAGAAGACGCAGGTTCGAATCCTGCCGTCTGCCCTGCCTTTGCATGGAAAATGTCTAAAAAAACAAAGATAAGTACAAAGTTAGCAGTAGGAAGTAGTGTTAAGGTACCTGTAAGTTGTTGAGTGGGTCCATACGCTGCACGGGTCCCGTGGTGGCCAGTACTAGAGGTGCCTCGGCCGAAGCCCCTGCCGCGACGGCCCCCACGCTCAGACCACCCGACGGAAACACGCCGAAACTAACAACAACAACAACAACATTTCAACACATCAAGTAAAGTCATCATCAAGGCTAAATACAATTAGAGATGTCTAGCAATGTGTGTACAGATTTACAATAAGATACACAACCATTTAAAAATATTAAATAAAAGGTTATTTAAGATCAAACTGTACAAATGGTTAAATGGATGCCATTTCTATTTAATATATATTCTATTAATAATATGTGAGACCCACATTGCTAGTAAGCTTTTTTTTTAATTTATGTATAGGTATCTAATTTGGATGTCTAAATCCATAAAAAATATTAGTCCACTTGCGTATTATTATGGTTCTGATGAAAAAGTAAATATAAAGTTATTTTAGTGACGCGAAAATACGACTGCGGGCAGGATTCGAACTTGCGTTTTCTGGTTAGGTACACCAGACGCTATGACCGCTAAGCCACCGCGAGTCTCACCCGCCGGGTCGCTAAAATAAGTTTATAATCTTTGCATGGAAAATGCCTAAAAACTACAAAAAGAAAGTAAATATAATAAAAAAATATATGTATAATATTAGTACTGACCTGTTCTTGTTGAGTTGTATGGCGAATCCACTCATGGCCTGCATAGCTTTGTTGGTGAAGGTCATCTCCATTCGCGGCTGGCCGTTCTGACGACTGAATGTACCCCAGATCTCAAGGCCTGCACCAAATAATATTTCATATTATGATAATTGATATCGTTGACTGCCTCATCAGTCTAGTGGTCCTAAGCACGACTGCTACGCTAGAGGTCCTGGGTTCGATCCCCAGGTCGAGCAAAGTGTTATTGGGTTTTTCTATGAAATTCCCAGTAGCAGCTCGGAGTCTGGATTTGTGCCAGGTTAATGGCAATAGGCTCGCCCCCTATTACATGGGACCTAAACATACCAGCGAACTATGGTTGTACATTAACTCTGCCTAACCCTTCGGGGAATACAGGCGTGATGGTATGTTATGATAATTGATGAATATATAAATAATAAATATGAATATTATACAGGGTGGAAGAGACATCGACGCACAACCGCTTACAATGAATACAGTACATGATTCTGAACCACGCGTAGATATTTTACGTTGGTGATTTTTAAAAAAACTGCTTTTTCATACAAAAGTGCAGTACCTACACGGTCAAAATGTATGGAGCAACGCATCTGCAGCTCCTTAGTTTTTGCAGATGTCCATGGGCGGCGATGACTACTTACCGTGAGGTAGCTCGCCTGCTCGTTTGCCCATAAAATACCAATGGTACAGTTCACCACGACCTCTAACAGCTCTTAATATGTTCTCACCTTTCCCTTTATCAGCGGGCAGCCAGCACTGCTTGGGTGGTACGAAGGAGGCCGGCGTGGAGGACACGCCGAAGATATCTCCCAACAGGCCCGTCGTGCCGGAGGCTGGGGCTGGCTCCGGCCCGCCGCCCAACTGGGACATATCACATTGTTATGAAGCATGTATAGTACTGGTAATTAGTGTACAATATTTAAGCACCTGATTTACTTTTTTAGTATCTTAAGATAATTAATCATACCAGGGAAATTTGGTTCGCGGGTTTTCAATGGATTTTGTCATCAGTGAAAAACCCGTCAAAATGGTACCAGCCGTTTCTGAGCTGAGCAGCCATTAGCCGGAACAAACATACAAACAAGTTTTTTTTTGTCATAATTGCCATTTTGGCATTACCAATTGCCACTTTATTTAATGTATAAAAGACTATTTAGTAGTACTTTTAAAGGGTCATTTTTAGATTATAGATACCCCAAAACGTCTGTTCTTCACCACTTCTTTTTTCTATAGTAATAAAATGACAAGCATACGGCCCGCCCGATGATAAGCAACAACATTAGTTTATGTACACATGGCTACACTTTAAACTATAAATAACCAGTATAAGCTGGCCTTGAATTGTAGGTAAAACCTTTACAATGGGAGGTCAGTCTAAGTTGGTATTGTATAGCTTGATGTGTAGCCAGCAACAACCCCCACCATCAGACGAAAAACATGTTGCAAACAGCTACCTATATATATATCCCACTCACTCTCTAAGACTTAGAGTAAGATAGCTGTTTGCAACATGTGTTGTCGTCAGTGGGAACGTGGGTTTAGTTTATATAGATGCCAGCGACAGCAGACATCAGCGTTGAGGTGTTGAGACCTTGAGACCTTAGTTCAGAAGTCTCATACCTAGCGATTTCGGCTACATCACTCTTCAAGCCCAGACAGCAATGTTGGCACATTATTACTTAGCGAATATTTGGCAATAAGGTTGTATTCAAAGAAACTAAGTAACTTTTATGACTACTTACAAGTACGTCGAGTCCTCCAGCCAGTAGGTCCAAGTTTGAAGAGGGCGCGGGCGCGGGGGGAGGCCCGCCGATATCCATCGACAACAGGTCGCCGATCAGGGACTCCTGAATATATACAATATTGGAATTTAAATTCGCAGTAAAAGCGCCCCGCTGTCCAAGTGAGGCAATTATGCCGAGTCGTAGCCTTTTCACTGCCGCAGTAGAATTTAAGTTTAACTGATTCATGTACTTAGTTATAGTTTTACTATGTAGCAATGAATAAATGTTTTTTCTTCTTCTAAAGAATACATAATTCATTATCATCTTCCTGCCCTTTTACTTATTTATTCGTGGTCGGCGCAGCCTGTTCTTTAATTCTATTCATCCCTGTTAGTTGTCATCTCATCATTCAATCCCTTTTCCATCATATTTGTTTTAACTAAATTTTTGATAATTATTGATATCCTGATAAATCCTAAGGCTAAAGTCACACTATTTGTGCTAAGCTAAAAGCTAAGCTACGAGCAATGTTTGTCTGCAAGAAGACACCTAACAGAGCGCGTCACTTGCAGTGTATCCAACTGCGACAGTTGCCAATACGTTTTATCACTATAGTCGTCACAAAATAATAGGCCCGTTTTGACACTTGAGACAGACCCAAGAACGTAACTTGGAACGAAACTGAAAGAAACAATAAAATCATAAATAATTACATAGTGTTTTAAAAAAATACATACATTTTTATGTCACGTTAAATAATATGATAGATTATGTTGCGAGTATTCTTTTCGCATAGTATTTTAGTAGCATGCTATTTTTAATTATTACGAAAACCCTTTAAAACAGTTACGTTATCAGTCTTTTTTGTTTTAAATACTAGTGTTGTAACCAATTAATTACTAAATTTCACCAGCTTTATTCGATTTTATAGTCATTAAATTAATTACAGTTGCGCTTAAAACCGTAAATAAAATTTTGATTTGCGACACTGATTTCTATAGAATGGCTTGTCTTTGACCAAGCGGCATGTGACTTAGCGTCCACGCACGCACTGCGCAGTCTCGTTCGCCATCTTGTGAAGTTGACTGTGCGCTCGTTTATGTTTGATATTTTGTTCTTGACTCGGCTTTGCTTTTGGACTATTTCTATTTACTATTACGTTGACCTTGGCTCTTCTATTTTGGACATTGATTTAAACACGGTGATTTGGACACGATTTTGGTGTTTGTTGTTATATCTTACAACTTCTGTTTCAACATGTCGAAGAGAGGACGTACAATCAACAGCCAGTCACGCGAATTGGTTGTGAAGTTAACCGAATACTTCGAACGCGAATCAGTTAATGGTGGACCTTTATTGCCCGTAACGCAAGTGCAAGATCGCGTTGCAGAAGCACTTGGGATCGGCAAAAAAACTGTTAGAACCATTTTAAAGGAAAAGTATGGGCATTCCGGTACTGAAGACAATGTATTACGTACGCCTAAAAAGAGGAAGAAAAGCAAGCCAGTAACAGGTATTGACACATTTGACGCAGACGCTATTCGAAACCACGTGTATGCTTATTACACAAGAAATGAATACCCAACTGTGGGTAAATTGCTAATATCACTTCGAGAGGCTGGCCTGTTTAGTGGTGGTTCCACGTCTTTCATAACAATTATGAAGCAAATTGGTTTTAAATACAAGAAAACCGACAAGAGGAAAATAATGATGGAACGATATGATTTAATTCTGCACAGAGTATCATTCTTGAGGGAGATGAACAAAATCACAAATTGGGACAATGTCATATTTATCGATGAGACTTGGCTGAACTCAAATCATACCGTGCCGCAGTCGTGGACGGACGATACCAAGGCATCTTGCTCAAAAGTGCCAATAGGAAAAGGTGGACGCCTAATAATCTGCCACGCCGGATCAGCCGGGGGAGGTTTTGTGAATGATGCCTTACTGGCATTTGAGTCTAAAAGCACAAAAGAATATCACGAAGAAATGGACGCAAATAAATTCACAGCATGGTTTACTAACTTATTAACAAACCTCCCCGAACAGTGCATAATCATTATGGACAATGCACCTTATCATTCAGTACAAATAGATAAAGCACCCAGTCAAGTAAATAAAAAGGCTGATTTAGTAGCATGGCTACAAAGACAAGGCGTTGAAGCTGATATGAATTTGTTAAAAGCTGAATTACTGGAACTCGTAAAAGAAAATAAACCTACAAAACTTAACTATAAAATTGATGAATTGGCGCTTCAGCATGGACATAGAGTGATAAGAACACCGCCGTACCATTGTCAGTACAATGCCATTGAGTTGATCTGGGCTCAAGTCAAAGGATACGCAGCACGCCACAATACAGAGCCGCCATTCTCCACTAAGAAAATGATGACATTGCTGAAAGAAGCTTGTGACAAAATTACTAAAGAAGACTGGGCAAAAGTAGTAGAAAAAACTCAAAAAATAATAAAGGAAGATTATGACAGAGACGTCAATATTGACACTATAATTGAAAATGACATAATTATATTTACAGGTGACGATAGCTCAACTGACGATTTTGGCTCATCATCCGGAGAAAATGATTGAATCAAGATTTAATCACTTTTGCTTTTTCTTGATTTTTTTGTGATTGAGTGAATGTTATTGTAACTAAAAATATTAAATTAAAGACAAATTGACCTTTCATACCATTGTATCATTTCAATATTCCTACAATATTAAAATTCAAGTTAAATTTTCTAATCAGAACTTTAATCCAATGCACTTTACAAATACATAATCAAATCGATCAAATACTCATACAAACTTGAATCGATTTATCGTGAGTATCGCATACCGAGTCGTATGGTTAATCACTAGTTAGGTCACGATGACAAATGTCAAAACGGGCCTATTATTTTGTGACGACTGTAGGATCACTCATTTAGGCTAAACGTTTTGGCTAAGGCGCCAAATTCACCACTTATTCACAATTGAGTATTAAAACTTTTGCTTAAAAACTGTTATTGTAGATTTTGGTGTAAAATACCGCCAAATAATCGCCCAAGCAAAAGCTTTAATACTCAATCTTGTATAAGTTATTGTTAATGTCGCAATTTGTACTGCTATGCCCTTGAATGTGTTAAAGACAAACAATTTTCGAAAAACTAAAAAAAAAATGGAATTTCCAAGTCTTGAAGGTTTAGGCTTTAGAAAGAAAAGAAGAAATAAAAAACATTTATTTTCGCCCAAAACGACGCACAATTAACCATAGGTCAAAAATACCAGGTACTACAATTACAAGAAAAAAAATAAAATGAAAAAAATACATCAAATTAATTAAGCAACTGGCAACATTGACAAAAGGAAGACTTTAATAATGTCTTTACCTAGTACGGACGGCTACTGGTCAAGTACCAATTTGAGATCTCGTATTGTTTAGGTATTCCATGCAATAAAAGACCAGCGTTAACTGGATTTGGACAGCTCAACGTGTAGCTGTGAGTACCTTTTCAATATGCATTGAATTTAAGAATGGAAATTCTCTGTACTATTCTCAAATATTTTTTTTATTGAATCTACTTTTTGTTGTTATAAAATAAAATGTCTTTTTTTTGTGGGGTAATTCAGCAAACGAGCAGCCGAGCTACCTGATGGTAAGTAGTCATCGCCGCCAATGGACATCTGCAAAACCAAAGGATGTGCAGATGCGTTGCTGAGCCTATTTAGAGAAAAGGAAAAGGAAGGGGATTTAGGGAGGAATTGAGCCTCCGGCCCTCTCGCTAACCGAACGAAGCGCAGTAGCGAAACGCTACTACTCGGACGTCGGTCTTCTGCGAGAGTGTGGTACTTCCCCAATCAAGCCGGCACATTCATGCTGCGAACGCCGACGACGAGCGTCGCCCTTCCACAACAAACTTATTTTAACAAACCCGTTTCTCCACAAGAAGGTAGTGTGTGGTGTATACGTACGCTATGCACTTGGTTGGGTATGACGGCGGGCGGCGCCTCCTCCGGAGCTCCAGAACTGCCGCGAGACGGCAGGCTCTTGCGAACTCCCGCGCCGCGACCTAACAATATAAAAATAATAGTGATGGCTAGGGCGACAGACTTGCGATCATGTGGTTGCCAGGTCGAAACCCACCCATTGACTCCCGATGTGAACCCACTCGTAATACAAGCATTTAAGTAAGCACGAGGGGTCAAGATTACTAGTAATGTGCGACCAACATTGCTAGTAACATACCATCACGCCTGTATTCCCCGAAGGGTTAGGCAGAGGTGTACTTAATGTACACCCACAGTTCGCCGGTATGTTTAGGTCCCATGTAATAGGGGGCAAGCCTATTGCCATTCACCGGGCACAAATCCAGACTCCGAGCTGCTACTGAGAATTTCATAGAAAGACTCAATATCACTTTGCCCTACCTGGGGATCGAACCCAAGACCTCTAGCGTAGCAGTCGCGATTGGGACCACTAGACCAACGAGGCAGTCAACATTGCTAGTAAGCTTTTAATAAAACAATTTATGCAAAGGTATACAACTCACATTTGGTATGTTTAGGTCCCATGTTATAGGGGGTGAACCTATAACCGGGCACAAATCCAAACTTCGAGCTTGAGCTCACCTGGTAAAGATCGTTGGAAGTCGTTGGATGCAGATGGCATGTAACCGGTCCTTGTAAATAGGAAAGGCCTTCATTCAAGAGTGGAGTTCTTGGCTGATATGAGTAACATAACATTTCTTTGGCTGATATTTCATTTTCATTCTTTTGACGCTGAAAAAAAGTTATTTGTCTCCCTACCTTCAACAAAGGCGGTGGGTGGCTTGTGGTAGACGGAGGCTAGCGAGCTGATGTGGCAGATGAGCTCATCCAGCAGGGTCGGCTCCAGCAGATCAGTCTCCTCGGAGATCAGCGGCTTGTCTGCTAAAACAACTTCCTTAGCGGCCGCCGGGTCCGTTGATAGCAGGCGCCAGTAGATGAAGCCACGGTCCCTGGGATAAACATGGCATCATTTTATGATCAATTATTTTTATTTCTGTTACATCTTGCCTGTGCGAAAAATTCTTTATTTTTTTTTGCTAATATTAATCATATCTATAACACATGCATGGCAATGAATACTACAAAATAGTTTGTTCGAAATAAGTAAGTCGATCGGAAGTTGTCTGCAAGTGATTTAGAAGTGGTAAATTTTAATCGGTAATAATAATAATAATTAAATTACCACATTGATAACAATTCAATCATGTCTATCTCTCAAAATGGATGTAGGAATGGGTCCCGTGGTACTAAGGAGCATCTCCTCATTGACACGACCATAAGCCAACAAGTTCGTCGCTCCCGTAAGAATCTGTCAACATGCTGGATTGATTATAAGAAGGCCTACGACTCTGTACCCCATACATGGCTCATGAGAGTGCTAGAGTTGTATAAAATAAATACAACCCTACGCAACTTCCTGATGTCATGTATGGGACAGTGGAAAACAGTTCTTCTCTACCCAGGATGTCGGCAAATTCAAGGGGTTTCGGAACCGATCAGGATCCAGCGGGGTATATTCCAGGGTGACAGTCTGAGTCCGTTATGGTTTTGCTTAGCCTTGAACCCTCTTAGCACATTGCTCGAGGCTTCAAAGCTTGGCTTTCAGTTGAGAAGAGGTGGACAGGTCATATCCCACCTCCTTTACATGGATGATCTAAAACTGTTTGCCCCCAACAAATTGCACCTTGTGGAACTGCTGAAGGTGACTGAAAGTTTCAGCAGGTCCATTAAGATGGAATTTGGTGTGGACAAATGTGCGATCATGCATGTGAAAAGAGGAGGGATTATGGAGTCTGAAGAATTTCATTTAACAGATTCCATAAACCTTAAATCACTCTCTTCAACTGAAACCTATAAATATTTGGGTATGTCGGAAGCGTTAGGCATCAAAGAGGCTGACATGAAGCAATCATTGCAGGAGCGCTTCTTTGGCCGCCTGAAAAAAGTACTTAAAAGTCTTTTATCAGGCGGAAATAAGGTGCGCGCTTATAATGGTTGGGTCATGCCGATCTTGATGTACTCTTTCGGCATACTCAAATGGACGCAGACAGAACTAGACGCCCTGGATAGAAGAGTCCGCACTCTGCTAACTGCACATCGGATGCACCACCCGCGTTCTTCGGTCATGAGACTGTACATCCCTCGGAAATGTGGAGGACGTGGCTATTTAAACGCTAAGGCTCTCCACAACCGGGAGGTGTACAGGCTCAGAGAATATTTTCTTAAGACTGACACGGGGATGCATCGCGATGTGGTTGCAGTGGATAAGGGATTCACCCCGCTATCCTTGGCTAAAGAGAACTGGCGCAAACCTATAATACTTGATACTACTGGCCGCAAAGAGATATGGCAGAGCAAGGAACTTCACGGACGTTTTTATCGGGCCCTACATGGACCCGATGTAGACTTCCTCGCGTCCGTGTCCTGGCTACGCTTCGGGGACCTCTTTGGGGAAACCGAAGGGTTTGTCTGTGCAATTATGGACGAAGTTGTAATGACGAATAACTACCGGAAATATATTGTTAAGGACGGTACGGCTGACATCTGTCGGGCATGTCACCGTCCAGGCGAATCGATCCGGCATATTATTTCTGGATGTTCTCGTCTTGCAAATGGTGAATACTTGCACAGACATAACCTAGTGGCTAGGATTATCCACCAGCAACTTGCTCTTAAATACTCTCTTGTGGACTCAGAGGTACCATACTATAGGTATGTGCCCGACCCAGTTCTCGATAATGGTCGTGTTACTTTGTACTGGGACCGATCTATTATCACTGACAGGACTATTATCGCTAATAAACCTGATATAGTGGTAATAGATCGACCAGAGCACCGTGCAATGATTATTGATGTCAGTGTTCCGCATGACGAGAATCTCGTGAAAGCCGAGAAAGATAAGCAAATTAAATATCTAGACTTGGCTCATGAGATTGTCGACATGTGGGATATTGACTCGGCAGTCATTGTACCGATAGTTGTGACCGCCAATGGTTTAATAGCCAAGAGCCTCGACTCACACCTGCGGAGGCTCTCATTAGGCAGCTGGGTCAAGGGCGTGATACAGAGAGCGGTACTCCTAGATACGGCGCGTATTGTTAGGAGGTTCCTCTCTTTGGGGCCCTGACCACCGGTAGCTTGGACCCTGTTCCCGATACCGGTGGATGACTATTTTTTATATTTTTAAATGTTTTTATGTTTTTATATAATTTGTAAAAATATTTAAAAATTTAAATTAATATGTTTGAAAATAAATGGAAGAGAATAATAATTAGTCGGTGTAAAGATAATTAGAGTCGTATATGTTTCACATTTCTAATTATTTTGTTTACAAATTTCTATATTTATATATTAAAACACTTAATTAAACGATTTTATCACCGCGGTCTACGAATAAATAATACTCAGGAAATGTAACTGCGTTAAGAAAATGACCCAACAAAAGTTGTGTCCAAGTAGGCGGAGCTTCAAAATTGTGTCCAGCGCGCCATCAGTCGGACATTTTCCTTGCAAGCGAGCATATGTCAAAGGTTTTAGCTTAATATCATTGTGAATCATGATGCCATCATGTGTTGTGAAGTGGTGCAGGAGACATACAAGATTAAAATGTCCAGAGATCACTTTTCACTTGTAAGTAGTAGCTTAATTATAATTATATTCAAAGTTGTTCAAATACGTTATCAAAACGAGATGGTCAATATTATGCAAAATGAAGTCAGTAAATTTTTTACCTAATTTAGAAAGATTTTTTTCTAGATGAAATATTGAAAAGTAAATCGGTAAAATTTAGATAATATTATAAGACTAATGTATTTTGATTTTTTTTTAGTTTCCCTGCCGATCCCATTCGGCAAAATAAGTGGATAGCTGCAGTTCAATTAGAAAGACGAGAGTATGACTGGATGCCTGTGAAAACTACCAGAGAATGCTCCATGCCTTTTGATGAAAAATATTTTTACAAATCATTAAAGGGATATACCATGTTACACAAAACTGCAGTACCAGTTTCTACAAATATCCACATACAACTGAAGTACCAGGTCAACAGAAATCTTAAAGGAACCCTGGTGACCTATTGCCAAGGTTATGATCAGAGCGAACAAACGACTCAATTGAATACACTAACACTATTTCAACGCTCCAACAATAGATGAGGTCGTATTCTTGTTGGCAAACCATCGGCTTTGTTCGTTTTAGCACCATACAACAAAAAGTACCCAATCTAAGCCTTTTTAGTAACCGACGAAAAATATCTACGCGGGGGGGGGTCCAGAATCATGTACTGAATTCATGGTAAGCGGTTGTGCGTCGATGTCCCATCCACCCTGTATTAATATAGTATAATTTAAAAAAATCACAATATTATAAAATATTTAATATAGGGTAAGATACCCAATTATTGACACTTTAAGGGCTATCGTGCCGAAATAGTTTAATATCTTTAATTTTACGGTATTGCCCGTTGGATAACCGGTTTAAATTAATAGAGCAAGTATTGTATTTCCTTGATTATTAACAAAAAAGATATTTAGATGATAATTAGTATTATTTTTTCAAGTTTTATTGATTAACTATGATTTGCCCAATTATTGACACATTCTGCCCTATTATCGTCAGGTGTTGAACCAATTTATTGACACTGCAATTTTCCTAGTAGGTAAACCTATTAATAAAAATTATATACGGTTTTTTAAAATAAAACCAATCTTAATTGTTTGTAATTAACCTATTTTACTGTGAAATTGTATTTACGAATAGAATAACTTGAGTATAATCAGTCAACTTAACAAATAAATCGTATGTTTTGTTTATACTTGAAATCACTGGAAATAATGAGGTTATGCTTATGAGGAACTTCTAAATAGGTACCTACTTGGGTATTATCTCGGTGATTAAAATCTTCCAATTTCTTCTACAGTCAATGTTTTATTTTTTTAAGTAGGATTGTACGTAGTAAGTTCACAATCTTCTTCTGACACACTCCTGTGGTGTTTTTTTTTATTTTGCATGTGATAAAATAATACTCATCGCTAAATAACAAACTTTTTGACTTTATCAACTTCTTTAACCTTGTTATTATTTTATAGTCTTCTGTTTATTAATTTTTCTGAGCATTATTTATTTTTTCTTGTTCCTTTTTTTTCTCTCTCTTTTCTTTTTTTAATTCCTTCCTAAGCCTTTCCTTCCTTTATTTTCATTTTTCATTTTCCTGTGCCTTCCCCTCGGCTGATGTTATTTTTATATTTTTAGCACATTTCCTTTGAAGTGTCTCCGGCAGTACGAGAATATTCTGCAACTTGATTGGAGTACACTCGGATAAAATAGATTTTGGAATTTGAATAGGAGGATTTTTTCTATGTTTAATGATTCTTGATCCACTCCACTAAGTAATTTTCTTCGTCTTCGGTCAGGAGAGTAGCAGGACCCGGACAAGCTTTATGTTGAGGGTTCTGAAGTCTTTTAATCAATGTTGTTCGAAGTTTTATGTTAGGAATTGTCTAACTACAAAACACATACCTATGCACTAAAGAAAGCGATCATGCGACACAAGGGAAATGTTCGTCTGATGATAACCGCATAATTATCTGCTCGTAACTTGCATAATCCTTATTTTATGAGTGTAAAGGATGCAGAAGTATCCAAAGATCTAACTTGTGGAAAACTAATCCTCTGCGAAAAAATCTGAGTCTTCATTTTATTCCAATTATTGACATAGCCTTGCCCAATTATCAACACTGATTTTTGTATAGAGAATATAGATTTGACACCCATGTCGGAATTTGGAATAAAGGTGTATTTTGACTTCAATCTTATTTGTAGTCATATATCAAGTCATAAACTAGGCATATACAATTGAATTAGCCTCTTCCAAAAATTAATTGTAAATTCCAATTATTGACATGGGTGTCAATAAATTGGAATTTCACTATTATCGACGTACCAAAAACTGACACCATGTTAAAAATCAACTAACACAGTAAATGGCGAAATAACCATTGAAATCTACTATATAAACCTTCAAAATTAGAATAACACAACATTCAAAGAAAGGTATTCCAATTTCTGAATACTTTAACATGATTCAAATGAACGCTTACCTTATTGAAATTCTAAGAAAACCAAGTTTTTCCCTCTAACACACTGATTGCACTGTTTGAATCAGTTATTTGGCGCCGTCTTAGTTCTTTTAACAGATAAGTTTAGCCAGTGGCATACAAAAATAAACTATCTAAAATAATTTTAATGAATAACACACTTAGGTTACCAAGTTTCCTTAAATTTTGATAATAAAATTAGAGTGTCAATAAATTGGGGGGGTGTCAGTAATAGGGTACTTTACCCTAATTATAATATTGTTTTATTATTGACTTGGTCCGATCTTCTTATTGCATAATATCGTCCACTCCATTTTGACTCAGATGTCATAACAGACATTACAGCACGCGCGCGAACCAATCCCTGTTTTCTCTCTGAATTTAAACCAATTACCAAGCATGTCTATTTGAAACATCGCAAGTGATTCGAATTTTGAATCGTCGTCATTTGGTTTGAAGTAGGTCCACTTTTTGAGCGGAATTTGTTCTGAGTTACGCTTCCTGAGTATTATTTATTCGTAGACCGCGGTAGTTCGGAACGGCTAACTTCCGATCGGCTTACTTATTTCGAACAAACTGTACATGAATTGCGCATTAACTAAAAACTTTCCTTAAAAAATGTTATTGTGGCAAATAGTAGTGTAAATTGTAATTTTTGGCAGAGTAGGAGGGTAGTTGATTGGTGTTAATTAGTATTATTAAAAAAAGTTCCAGTATATAGGCTCTTAAAGTTTGGGGGGGTGGGGGCTTGAGAGGGGATATCTTGTCCCTTTCCTACAAAACGAGTATCAATATAGAATTTTTATGGCGAACGCACGGCGTGATGTCACAACGTGCGTTAGTGCTTTCAGTGTCTAACATAAAATTAAAATGTTTATAATTGTCTTATTTTTGAACGGGACCATAACAAATTATTACACTACTGTCTGCTACGAAATGAATTTAAACAAGGTTTTAGTTTTAGTAGTTAAACATAATATACCATCACGCCTGTATTCCCCGAAGGGTTAGGCAGAGGTGTACTTCATGTACACCCACAGTTCGTTGGTATGTTTTAGGTCCCATGTAATAGGGGGCGAGCCTATTGCCATTCACCGGGCACAAATCCAGACTCAGAGCTGCTACTGAGAATTTCATAGAAAAACCCAATAACACTTTGCTCGACCTGGGGATCGAACCCAAGACCTCTAGCGTAGCAGTCTTATATCATATATCTGTATGTTACGATTTTCACAGAATATTATTTAATTATCTTAAACTAGGAAGGAAGTGGGCAGGGAATGGCAGGCCTCCGGCGCACTACACTCAATGTACGAAACAGTATGCATACTGCTACTTGACGTCGATATTCTGTGGGAGGGTAGTACTTCCCCGGTCGTGCGGACTCATGCTGGCATGTAGACATGCCAGCGAGATATTAGAAAAACGCAGATAATTAGGGTTACCTCAAGTCCGGGTTGTCGGAGTCCTGTGTGGCGAGGCTCAGCACGTGCTGGACCAACTCCTGGGTGTCTGCTGGACGCTTGAGGAACAGCTTCACAACAGCCGTTAGCAGTTGCAGTTGTACCTGATCGGGTGAACTTAAGTTAGCAACGTTTAAGTAGATGAGTAAAATATATCAGCACGCCTGTATTCCCTGAAGGGTAAGGCATAGGTGTACTAATGTACACCCACATGTATGGTCACTCTTATGTTTACCATCTCTAGTAAACATAGAGCCCAGATATACAAACTCTTTCACTTGTTCTACTCTTACGCCACCTATCAAAATATTGCACGCTGTCATAACTTCATCCCTTTCAAAGACCATCACTTTTGTCTTGCTTACATTCACTTTCATTCCCTTACTCCTAAAAGCACCGTCCATAATTGTTACCATCTTCTGTAACTCCCCCTCCGATGGTGCAAGGATAACTTGATCATCGGCATAGAGGAGACATTTGACGAGTAACTCATTCATACTTAAACCACATTCACTCTCTTTCAAATCCTTCAGACAACTGTCCATGAATAAGTTAAACAGCCACGGTGACGCTACACATCCTTGTCTAACACTAAAGCATTTATTGTGGGACCATAAATGATAATCCCAGGTTTTGACATTACCTGTGCATTCTCATCGTGGAATCCTTCAAGGAAGGAATCGAGGAGTTCATCGGCGTTGTCAATACGCTCTGCATACTCGCCCACGATCCAAACCTGTCAAATAAAACATAATAAATCATTATTCACGGCAAAATACGCGTTATGACGTGGAGTTGGAGATAATAGGATACGGAGTTTCTTGCCGGATCATATCTATAAGTTATTTATCACTATATGGGAGCATGCAGTTTAGTGCAGCTAGTTTTTGACATTTCGAAAGTACTTGTAATGATGTTCTAATAAAATACAGGGTGGAAGGGACATTGACGCACAACCGCCTACCATGAATTCAGGACATGATTGTACCTATCTGCGTTGAAATTTTTCGTCGTTTATTTAAAAAAAAAAACTGCTGTTCCATACATCTGACCGTGTAGGTATTGCACTTTAGTAGGAAAAAGCTGTATTTTTTTCATTTCGTTCCCGTTTCATTAAATAGGCTTGGCAACGCATCTGCAACTCCTTTAGGTTTTGTCCATGGGTGGCGATGACTACTTACCATCAGGTAGCTCGCCTGTTCGTTTGCCGAGTTTTACCATAAAAAAAAAGTGATCAGCATTTTTGCTTACCATGGAAGCCCTCGCTTCAGGCTCGTCCAGCGTGTCCAAGTTCTCACACAAGGTACTGATGATGCTCTCGTACTTGTTGGGGTACTTCCTGAAGATGTCCTTGATCACAACGATGGCTTCCTGTACCACGTAGTTCACTTTTGTTTGGATCAGCTCCAAGAGTGTGGAGACGCAGCGCTCGGCTGAGGGTTCCACCTGGGAAGAGTAGATGGAAATATATTCTCTCTTACATTGCCGTACTGGTAATATATGATAGTATAACACCTGTTAACACTCTGTGCAATAAATGTATCTATAAATATACAGGGTGGAAGGGACATCGACGCACAAACGCTTACCATGAATTCAGTACATGATTCTGAACCCCTTGGCAATGACATTACTTGTCGGCTATTAAAAAAAATTGCTTTTACCACAAAACGAATCAAAATGTATGGAACAGCTTTTTTTTTTAAATAAGCGACGAAAATTTTCAACGCAAGGGGGTCCAGAATCATGTAGTGAATTTATGGTAACCGTTTGTGCGTCGATGTCCCTTCACTCATTTTATAAACAGGTTAAGTTTGTGAGGTTGTATGGGCTAATCTCTGGATCAACTGAACCGATTTTGAAGATTCTTTTACCAACAGAAAGCCACGTATTATAAGCCTATGACACTCACAAATGATAGGCTATAATATCGCACAACGAAGTGGGCAAATATAATAAAATTGTAAGATGCTGATGTCCGTTAATCAAAAACATTGAAGAAAAACGAATATCTTTAATTCTTAAGTAGAACAAGTTTTTTTTATTGTCTGTACGTTTGTACATGCATCTCGCACAAACTACTACATGGAATTAGATTCGGTTTCACAGTTAGCTACGCTAGAGGTTCTGGGTTCGATCCCCAGGTCGAGCAGTGTTATTGGATTTTTCTATGAAATTCTCAGTAACAGCTCGGAGTCTGGATTTGTGCCCAGTTAATGGCAATAGGCTCGCCCTCTATTACATGGGACCTAAACATACCGGCGAAGTGTGGGTGTACATAAGTACACCTCTGCCTAACCCTTCGGGGAATACAGGCGTGATGGTATGTTATGTATGTTATATGCTATTGCTCACCTTGATAGCACATCGGCCTATAGCCCTGACTGCCTTCCTGACGAAATCCACGTCAACCTCGGTAGCGTATTCCTTGAGTTCTCCCAGCACCTGTGCGATGTTCGCCTGGGATGCCAGCCTGATCATGATGTCCAGCTTTTCCAGCTTCACGTAGATTGGGTCGTTGTATTTCACGAAGAATACCTGAGATCAAATAAGTTTTACGGTAGTTTAGTTTTAATGAAATACTCAGTAACTGCTCAGACTCTGCAGTTGTGCCCGGTTAATTGGGCAAAGAGGATATAACCAAACTAAAATTAGAAAAAAAAAACGTACCTTCGACACGAAGAAGAAGAAGAATGGCAATAGGCTCGCCCCCTATACATGGGACGAAATGTGATTGGTGCGCACGGATACACGTCGAGCTAAACAAATCTAATTTACGCTGGCCTCGCATCGTATGGAAAGCCCATACAATGCGAGATCAGCTTAAACTGGTTTCGTGTGTACATTTCTACACTTCGCCTGTATTCTCTGAAGGGTGGTATGTTATGTTATGCGTTGTAGGAGTTTATGGGCAGGTATGCCTACCAACCAACAGGCGGCACGTCAGCTCGTTTGCAGACATCACTACATATTATAACATAAAGTCCTCCCCCTCGTCTGTTTGTCTGTCTGTTCACGATAAACTCAAAAACTGCACTGATTTTCATGCTGTTGTCACCAATGGATAGCGTGGTTCTCGAGGGAGATATA
Source organism: Subacronicta megacephala (assembly GCA_958496365.1). Classification (NCBI taxonomy): domain Eukaryota; kingdom Metazoa; phylum Arthropoda; class Insecta; order Lepidoptera; family Noctuidae; genus Subacronicta; species Subacronicta megacephala. The sequence goes on from OY292534.1 coordinate 3,701,430, forward strand.
TATTTTTATAATACATACATATTACAGTACAGAAAAGCCGAAAAACCACGCGGGCGAAGCCGTGGGCGGAAAGCTAGTTAACAATAGAATAAAGAATCCTACCTTCATCTCGTGTTTAAGGATATCAGGCCTCTTCTGTACGACCAGGTTGATGTTCCTTAGAGCTACGTATTGTACTTCCGGTTCCGCGCTGAGCAGGGTGACTAGTGGAGGGGCCAACTTCCGGGACAGGGTGCTCACTAGCTCCGTGTCATCTGATACCATCTCCATCAGCTTCATTAGGACCTGGATACCGTATACCAGTATAATAATATGTTACATCTTTTATAATCACATAAACAAATAAAGAAATTTGAATTTAGTTTTTTTTTATAAAGTTTGTAATGAACTTAATGTCGCGATGTCACAATAAAAACTAGATGCCTATGTATGTATATTGCCTGTATTATACTTTGTCACCTGCAGATATAATATTATCCCCAAGTTATCAGCCAGTAATAAAAGTATATACTGCCAAAGAAGTTCGATATTTCTTTTGTCAAGATTCTCAAATGTGGCAAAAATAACCAAGTTAAGGCTGTCTTTCGAAATAATCAATTCCCTGATTACATTAAATAAGATACAAAGAACACGCAATGTGGAGTGTATTTCGCGCATATCACTCAAAGTATGAAAAATATGACTATTTCCATTACAAGAAATCATCAATATAAACATTAATCCCTAAATATTTCTACAAACATGTGTGCTAACTTTAGGGTACATATTTCGTATACATATTAAATACATTTCGCGCACAACAACCCTCCAAAAGAGTTCGTGTATTGAAAGGCTTTGCGCATATTAAGTGTGTTTCGTGCATATGATATACGTCAATATTTCTTTTGCAAATAATTCTGTAATTTACCTTAACAGCTGAGAGTACAACAGCGGCATTAGCGTGTGCGAGTCGTGGAGTGATTCTCTCGCATATAGAGTGTGCTTCGCGCGCATCTCTCGGCGAATAGTTGGACAAGGCATCCAGTATGAACACTTGTCCCCACTCAGTGCACTCGTTTAGAGCTGTCAGCAGCTTGTTGATGGTTGGGGCATTCATTTCTGTAGGGAAAATAAATTAAGTTTCGAGTTCTTTATTGCATTCATGTGTTACATGTAGGTTTATCTATATATGGAAAGATACAACATGAAACCCTGTTAAGGTACAGCAACATTATGTAACAAATATATTTATATACTAATATCTAATTTAAACTAGTACGTAATCTGTCGTCTTATAGTAACTTTTATACGTTTTTTTATATTGTTACGAAATAATAGTACTCTGTGAAGAACGACCTCAACTTTTATAGCATTATATATCCTATCGGTAAACCAAGAAATCTTGCTAAGCAAGATAATGTCTTATGTTTTTTTTTTTAAAAAGCTTACTAGCAATGTAGGTCACACACACTTGTTAACCCCTCGTACTAAGCTAAATGCTTGTATTACGAGTGGGTTCACGTCGGTAGTGCAATGGGTGAGTTTCGAACCGGCAACCACATGATCGCAAGTCCGACGCCCTAACCATTAGGCTACCGCCGCTTAATATGTATAAATGTGTAAATAAATGTACACGTAAGGACAAAGGAAAGAAATAATAAACATCCATCACCCACCAGTTTTCCCCACAGTTCGCCGGTATGTTAAGATCCCGTGTAATACGCCCCGTCGAATACGTCCCGAGCAAGCCTATTGCCATTAACCGGGCTGAAATCCCAAATCCAGACTCCGAGCTGCTACTGAGAATTTCATAGAAAAACTCAATAACACTGCTCGACCTGAAATCTTTCCATGGAGTATCCAGGGTCACCAAGGTGTAACATTGGTTAATTTTAGCGATTTTCCAGTCAATAAGATTTTGGAAATAAGCCAAAATACCGTTTCACCTAATTAGTGATTTTTCCAAACAATTCTCGCCAATGTATTAATTTAGAATCAATATTTGCGTGGTTGTGCAAAAGGTTTATTCGTATATGAATAAGATGCATCGAAATATAAAAATTAAAGTATAAATCTGGGTTGATAATCATGTCTGAAACATTACTTTCTTCGTTTCAGTCAATGATTTATAAAATGAAACATAACATATCATCACACCTGTATTTCCCGAAAGTTTAGGCACAGGTGTTCTAATGGTAACCCACGCTTCGTCGATATGTTTAGATCCCTGTAATAGGGAGCGAGCCTATTGCCATTACTGGGCAAAAATCCAGACTACAAGTTGCTATTGAGAATTTTATTTAACACAATAACATTTTGCTCGACCTGGGTATTGAGCCCAGGACCTCAAGCTTCGCAGTTGTGTTTGAGATCACAAGACTATTGAGGCAGTCCGAGTCATAAGAGATTATCATTAACCGGGATCCAAACTCTGAGCTGCTAGTGAGAATTTTATTTCGACTCGATAACACTTTTCTCGACGTGGCAATCGAGACCTTAAAATATTTTTTTTTGTAATTTAAAATGGAATTTTCTCTGATTTTGAACTTAATCATCAACACTTTAAGGTTTAAAATCATAAGGCAGAAAATGTAAGGTGAAATTTATAGCTAGGTCCACTTACCCACAAGGGGGTGTCCAGAAACACTAGCCTCGTTGATCTCGGAGAGCGCGGCGACTGCGTTGGCTACCACCATTGGGTTGGAGTCGCTCAGCAGGTCCTTGAGCTGGTCTAGGAAACCCTGACGTGACAAAACCACATAATAACGTAAAGTTATATTATAAAGAGGAAATTGATTGTTTGTTTGCTCTGAAAGTACTAGACCGATTTGAAAAATTCTTTCACCAATAGAAAGCTACATTATTCCTGAGTGACATAGGCTAGATATAATTACGTAAAATGGCAAATAACATATACTCCACGCGGGCGAAGCTGCGAGCGGAAAGCTAGTTTTCTTATAAGTTCAATAGGATAGTTGATCAGTGTTGAATTTATTTAAAACTAGCCAACTCGACAGACGTTTTCCTATTTTTGGTGGGGATTTAGACGGGATGCTCTGTCCCTTTCCTGCAAAATTAGTATTAGTATAGAATTTGCAAGACATATCTGTTTGTGACGTTACGAACTGGTAAAGCTCGGTTTAAGGTTAATAGAAAAACCCAATCACACTTTGCTCGACCTGGGAATTGAACCCAGAATCTACAGCGCAGTTAGGACCAAGCCAATGAGGCAGTCATCAACCAATTAAAATCAAACACATTTAAAAAAATACAAACCTGATCTTCCACCATGCTGGAGGAAATATCATACAGTTTAGCAACACACACAGCAGCAGTCTTTCTGACATAAGGGTCTTCATCCTTCAAGCACTTGCGGAGCGGTTCACACAGGTACTCCGTGATCTTGTCTACTCTGATACAACCCATGGTCCTGACTGCCAGCGCTCGGATAAGAGGGTTGGAGTCCTCACAGTCCTGAAGGTGTCAACGCGTTTGTGTTGGTATTGTGTATAAAAAGAAAAGAGAAGCAACACATCAATCATACTGAAGCAATTTTACTATAAGCAATTTGATGCAAGGGAAACATTTGTAGTCTAGATTTTGAAAAAAAAAAAACATCCTAGGTTTTACTGTTTGTTCGAAATAACTCTGCTTGTCTGAGGTTGGCCGTACCGAATTACCACGCTGGTAAAATTGCTTAATTAAGGATTTTTATACATCAATATCAGAATAAGTAAACGTGAAACATATGTATAATAAAACTGTAACCGACCAATGTCTGTACATAGTTCTTTTTTTACCTGAATTGTCCCAGAATTGGAAACGAGAGAAAGGAAGGAGAAACGCCTATTCGTTAATCTTTGAACACTTTAAATAGGTTTTCAGTAAGACTGCTAGATAAAGTCAAGTCAAAACAAAATAGTTCATTTACAATCATATTCAGGAACAATCGAGACTAAATGGTTTCCCTTGCATAATAATATATGGGATAATATAATAAAACAATAGCCGATGTGCTTCTATTCATAATAAAGTATGAGGCATGGATTTTATTTCATAGATAAATACTTATTTTTTTTAATTGTCGATAATTATGTAGATTTACACATTTCTTGTGCTTGTGATAGGGTTTAGTTGTTAAATATTTGGATTGTAATATTATTGTGTTAATATTATCATGCAATATATAATTTTCCTATCTATTGCATGCAGGGTAATACCAGGGAAGTGCTAATTTACGCTGCCAACATTTTGGAAATTTCTGTTAGACATTTGTTCCTTTTTTTTTTTAATACCCTGAGTGTTGAGATAAAAACAAATAAAATGTAAGCATATTTTTTAGTTCCTAATCCCTTGTTTAGATAGTCCTGTGGCTCGCTCAGAAAATAGTATCATTATAAATCAATTTAACATAAAATGTATGTTTACTTTTCACATTAAAACAAGCTAGCAAAAGTTATTAAAACTAAACTTAAGTAACAAAAAAATCATAACAATTATGACCTTCTTTAAAATACAGTCACAACATTCATTTGGTGTCTGACAGAAATTTTAATTTTACGAACAATATTTTGAGAAAATTACATCATTTCAATATTTTTTGACATCAATGTGTAAATCTACAAAAAGATGATAAATTTGATTTTGTTTTTTGGATCATTTTGTTACCTTAACAAGCTGGTATGTTGGTAGATCCTTCCACCCATCAATATAGGTATAGTAGACATTAAAAAACGATAAAAAATACATGTCACACACATAAATAACTACAAACAGTAGTTATTATTAGAATTTTAGTAAAATTCACATTATTAACATTTATATAAATTTTTGCAGTATTGATAGAGAAGAAATCCCATGCTCACATTATGGTTTTAAATCTGGACACAAGTACAGTGGGTTATAGCTGTTACCTGACCCACTAGGACGCCGCCGGCCCACCTAGGGTGGGTCAGGTAACTTCTATAACCCACTGTACACTGAGCTGAATTTTGTTGAACCCATGCAGTCATATTGAGAATTTAATAACTTTGAAATTCAGGTTTTAAACACAGGAGGGTGTTCAGAAAATGCTATTATTGCTCTTGGTTTTGCCTAAACATATGTTTGGAGGACAAAATATAATTAAATTAGAATCTCTTGAGCACATTATTTTTTCTATTCCCATACCAGTTTGTTACTCGGTGGTAAGCAAACAGTTATTAAGTTATTCAAGATAAATCATAGAAATAAGCCGTACATAAGTATGTTAACAAAATAATAAATAAGAATTATTGTTAGTTTCTTGTAAGACTAAAAATTTAGGGGTACATCATATAAAAAAAAAATATAAGAATTAATTAATGATCTTTTTGTATTTTTTAGGCATTTTCCATGCAAAGATTAGATGTCACTATGTCACGATGTCACGATGTCACAGATGTCACTGACGTCGCCTCAAAGACGTAAATAAAAAATGTGAAGGCAAATTTCGACATGGCGGGTGGGGGTTGCGGTGGCTTAGCGGTCATAGTGTCTGGTGTACTTAACCAGAAGACGCAGGTTCGAATCCTGCCCACGGTCGTATTTTTCCTTCACTAAAATAACTTATTAATTAATGACTTAAGACTCAAAGCAATTTGTAAACATAAGTTATAATTTCATAATGTCAGCCAAGGAGATGTCCGCCAAGTGATCTCCATCGTTTTATATAATCGTTGTATGAAAAAGCACAGGATTAGAAACAGAAAATTCTGAATTGATTTAACGGAGGCCTTTACCCAGCAGTGGGACAAAAAAGGCCACATAAAAAAAACGGTCACAATGCTAACATTCTCTGAATACCCCCTCTATCTCAATAAAATACTTAATAGATTACAGTGCATACCTTGACAAAAGTATTGACAGCCATAATAGCCATGTCGGGCTGAGACTTGGCATAGTTCATCAGGTACAAGTAGACCAGCTTCTTTAGCTCCAAATTGTCAGTCTGCATACAGTTCACTACATCCGGGAATAATGCTGACACATCTTTGCCAACTGTCATCGAGGCTATGACCTACAAATGTTTTTTTTTGTTGAAAGAGATTGTGAATAGGACAGTTGTAAGCATACTTTTATGTAATGTTATCTAAAGTCATTAGGCATATTAGTTACAGATTGTTCAGAAACTTGAACATGAGTCTATGTTGTTTGTGTTAAAACTACAAAACATTGAAGTCTCATTCAGAGATGTAATGACCTTATATTCTCTAACAGTTGCCTGCAAAAGTTAGTAGGATGCATTGTATCTCCTTACACTATGCAAAAAACAAATTCTGTTTTACTAAAATTTTGACAACTTGTGTTAATAAATGTGGGTGGTTGTATGGTACTACATTTCAGACTATCTTGAATAAATGATTTTAACTTTTACAGTTTGTTCAAAATAAGTAAGCCGATCGGAAGCTAGCCGTTCCGAACTACCGCGATGATAAAATCGTTTAATTAAATGTTTTATATATAAATATCGAAATTACTAAACAAAATCATTAGAAATATGAAACATATACAACTCTAATTATCTTTACACCGACTCTTTGTATTAAAATTTACCACTTCTAAACCACTTGCAGACAACTTCCGATCGGCTTACTTATTTCGAACAAACTGTAAATAAAATGGTAGACATAAATATGAGGTCACCACCTTATAAACAAAAGAAAGTAAAGCTATTATACAATAAATGCTGCAATTTAGGATTCTATTCGAAAGGTATTTCATAAACTGCAAAACATAACAGATTTACACCAGCTGGCAAATGAAGTCAATTGTAACGACAGCAGATATGTCTAATAATATGTCATCAATCTAAACTCCTGGTTGAAGAGTCGCCTATTTTGTGGTAGCTAAGTACTTTTACCATCTTGTTACTTCAGTAAATATCATGTATATTTAATGTTTGGTGGGTTAGCTGTAAGGTATATTGTTTATTTTACTTGTAATGCCTAAAAACACTTACTTTTTTCACAGCCTCCTTCTTTTTTTCCTTTTTATCACTGTTCAACTCAGATTTTAGCTCGAAAATTTCACCTTTCTTCGTCGTCGTAAAATACTTTGAATCGGTCATTGTTGGCTTTTCTAAACCACTTTTATTGGAATTTTGGACTCTCCCAAGGATAGAAACCCTCTTTATTAGAGATATCTGACCTGGAAAATCGATAAATATCAAGTGGATTTGACAGTTCAGGTTACGGTACCGATTACGGGCAAAAATGAAAATTTAGCACATAGTTAAATAATTCAAGTACAGAAACACTTTATTCGCGGTACTTAAAGGCATAAAATACTTAAAAAACTCGAAAATCTGTAATGTAGGATATAATAAAACTTGCAAACGCACTTTTGACACGACGGAAGGGGCGGAACAATAATAGGGATGTGCAGTTGTGTATATGAACATTGATTGCATACGAATTGAAAACGATTCTATGTAATCGAATTGTCTCAATGCTATCATTGTTTAAATACATTGTTATCATTTAGACTCAAATTTAATGTTAGGGTGGACTGAGGTTTGACTAATTATTGCTTTTAGATTAGATTTTTTGGTAAAATTTTGACCTTCACTATGATGTTTAGTAAATAAACAAGAACACAAGCTTTAAAAAGTATTGTTTTACTTTTTAATTATGTATGTTTATACTTTAACACTTCCTAAGCAGAGGTGTACAATGTTAATTTCTTTTAGCCTTTAAACTGAGAGTCAGTTAAAAGTCAGTGAAAATGATATCCATCCGCATAATGTTTTTAGGTTCCTTATGGACTCCAAAACGCTTGTACAGATTTAGATGAAATTTTCCGATAAACGTTTGATTAGCCTTTAGCACAGTGAGTGATCCTGTGAATATTGGTAGCAATTGGATAAAAACAGGAACCGTGGAGTACAGCTAGTTAATATTATACTATAATCGAATCGAATTTAATGAAATCAATTATTCGTTAGTCAATCGATTTGAAAAAAAATCAATGTTGATTGTTGATGACTAATATATTCGTTTAGAAACGCATTTGATAAACAAATGTTAAACGTAAATAGAACCCTTATGATAAACATTGATGAAAACAATTAATATTATTGCAATTTGGATTATTTAAAAACGTGTAAAGATGATTTTAAAAAATGTGTAATCATAATAATTTTAATGAAGAAGAAGAAGAATATTTTTGTCTAGCCCGTTTACAAGCAGTTCTGTTACTTGTTTTAGCTACATAAGAAGGAAAGAGTGAAGATATTGTAGGAAGGACGATAATAATAATTTCTCATTACAGATAGCGATACTACTCAATGCGGCACGCATTATGAGGAGGTTCCTCTCGGCCTATTTAATCCGCTGATAGTTGGACCCTGTTCCCGATATCAGAGAGACAGAAGACGTGTGGTTTCTCGGCTTTTCTTTACTATAATATATATGTGATCTAAACCTTCCTCTAGAATCACTCTATCTATTAGTGAAAACAGCATAAAAATCGGTGCAGTAGTTTTTGAGTTTATCGCGAACAGACAGACTGACAGACGCGGCGGCGGACTGTTTTATAATATTTCGTGATTTCAAAAGTCATTCACCCAAGACAAGATTATGATATGACGCAGTCTTGTTTTGATCTTACTGCAATATAGGTAGCCAAATATTTTTGTCTCAAGAGGGAATAAAACCCACGACATAGCGTAATTAACTCCACTTCATTACGTTTAGTTAAACCACGCTTTTTGTTGCTTGTATTTTATTATTTTTCCTAATATCGGAGTTGGAGAATTTTGGCTTATCAATAGGCTAGTTACTTAACTCTTAACTAAATATATTTTCTTAAAAATTTGCTGAAAAATAAAAAAAGTTTTCATTTTAGCCTAGACAGAGAGCACAATATATCTGCTTTTGACGTCATAGTCCGATATGCATACAACTTCTATACTAATACTCTTTTTCGGGAAAGGGATAGGGCACCCCCTCTCAATCCTAGCCAAAGACATGAGTCTTAAAACTTTATTACTTAGTCGTTTTAATTTTTTTTTAGTATACGACTTATTTCATTTTATTTTATTTTCAATAAATTCAACATCAGTCAACTACCTTATTGAATAAATAAATAATTTGAACGAAGCCATTTATATTTCAGTTACTTTATTAAATAATTTCATTTTACAACCAGTATTGAATGCAGTAACATTTCATCACATTATAATAGTACATTACAAATAAAATAGACAATTTAATAAATTGGTTACAGACACAGATAAATACGTATATATAGACTGAATAATGGATATACACAATTACAAGATACACTACATTGAGGAGTACATTTTATAATGAATATTATTAAAAATCATCTAATGTTCATTAAAATTACTATAAAACAAACCAGTCGTGAGGGTAGTTAAAAAAAATGTTTCTATTTACCTATCAGATATGTTTCAACTATAAAGCAACAACTCATTTGTAACAAATAAATCATATAACAGTTTGATCACACAAATATTACAAATTAAATAATAAATGTATATGCCATCTAGTTATTTACAAAAGTTAGCTAACTAAATAACAAAGGACTTAATATTATTTTGTAAGTCTCGCCACTACGCTGTCTCAATACTGACTGGCTCGCCGGTCGCCGTGCGAGCTCTAACCGACAATAATTAATTAATTTCCTACAAAATTCTACGCTAAATAAATTAAAGTCCAAGCCTAGGTACAGTGGCGCCGATGCAGTACTCAGAAGTTCTCGTTTAAAGATTTTTTTAATCTGGAATGCATTCATTTTTATAACCTGGAAACACTGTCCAGGACACCGGCGCCATCTGTTACTAAATACACTGAATCACTTAAAAAACATTATTAAACCGTACATTTCGCGTCAATAATTTCTTATCAAAAGCTTCTATTGAAAGATTTGAATGTATAATCGATTATTGTATAGTGAACGTTCAAAAGTGTAGTATATTATTGTTTACTGAGCAGTCTAATTTAGGAGCCATCGTTACAGTTAATTCCAAGCGTCGTGTATTTATTTCTACGTTATAAAATTGTATAATATTCATCGCTGGTATGGGTGCATGTTTAATTAATGAATCATTAATATAATTAGCACAGGAGTCTTTGCTCTCACACACAGTTGGGCGCCACTTTTTGACAGCTGTCATTTTTGACAGGTGTCAGTTTGGCATTTGTTTCTTTAGTCGAGCACAAGGTGCGGCGCGGGCGGCTGTCGGCTGCAGAACACGGCGCAGAGCGCAGGTAATGCGCGCGTGAGGAGCCCGGCGCCGGTGGGCTGCTGTTATGCGAACGATTCCTTCGTAGGACTCATCTGCTTGCTGGAGCCGACGCTAGATCGACTCTCGCGGCCCCCGGAGGAGTGAGATCTGTGGAAAGAGAAAGCGAATAAGTCTTATACCCTATATCTGTTGTATATGAGAGTCTTGAATCTACAAACAGACAATAATCGCAACCGGATATGTTATAATTAAAACTACGTCTCCTTTTTAATTACGATCTCTTTCATCATCATCATTATCAGGCTATACTCGTCCACTACTGGACGTTGTCCTCTCCTAGTGAACGCCACGGAACCCGATTTCGAGATCTCTTTAATCGGATCTATTTTTATTAAGGAACTCTTTTGTTTCGTTTAAAAAATAGCTACTGTACTCATAATACGGCTTAATAAATCCATTTTTTAAATAATACTCTTTTAAAAATAAAATAATGATGCTACTCACTTCTGTGTGTCTAGATGCACGCTGTTTCTGGAAGGTGCGGATGGGCTCAGCTTGTGGTTAGCTAAGAATGTGCCGATCGATTCGTCAGAGCTGTAGCTGTCGTTGTCGCTGTAAAATAAAATTACAATTTATACCAATTCAAAAAGAGATGCACTGTTGTCCCTGTTGGAACAGGTAAATAATGAACTTAAAAAAAAGTACAGTATAGTAAAATACAGTATACAGGGTGGAAGAGACATCGACGTACAACCGCTTATACCATTATGAATTCAGTACATGATTCTGGAACCCCTTGCGTTCATATTTTTCGTAGGTTATTAAAAAAAAAGTAACTATCAATATTAAATACTATGATATAATACATAGAATGCATTTATAAACTCACATAGAATAAAACTAAACAAAACTAACACATACATCGATTTTAAGAAGTGTAAATTTACTGGAAATAAAAGGCTATTTTATTTTATTTAAAAAAAGTTCCATACATTTTGACCGTGCAGGTATAACACTTTTGTGCAAGCATTTTTTTTAATAACTGACGAAAAATTTCAACGCAGGTACGCAATTCAGGATTTGTTTCGACATAGTACCTATGTAGCGCGCTAGATGTCACTAGATGTCTAGAACAATGCGCTTTGGCTGTTGGCTTCAGCTGCCTTGTTGTCTAGTTTGTTGTATAATTTACCTGTCGGTATCCCTAGAATCTCCAGGACTGGACAAGTCTCCAGCGATGGCCTCTTGCAGGGCAGTGGCTCGCCTGGCCGCGAGGCGCGCCTCGTCCCGGGCGGAGGCGGCCTCCGCGGCGGCGGTGCTGGCGGCTGCCTCGGCCGCTGCCTTAGCTCGGGCCGCTTCGCTCAGCTTCGCGGTAAGAGCGTTATTCTCTTCTTTCAGCTCTCTGTGTTGGGAGAAAGAGTTTAAGTTTTGTACCAATATACCTAGTTATAGTTAAATCTCGAAACATATAATTACGCATTAAAAAAAACTAGAGACTTTGTGATTATCTTATGATGATCCATACACTCTACAGATGTGTGATGCTAAACAAAATTTTCTGACGTGGTATCTTGTTTTTTCTAATTACTGACAACTTTATAAAGAAACAATTGATTTTCTGATCGGCAAACGCAGCCTATAGACGTCAGCAGTATTTTATTTATAGTAGTTTATTTCCACAAAACGGCACGGAGTGTAGGTTCTTCGAAAATATGACTATTATTGCCATCCTTTTCGTTTCCCGACAATTTTTGCAAATTAGAGCAGGAAAAATATAGTTTTACGAATTTCCATGATAAAAAAAATCGCAAGATTTTTTGCACACTTGGTGTGCAAACTACATTTACCGGGTTAATATATTTTTTTTTGTGTTTTTTAATGTCAGGAGTTTTAGGAGGAATTTATTATGAACCTTTATAAGAAAGAAAAATTCAGAAAGTTGCAATTATTCATAGCTAAGATAGCACAACGTCCGTCGGGTCAGTTTGTACCCAATCAAATACATCGCCCTTCGAATTAGAACATAATAATGTGAACACATATTTGCCTTAGCACAGTATATTGAATGCACATGATCTCACCGTAGCTGTCGTGTAAATTTGCGCACTTCGTCGGCGGTGTGTTGTTCCCTGGCGCGGGCGGTGGCCAGCTCCGTGGCGAGCTGCTCGTGGGCCTCCCGCAGCCGGGACAGCTGGCCCTCCAGCCGAGCGCGGGCCGTCGCTTCCAGCTCCAGGCTGGATTCTAATTCCTGGACCACGAAGTTTTGTTAGTGTTGAATAGTGGCGGTTCCAACATATAGTAAGAGTAGCACATGATACGGGCCCCACGCAAAAGGGGGCCCTGCGTATCCAAACTGAAAATTTCATAGAAAAACCTAGTTACACTTTGCTCGACCTGGGAATCGAATTCCAAATAAATAGCGTAGTAGTTGCGCTTAGGTCCACTAGAATAATGAGGCAGTTCGGTTGAGGTATTCTGAGAGGATAGGTACTCGTTACTCCCTACAACCTCACAAACTTTACCTCTTTATAATATTAGTATAGATAACATAAGTATTAGTTAATTTAGTAGTTAGCTTAGTTATGGCCTCCATTAAAAAAAGTGTTATTTTCTCGAAAGTATGCACGGGCATGCTGTGCACACCTTAAAGAGTTGTCCATATAATATTATACAATAATTGTTAACAAAATATAACAATATTGAGTGTCCTAATAAAAAAAAAACAAGAGAGTAAAAGAAGGTGCGATTCGGTAACTTGATAACCAAATACGATTAATAAAATCTATACCAATATTATAAAAGAGGTAAAGTTCTGACAAACTTTGTGAGGTTGTAGGGGATAATCTCTGGAACTACTGAATCGATTTTGAAAATTCTTTCACCAATAGAAACTTACATTATTTGTACGGCTCAGCACGTCGTTTAGTTTTAGTTAGTTAGTAAGGTAAGTTATAGTTCGGGTGAGTTGACTTAAACCACAAGTACAAGTATAATACGACACGTCACAGAGTTAGTTAAAGTTGGATGCCAATCCGTGGCGATTGCGATGGTTACGATTTGTCAACTAAAATTAAATTATATTATACTAGCTTCCCGCCCACGGCTTCGCCCGCGTAGTTTCTCGGCTTTTCTATACTAAAATATATATGTATTATACATATAAACCTTCCTCTTGAATCACTCTATCTATTAAAAAAAACCGCATCAAAATCCGTTGCGTAGTTTCAAAGATTTAAGCATACAAAGGGACATAGGGACAGAGAAAGCGACTTTGTTTTATACTATGTAGTGATTAAGTATCGACCACTAAAAGTAGGTCGCATTGTCAGCAATATAAATTAGCTGTACGTTACCCGTACATTATTCTTGAGTGATACAAGCTATAATATATTATCCCGTAAAACACGGGCGAAGTCGCGGGCGAAAAGCTAGCTTAGATAAAAATGCTTGTGTAGTTATTAGTTAGTTCGCGGGGGCTTCTGGCACAGGCATTTTATATGCCCAAAAGCAGTGGCGTAGCGTGGGGGGGGGGGCGGGGGGTGCGGTCCGCACCGGGCGGCACTTTGGCGGGGGCGGCATTTCACAGGTGGGCAAAAAAATATTTTAAGAAAACTTGAGAGGTGTCAAGGGACACCCGGATGGAACGAAGTTCCTTTCGATTAATTAGTGAAGGAATTGTAATAAAATTTTATTTTTTATATGTTATAATAATATTTTTTTTTATTATTAACAAATATAATGTAATATAAACAAAATGTAAAATAAAACAGAGAGAGAGAGAGAGAGAGAGAGACAGACAGAGAAACATGCGCACGCTCCACAGCTTACAATAGCTTACTTTTCAGTTTAGTTTTATCATGCCCTACATTTTTTGTTATTCATTTAAAAAATTAAGGGGCGGCAAATTCGGGATCCGCGCCGGGTGCTAGTGACCCGTGCTACGCCACTGCCCAAAAGGAGCTTCCTACAATTCGGTTTATAAAGAAAATACCTGTTTATGTAATAAAGAAATGTTGTATTTGTATTTGTAGTTATTACCTTATTCCTGAGCTCTAGCCGTCGCTCGGCCTCCTGGTGGCCGTGGTCGTGTCCGGCCTCAGCGTGTGCGAGGCGCGCGGCCAGCTCGGCCAGCCTCTCGCGGGCGGCGCGCGCCTCCTCCCCCGCAGCGTCTGCGCGTGCGCACGCCTCGCGGGTCTCGCTCTGCGCGGCGCACAGGGCGCTCGTGCTCGACCTATATTTCTTTAGTAGCTATAATGGGAAAATATATTGATATCAAATATTTGAATCGATACCTACAGAGTGCCTCGTTTCTAAAGTCAAGCAAAATAATATAGTTTTTCTTTTAGAAACGGAAATACGCCTGTTACGATTGCGGAGACTATTGCGAATTCCATTGCTGTGACTATAAGGAAATTCCAGTATTTAGTAGGTACTACTGCTGCCCCCCCAAGTGACAGACGATCTTTGAGGATTATCCGCGTCTCCAAAGAAGAAAATCAGTAGTGACAATATTAGAGAATGCACCCTGACTAAGATACCTTGTTGGCGACAAGACAAGCAATCCTAATTCACACAAGCACTATTTATAGGAAAACCCCTCTATCAGTCGGGGGGCAATCACACCACGCCTCTTCACAGGCTATAAGCACATAGAGCAAATTCTTGTGTGCGAAGCAAATCCTAAATCAGGCAATAGTCGCAACGCAATTTGCATATATACAGACGCTCGCTAACAATCCTCGGAGTATCCTCGCTTTAATTAGAGGATCCTCATCTCTCCTAAGAGAGTAATTAAGAGGAGTGTCCTTCGCGAACGCAACAATGTTGCAATGTTGTCGTTGTCTCTATCCCTCACGATGCGTACGCGAGCAGTGAAACAACAATACATTTGTAACATTTTTGCGCGTATTTTTTGTTCCGATATTTGGGGATTACCTACTCTTTTAATATAGTTATTACGTAGTTTTTTTTTGTAAAAGGATATTCATTATATTATCTGGGTTCCCCTTGAGTCAAAATGGTTCTGTATTGATACATTATCTTGAAATACTAGCATAAAGTTAGGCCGTTTTCTTCGAAAATTACCAATCTTTCAGCTCGTGTAACTTTTTAACCATGTATTGAAATGAAATTTTACATTCAAGGAACACGTATTTAAATAATAAGATTGTGACTGCAAAATTTCAAAAACTTTCATTTGGTAATATTCAAGATAAGACCAAACTAAGTTTGTATGGAGCGCGGAGCGGATAATATGTCTTTAAATGTGTGTATAACCTCAGCGGCCTCTTCCTCGGCATCATCTAGTTGCGCGCGCGCAGCGGCGGCGTCCCTGGCCGCGGTCATGGCTCGCTCCGCGGCCTCGGCGCGCGCTCTGCTCGCTTCTTCGAGCGCTGCGTTCGCTTCGGCTGCTTCTGCTTCGGCCGTTTGTTTAGCCTTAGTGGCTGCTCGAACTGCTAGTTCTAGATCTTCCACCTGGAGGGGATAATATTAGTGGTATAGTAAGTTACAAAGATAGAAATATTCGTAGCACAGTTCGGACAGTGATGAATGAAATTTATGATTTAGGGCAGTTTTTCAATAGTCGGGTAAGTTAAATCGGACTAATCGGATAAATGTTATCCTATGATGGAAAAATCGCTCCTTGCTAAAAGAAATTGGGTGCAACTGCGCCAAATACTCAATGGCTGGCCCAAGTCACCTAAATGTCTGTTGCAGGAAGGAAAACTGACGTCCTTTATGTAGGCGACCATAGCCCATTGGGACTAAACTAGCACCATCTCCAGTGGCGTGCACAGAGATTTCAGACAGGGTATGCAATAAAAAACTGACCAGATTCAGCTTTTTGTAGGTATCTTCCCCACCTACCTGTCTCTTACCGAAAATATTCTTACTATCGCGATAAGTAAACAAAATACAATGGAAAAAATACAATTTGTTTGTATGTACACAACCAGTTAACCAGTAATGATTATCATAAAACTTTTTATTAAAATGACGAGTAATATAACCCTTTCTTCGAGTTAAATCCAAACTGAGTACTGACCTTAAATTTGAAATCAATTTAGCTTTTTCCTCAAAAAAATAATGTCGAAAACGCGCCAGATTTTAATTTGTTTAAACACACTTCACCTACACAGGTCTCACCGGTATATTTTTCATTTTTTACGAGTTTAATACTACTTTTTTACAATAATAAACTTATTAAAAATTACTCGAAAAAACAATCACTTGCGCCAAGAAAAACAATATGGCGAAAAAATAGGGAATGAATAAAAATATAGTCGATCAATTGGTCAATCCGACTAAAAACGTTGACCCTCTGCAATAAACAATATGCGCTGCTTTTGCGGGTTCTTAATTTGGTCGCAAAGCAAATAAGCAGTGCTTCTAAATCTGTCACACACGCTCATATTTACACGCACACAGTCACACTTTTGCCGTGCACTACACGAGATGCGTCCAAATGCATTGTATGAAGAATAAGCAGCGAGGTGCACTGCTTATCTCAGCAGAGCGCGCCACCAGCGCGGAGCTGAATGACGCGGCGCGCGCAAGTTATCGACGCTTCAACGAATTAGTTCTTAAAAAAAAGTAATAGATGGTGCGCAAGCTAAATTACCATTTTTAATTACATTTATTTATCATTAGAGGGGAATAAATTTCTTTTTAATTAAATACATTTAGGGACTACAGGGTATGCAGAGCTTATTTGCTTGTATGGAGTGCACGCCACTGACCATCTCGTACTATATCCCGTTAGTTTTGAGGCTCTAGGTAGATGGCGCTTTTACCGATTATGATAATACACGTGAAATATTAAACCAAAAGCTAATCAAAATTGATGCAGATGCATGACGTATTTTACCTGGTTTTTGAGCTGTCTGATCTGTGCTTTGGCGCCGCCTTCCTTCTCTTTCTGCTCTAGCATCGTCTGCGCATCTCGGAGCAAGGCGCGATATCTCTTCAGGTCCCTGTATGCACATTATTAATTTTAGTTTTAATACCATTTTATTTTAAAGAAAATTATTTATTTACTGCCGCGCTGTAAGAAAATATTATCACCTAACTATCACTATCATCGGAAAAAATCTTATTTGAAAATTTTCAAATTATTGGGTACGCACGTGAAGGTCTCTTAAAATCATTAAAAGTACGTAACATTTCGTAGAAGGACCTTATTTCCTACCAAACTAACAAATAAACAATTTTGGGCAATGATGGAGATAAAAGATTGAGAATTTCCAGGGACAAGTGAATGAAGTAATTTTGAGGATAGCATTAGTCTCCGCTTAATATATGAGACCCAATATACCAGCAAATTGATGGTATACATTAGAACACCACTGTCTAACCCTTATAGGCGTGATTGTATACGTGTATTTAATTGACTGCATTGTCCTAAGCTCGACTGGCACGCTAGAGGTCTTGGGTTCTATTCCCAAGCGAGCGTTATTAGGATTTTCTGTGTATTTCTCAGCAACAGATCGGAGGGTCCGGATCTGTGCCCGCGAATTAATGTTTAATGGCAAAGGCTCGTCCTCTATTACACAGGACATTCGAAATGTTGAGTCAAATCAAATCAAATGTTATTATTTCAAATAAGCTTTTACAAGCGTTTATGAAACGTTATTGAATCTAGTTGCACGGTTCCAAAAAGTAATATATCACTGTATAATCCTTATCAATAAAGGTATAAAATACGTATATTAATATAGAAAGGTAATGTTCTCTGACCTCTTGAGCCTCTGAACAAGCTGCGCCTGCTCATGGTTCTCTGCGCGGGCAGTCTCTTCGAGCGCGGCGAGGCGTCGCTCCAGCTCGTGTCGCTCGCGCAACAACAAGCTCCGCTCCGAATGCTCGCTCTCCAACTGACTTTCGAGCACTGGAATAAAATGTATAGATTAGTTGAAATGTACAGATTGTTCGAAATAACTGAGCGCGTCTGAAGTCCACACCTCAAGCCTGACCCCGCGCGTCACTATAAATAGATCTGCAGACGACGCGCGGCCTTCTTCTTCTTCTTCCTGCTGCAGCTACCCAGTTAAGTGCCGCCCTCTAACGGTCGGACCTCGCCTCGGAGCCTTCGCAGAACCCTCCCTGAGCTTAACTCACTACCTTGAACTATTGTGCTTTAAATCTTAACCCTAGTCTAAATAAATGTGTATATTTTGTGTTCCGAGTGTAATTTATCTCCACTAAGTAGTTCCCGGTCCGCCACGTTCCTAAAACGTGTCCACCACGTTACAGAAGTTAGCCGTTGAAAATGTCACTCAGCAAAAATCGCTTACTAGAAAGATAGGAGAATAATCCCGAATACGAAACATACACGATCCAAATTGTCTGTTATGACTCTTTATATTAAAATTATAATAATAAAATAGCTAATAATGGATTCACAAAATTGAGAATCGATTTCAAGGTTTCGCATAATTGTAAAGTGTCTTAGATATCTTTGAATATCTAAATCTTTATTATGATGTATGTAATTATTTAATTGTTTCAAACATCTAGTATGGTATAGCGGGCTATTCCACAACTCCACGACAAAGCATGTATTTTGCGTAAACATCTACCTAGTATTAACTTTTATTTTTTTTAAATGCTTACTATCGATGTGGGCACATTACTAGTAATCTTGTTAACCCCTGGTGCTAAGCTAAATGCTTGTGTTACGAGTGGGTTCACGTCGGTAGTGCACGGTGGGGTTTGAACCGGCAACCACAAGATCGCAAGTCCGACGCCATAGCCATTAGGCTACCGCCGCTTTAAATTCTATGCTTTCTATGATTTAATTTTTCTATGCTTAATGTAAATAATAGTCTGAACTCGCATTCATCGATTATAGTTAAATTGATAATCCATTTTATACATGATCAAACATATTTTTTTGTTTTTATTATTCAGAATTGTTAATATTTTGAAACACAAAAAATAACCATTTTTAAAGCTCATCTTATTACATTTTGGGCCTAGGAGTCCCTGTCTCTTTTGATTTGTATGACATGGTTAAAAATGATACTTACTCTTGAGTTTCTTGGTAGCGTTGGCCCTGGTCTCCTCCATCTCGTCGTCCCTGGCGGCGGCCTCCAGGCGCGCCTCCTTGCGCTGCTGCTCCAACAACATCTCCAGCCGAAGCTTGGAGCTTTCCAACAACTGACAAACAAAAATATAACAGTTTTTTACTCGACAAACGAATAGACGAGCCACCTGATGGTTTAGTAGTAGTAGTGTTTCGCTGTAAAAGGGAAAGTACAACCCTCATACAGAATGCCGACATAAAGTAGCATTATGCATACTGTTGCGTTTCGTACGGTGAGTGTGGAGCGCCGGAGGCCCAATTCCTCCCTCAGTTCTCTTCTTTCTATTTTTCTCCTTCCCCTCTCTTTTCCTCTATTTATTTATTTATTTTTCTTACATACAAATATCCTTACCGGCTAAACCCAATGCGATATCGTAGTATGTATGCATCATCAAAATCCTGAAAAACAGGTGTATCTATATGGTACCACATCCACTACCTTTATCAGTATAACATATTTTATAGGGTTGGCAACACGCGAGCGATACCCATGGTGTTGCAAGCGTCCTTATGCTATGGTAACAGCTTGGTAAGTGGCAATCGCCAGCGATGCCAGCTACTACCAGATAAATTTTATTACTAAAGTAAAATAAAATTGTTATACCTGTATTTGTCCGGCCAGTTCATCTAGCTCCTCCTCCTGGTCCCTCACGCGCCTCTCCAGGTCGGTCTTGCTCCTCCTCAGCGCGGTCACCTCGTCGCCTCCTCCTCCTCGCTCCTCCAGCTCGCGTGTCGCCGCCGCTAGTCGCTCTTCTTTCAGCTCCAGTTCCAGACGAGCTTCCTGTGATGTGAAAAGGAATATTTTGTAGTAATCTAACTATTAGTCTACTAAGACTGGCTCATTAGTCCTAGAGGTCCTGGGTTCGATCCCAAGGTCGAGACGTAGCAGCTCGGGGTCTTGATTTGTGCCCGGTTAATGGCAATAGGCTCGCCCTCTATTACATGTAACCTAAATATACTAGCGAAGTGTAGGTGTATATTGGTACACTTCTACCCTACCCAACCCTTAGGGGAATACAGGCGTGATATTTTGTAGTAAGTAATTCTATAACGAGAGGTAGGTATGTTATTTATGGAAAACTATTTTCAAATAATATAGGGGAAAAAGATTTATTAATAAAGTTAGCTCATTATAAAAGTCGCTCCTTATTGCTTCGATCACTCTCCAATTCTTTACACCTACACAAATATGATGTAAGATAGGCTAGATATTTCAACCAAACATGTAGGTTATGTAGGGATCGTAGCGGAGCACCAAATTAAAATGGGATTTAAATTGTTAAACTTATGGTTTATTCAAATATTAGGGGGGCGAAGCCCTAGCAAAAACACATGACACGTTCGTCCTCTGATGGAACGTCTAGGGCAATACCACTTTTCAACAGATGATGATGCCAGTCAATTTTATAGTTACAGCAATGAGGTGCGATACTCCGATCACTACAGTACTTACAGAGAGTTATATCTCAGTTAGTGTTATATCTAATGTAATAAGGAGCGAGCCTAAACCGTTAAGCGGTTATAAATTCAAACACAAAGCTGCTAATAATAATTACATACAAAAACCCCATAACATACTACCTACTTGCCCTGAGAGTCGGATCCAGAAACTGAGACTCGGAAGTCACGCTTACAATCTAGACTTATGAGGCAGTTGAAAAGCAGTTTAGTATTTTTTATAGTGATTCTTGTGATAATTAAGCTGAAGCAGTCCTTACAAGATAATACAAACTTTCAAGACTATTCTTGCAAGAACTCGCTCCTGGGCGCTTCTGTCTTTCCTGATTTTATTATTGGTATTTTATTAAGGGAAATAAAATTTTATAAGCTACAGGAAATGTGAATTTTTAATGATCGTTCTCGCTTATTATTGGTGTCGCTCCTTAGTGCTCCGATCATTCTTCGATCACTCTCCCATTCTTTACACGTACACAATTACGATGTAAGGTTTTTTTTTTAAATTCATGATATGCCTACGCTTGACCGCCAGTTCGCCTAATGTTAAGCGATACTGCGATCTACGATGGAGCGCGCTTGCCTAGGAGAAACCGATTCACTCGTAATTTAAAGACTCCCGGATTATAGCTATCGCTATCTACCTATTAAGTTAGGCTAGATATTTCAACCACACATGTAGGATAGGACGATAGGTACTTACAGAGAGGCTCTGTTCGAGGGCATACTTCTCGGCGTGGGCTTGGTCTCGCTCCCGTGATAGTCGATCTTTGGCGCTTCGCTCCCGCTTCAGTTCTTCTTGAGCCGATTGAAGCTCGCCGTCGAACTTGCGTTGGCGCTTCTCCAATAGATTGTTGCGACATGTCTGGAATAAAAGCGAAAGTTGATAGACTGAGTATCCATTAGGCCCAATAAGAAATTGCTGTCTACGGATGAATGAGCATGAGTTCGTTCGAAATAAGTAAGCCTGTCTGATGTTGTCCGCAAGTGGTTTAGCAGTGGTAAATTTTAATAGAAAGAGTGGGTGTAAAGATAATTAGGGTGTATATTTTTCACATTTGTGATTATTTTCTTTACTAATTTCGACACCATCGTCAACCAATATATATTTCCCAGTGCTGGGCACGGGTCTCCTCTCAGAACGAGAAGGATTAGGCTGTAGTCCACGACGTTAGCCTACTGCGGGTTGGCAGACTTTGCACACTATCGAGAAAATCTCTTAAGCATGCAGGTTTCCTGACGATGTTTTCCTTCACCATTTATGCGCGTGTTAATTAAGTATTAATACGCACATGACTTCTAAAAGTCAGAGTTTGAATCCAAGGCACGCAGCCTTGGATTCAAACTCAAGACCTTTGACATGGCAGTTCTATCTACATCTTTTACTATTTATGTAGTAAGCGATTACATTTAATTAAGCGATTTTACCAGCGTGGTAGTTCGGAACAATTTCAGACAAGCAGACGAGCAGAGTTATTTCGAACAAACTATAAGTTACCTGTTCATCAAGCAATGATCTCAGGTCGGCCATATCATTGGTCAGCTTCTGCAGCTTCCGTTTCCACTGCGCAGCTACCGCCCTCTGCTCCTCCACTTCTTCGTAGGCATCTTGTACCTGGGAACCAAAGGAAATTGACATCAGTAAGAGTGCAGCACCATCATCATCATACCATCACGCCTGTATTCCCCGAAGGGTTAGGCAGAGGTGTACTAATATACACCCACATTTCGCCGGTATGTTTGATCCCATGTAATACGGGCGAACCTATTGCCATTAACCTGGCACAAATCCAGACTCCGAGCTGCTACTGAGAATTTTCTAGAAAAATTCAATAACACTTTGCTCGACATAGGGATCGAATACAGGACCTCTAGCATAGCAGTCGCGCTTAGGACCACAAGACTAATGAGGCAGTCCCCAACCATCATCATCACCAACCCATTTAGTGTCCTACTGCTGGGCAGGGGTCTCTTCTCAGGATGAGAGTGTTAAGGCTATACTTAGCCCTCCATGCTGGCTTAGTGCGCGTTGGCAGATTTCACACGCGCTGTCGTCTTTCAGGAATGCAAAAGCAAGTTCCCTCAATATGTTTTCACCATTTTCAAGCGATTAACAATATAATTAAGTAATCAATTCGTAATTTCGTACACGATTTCAAATTCAGGTTAGACCGTACCGTAGATTCGAACTCGATACCTTGAATTGGTAGTCCAATTAGTCATGTCAATACGCTATCATTTTTCTTATAAATTACTTGCCAGCGGCTTCGCTTGCGTTGATATTGATTTTGCTAGTTTTTTGCAAAAAATAAGTAAGTATTTAGCCTATAAGCGTTTTCATGGTCCCATTTATCTCTGTACTATTCATCAAAATAGGTTCAGCGATTTAGGCTTACGCTTTCTCATTTATAATATTAGGATCGTTTTCAATATAGGTAGGTTCACGCGGCTACAGGTCAACCTATACAAATCCAGTTTAACCTGATCTCGCATTGTATACGCTTCCCATACAATAAGAGACCCGCGTAAACTGGTTTCGTATAGCTTGATGTTTAGCCGTGCGTACCTACGGTATAGTACTAATTACTACTAATAATACTAATAAATAACTAAAAAGCAGAATAAATGTTGTAGAGATGAGAGCTTTGAGAAGTATGTGTGGTGTTACGCTAAAAGATAGAGTGAGAAACAGTGTGATAAGGGAGCGTTGTGGAGTGAAAGAAGATGTAGTAACAAGGATGGAGAAAGGTATGTTAAGATGGTTTGGTCATGTAGAGAGAATGGATGAACGGAGATTGACGAAACAAGTATATATGGTGAGTATGGATGGACGAGTTGGAAGGGGAAGACCTCGGCGAACGTACCGCAACCAAATTGCGGATGTTCTTAAAAAAGGCCAGGTTCCGAGCACCCTAAACCGACGGTCATGCATGAAGAGATTAATGAATGTAGATGAAGCGAAAGTAGTGTGCCAGGATCGTAGCAAGTGGAAATCTATAGTCTCTGCCTACCCCCATGGGAGACAGGCGTGACAATATGTATGTATGTATGTACTACTAATGCGTACGGCGTGCGATACCTCAAGCCTGCGTCATCTGATCATCAAACATCAATAATATATCATACACAAATCGAAGGCCAAACATCACAACAAATAATTTGGTTGTACATTTTCGAGTAACCGTTCATAACGATAATAACATTCGCATTTAAACCAATGCGTATTAAAACGCAATGTATTACGAAACGTAATCCGAGCCGTCGGTACAAGCGCGCCATTGGACACGTGCCAAGCGAGAAATCTCGATAGCGTGAAAACAGCTGAATTATTGTACTACTAAACATTATTTAGAATGAACTGCACTAACCTCGGTTTCTTCCTCCATCGTACAATGTCATTAAATTGTATTTTTTAACAACTTTATTAAGATTTTTAAATTATTAATCACGGTGTCAATGTCCTTTTAACGTTTTACTGTTTCATTCAACTTTTCGTACTATGATTTATATTTAAATTGGAAGTTTTACTAAGATATAATTTTTTTAAGAGATTTATAATTTATAAAGACTGGCTTCCATAACTTCGTATTTGACCCCTAATATATTCTTTTTTTTTCGGGGTGTAATACTGTATCTATCCTTTTTCAGTTCTTTAATAATCTTGCTCACAATTTCAAGTTTCTGTTTCGACATCAATAGTAGTACCTAGAGTGGAATGTGTCTTAGTTGGTTTTAAAAGTTCTTATTTTTTAATACTTTATTGCCGATGAAAGCTACTATAAGTTATTTAAAATTATAAATGACTAAAACGACTTCTTCAACAAACGCGCACAACACTTTGTGAGTCCACTTTCTTTAAACCATCGACACATTAAACGATAATAAATGCATTTTATAAACGATAGGAACTAATTTATGCCGTTTACTGTCCTAAACAAAGATAAGAAAGCAATCACAGTGTATTAAAATACATTTTTATCATCTTTTAATGCAATACGTTCATAAACTATAGACATATCAACTTTTTATTGTACCACTAAAGAATTTATCACAGAAATGTGTCGACACTCGTACAATTTATGATTCGGTAAAAATATTTTTGTAAACGATACAACGAATTCACTTTTCATTACTTTCTTTCTCTGAGTAAAACGTGAGTCACTGGACGTAAAAAAAACACGGTACGCTTGTACACTCCGTGTAAACAAATCGTTGTATCTCCGCCGAAAAAAAACACTTTTCGTAAACTAAATACGAAAATAATGTTTTAAAATTCGTCCTACATCACCGATAAGTGACCGAATTATGGCGATAAATCAGATGATATCGGGATTTGAGGTGTCATTTATCAGGTGTGAGCGGCCCAAGGATGACGAGATACGTCTAGATAAAGACATCCATTGCAAACCTATGTGAGTAGGCCTCTTTAGTTATTTACTGCATGGATTATAAGACTATCTAAGATGAGCAGTGTAACTATAAAAATCACAGCAATATAATAAAATTGTAACGGGCGTGCCGACGTCTGGGGGCCTACCATGAACTTTTAAAATATTTGCCAAATACAGGACAGGCCAACTATGCAGGTCAACCTGACAGGTTTTCTATTTGTACCATGAACAATTCGAACTGCCCTGCAATGCATCGACTTCAGACCTGCTACACTAAAGCTGTCCGGTTCGCTTTAATATAAATAAACGTTCTGAAATACGCTTTCGCATTATTATCGGTTTTACGGTTTTAAGGAAGTTAGGATAATTATTTCAAAATACTGTTTTTATGAGAGTAATACTTCTACAGACACTAAGTTTTGTTGCAAAACATTTTTAGTTATCATGATTTAAATGTTAAAGACCCTTGTCAATACTTAAAACACTTAGCATACAAGCAACTAAAATAAGGGCTGTTTTCGAACGAAGCTTTAAGTACATACGAATCAAATAATTTCTTATGCACAATACGAGATCATAATAACTTCTTGTGTGGTGTGGTGTGGTGGATTTTTTTTTAATTTTTGGAACACTCGTAAGAAGGTACTTTCTTCATAGCAGACAATTGTATCGTGTTCGTCGTTGTGAGTGGTAAAGGAAATATCAAATTAAGTTATCATGATTTAAAAAAGAGTTTCATATGAACAATTGGAAACGTTGTGTGAATTTTAAATAATCACAAGAACATTGCAATGGGTGCTCGGTCAATGTTTCGAAGATGTGTGATGCGGATGGAGGTGGTGGAAAATTGGAATTCCATTGTTGGTGGTGCTATCA
This sequence comes from Subacronicta megacephala, assembly GCA_958496365.1. NCBI lineage: Eukaryota > Metazoa > Arthropoda > Insecta > Lepidoptera > Noctuidae > Subacronicta > Subacronicta megacephala. The sequence goes on from OY292534.1 coordinate 3,727,444, forward strand.
AATATTATAAAGGCTGGGCAGACAACAATTAATTAAAAATAAATAATGTGTTCTTTATTTTCTGGTAAGTACATCTTAATTAAGTACCTACTCTATTTTTTGGATTTTAGTGATGAGTTTATCACTGATATTATCGATATCTTACTCAAGAAATCAAGTAAGTAGTTCATCTTCATCACACATCGACAATGAACGGAAAATATAATACTTTTATTCTGTCTAAAATTTTAAATAATGCTACAATAGTATGTAATGCACTAAGTAATTTTTACTTTAGGTTATTCTTACAAATTAAAGAAAACAGGTCAATAAAAGCTACTTTTATACGGCTGCTAAATATGACTGCAGGGCAGTTCAATTTCAAGTGCTCTAATGTCAAAAATGAGTTGATGGTAAAGCTCTTTGCAGGTCAGCTCGCTGAAATGTTGTCACGTGACCGCTCGCCGGCTTAAGTCACGTGACCGCTGGCTGGCCGGTTATTTGATGTGCTCATGGTACAATATAACACGACAGTTCACTTTCCGTCTAAAATTGACCTGCTATAAGAGTTTATGGTAGGCCCCCAGATACGAGAACCGATAAGAGATTGAAGGTAGTCTTTAAAATAGCAAGAGAGTCAGTTAAGTCACTTTCACACTTGTTTTACTGGAGGTCTAAAGTTAGTTCTATTAGATTAATGTATAGGTTTAATGCGGCGGTTGCCTAATGGTTAGAGGTAGGGCGCGTCGGACTTGCGATCATGTGGTTGCCGGTTAGAAACCCACCCATTGCACTACCGATGCGGACCTACTCGTAACACAAGCATTTAGCTTAGCACGAGGGGTTAACAAGAATATTACTAATGTGAGACCCATAAATATTGCTTTTGAAAAAATAGGTGAAGCCAAACTTCTTGAGCGCTCTGAAAACAGTTTGCCAGAGCAAAATATATATTATTTCTTTGGAGTACTGCACTTACATCAAACTTCAGAGCGTTCAAAAAGTTTGGCGATATCTCTACTTTAGAACCTTATTTAGAATAGCGGCTCATCTGAAGGAGAGCTTTAGTGACGATAATTAACATAACATAACATACCATCACGCCTGTATTCCCTGAAGGGTAAGGCAGAGGTGCACTTAATGTACACCCACAGTTCGCCGGTATGTTTGGGTCCCATGTAATAGGGGGCGAGGCGAGCCTATTGCCATTCACCGGGCACAAATCCAGACTCCGAGCTGCTACTGAGAATTTCATAGAAAAACTCAATAACACTTTGCTCGACCTGGGGATCGAACCCAAGACCTCTAGCGTAGCAGTCGCGATTGGGATCACTAGACCAACGAGGCAGCGATAATTACTTATGCGGTAATAACTTATATGGAGGACATAGGCAGGTAATAAACCATATCCTAAAGGCCCTAGGCCAGATATCAGATTTTCAGTAATTTTCGTTTGGTAAGTAAGACAGCAACGGCTAGGAAAAAAAAAGTAAGTAAGTACGGATTTGTAGTAGATTTGTAGATATTTCATACGTATAGATTTTCTCTAGAAAAAAAACTATATTGATTTAAAGTAACAGTAACCTTATGCGCCCATGCGAATATCGATGATTAGTATTTGCAAAAGCTTGCGCCCGCGCCGGTAGTGACAGGTAATTCATTTATGTATATAATCTTTGGCAACGCTCAAACGGACAGCAACGCGGTCTAGGTCATGGATGTTTAGGTAAGTACTGAAAATATTTCAACGTAATTTTTTTTAAATTTCCTAGTATCGTTTCCAAGATCGACCGATATTCCGATATTTAAAATATAGTAGGATTTTGTTATATTCTCTTCCTTTTCCAACGGGATTCATCTTACTATTATTTTTTTTTGGTTTCTAAAATTATCGACCCTGGTCTATCATGCGTGACTTTCATTTTAAAGTACATATTTAGAGAACGAAGACGCATGTAGGGTTATTTCATTCATGCATGACGTAAAAAGAGATACGTGTAATGATAATTATTAGAGTCAACACAAAGCTTGTGAAGGATTGTAATCGGATAGGTAATTGTTTCGAGTCTGGGTGCATTATGTGTTTTGTTTTGGAGTCCCCTGCGACACAGGTCGGCTAATGAGAGAGGGGACCTTAAAAAAATATTCTTTAAAAGATACGAACCAAGAATGAGATAGAGCTAGACAGTTGTAAAACGATCTTGTATTGTGTTCGGGATGGAAAATACATTTTCTATTGAGTGGTGTGAAAACATTTTTTTCCTGTTTGACGTAAATTCGATCATTACAAACAATACCGCCCCCGCGCCGTCTACTTTGACGTATGTTCAAGTGTAATTCCTAATATTAAACCAAATGTTTGCAGTTGATTTTTTTTTAAAAAGCAAGAAACAAACTTAGAAGTTCTCATGATGCTTTTAGTTTATTTTTTAAAATCTTTGTAATAGAACAGTGATGATATCACAATTATTGTAGACGTACAGTTATCGATAATGCCAAAAAACACTTTACTTGGCTATTCGTTAGTCTGGCTAAAACACAAAAACGGCTTGAACAATTTGAATATTTTTTATATTGTTTTGTTCGCTCTAATAGAGGGGTAGTTTCAATTTACCATTGGACCTGGTAGAAGCGATCGAGGTTGGTCAGAACAATTTAATCGGGTCCACTAGTATCTAATCATATAATTAAACCACAAATAATTTGATCTAATTACCTAATTCTAATATATTTTTAATGTACCTAAACCTAATTAAGCACATTAAAAGATTTGGAACAAGCTAATTAAGACATGAAAAGGGTCGGTTATACCACATGGAATTCAGAGAATGAGTTCATAAAGATATTCTAGTAACAAAATAATATATATTTATGTTCAAATTCAATGACAAATTCCTTACGTAAAATTAGCATGGACGTAGGCGGGTGTTGATACGGAAAACCGGCATAAAATCAACGAAAATAGGTGACGATTTCTGACAATTACGCGAATATGAGACACTAGATGTGCACCGTGGTTTCAACTGCTTTACCCTGTTCCTAAGAGACATAATATACTTTATAACCTTCCTCAACAATTTGGTTGCCAAAAAAAAAGCTCGTTCAAACTTCGGCTTTGTTTTATCCGAACGAGAGATTGAAAAATGTGAAATGGCGCAATATGGAGAGGCCTACGTCAGTGAGTACGGCAGTGAGCTGATATAGACTGATGATTACGATGATTGAAAAAAGCTATGGATGGATAAACTCTATAAATGAAACGCGATTAAATCAGTAAAAAGCAGGCAAATAATAATATTAAATAATTATTATATTTATGTATTTGAGGCGATTTTGTGTGTACATACATAGATTACAATTTCCCGATAATTTTCTGATTGCTGCATCGATATGCGCCAAAATATCTGCATGTTAATCTACTTAATTAAATACTTTACGCTGCAATTTGCGATAATTTAATCACTTAATTAGTAAAACATCGTCATGTTAAATAGTTATCCGCTAGTGTTTTTTATTCTTTCGTGTGTAGGAGGTCATGACGCTGCAACCAGTAAATACATGTCAACTTTTTTTTATTACTCAGTAAGTGAAAAGGAAATTACCGTTGACTTGAAAACTGTTTAAGCCCGGACTACAAATGAGACCCTACGTGGACGCCTCTAGTCTACAAGGACTAGGATATATCCGGAGAAACTTGGACGCATGGCAACCCTACTAACAATAACTGACATAACGACGTTATTTGTCTAATTAAATAGTTAGTGGAGTATAGTCTAAAACAATCTAAACATACTACTTGATATAAGTACTTGTAAGAACATTAGCTAACAACACTAAAGGATGTTATTCATGTTATATTGTTCCCCATTAACCTATTTATGTAAGCAATAGCCATTTAACAGTAACAACTTCCGTGAAAACAACACACATTGTCGTGTATTTACTGTAGTACGCTAAATAATATTATTAGGTATTGGTAGTGCTGTGAAATTTAATAATTAGGTACAGTAAGTTATATGGACGGAAGAACTCATTGTGTGGTAAAATAGTAAAGGTACCTATGTCCCTAAACACAGATGACATACAATATGCGAACACTCGAAAAAAACTGGATTTCTCGAACAGCACTAATCTATGTTGATTGAACGTATTGGAACGAATTTTCTTAACGCAGCTTGCAGCAGGAGCTGCCTGGTAAAAATCACGTAAGGAATATGCGTTAGCAGCGAGACGTTCGGTTACGTTCGGCGTAGTTCGGATATTATCGTCAAGCCTGGGCCGCCATATTTCCTTTTTTTAATGAGTGAAAATTTTTGATTCTAAAGTTCACCCCTCCTACTATAACTAAAAGTTAAACCTAACGTTGATAATGTAGAGATATTGTAAAATTAATTAGCTAAAAGATCAGTATTTTAGCAATTTTTTGTGCAGTAAAGGTGGTAAGCGTTACTGCTAACCACCGGGCTAACTAGCGAAAAAAAATTATGACACGTTAAAAGAAATCTCTATAGGAAAACCATTACCAACCTAACCTTCTTTATTCAAACGTACCTTCTTCTCCAATTGTTTTTTGACGGTGACAAGCTGCTCCAAGTCATCTTCGTGCTGTCTGCGCAACTGAGCGCGCAGGAGTTGCAGCTCCCGATGCGCGCGCTCAAACCGTCTCTTGTATTTGTCCCCAGAAGCACTGGCATCAGCTTCTGAGCCTTCAGAATCTGACGGTTCCGCTCCACCATTGTCCGTGGAGCGCCAGTGGAGGAGTTCCAGCTCCAACCGTTCGGAGGCCTATGGGAGCAAAAAGGGTATTATTAGAAAGTAACAATGAAATTATATTTTATTTCTGTAAATAGATCCTTCAAAGACACTTTTACAAGTCAATTTTTTTTAAAGCTAGATGGCGCATATGCAGGACTATGTAAACAAAGAAAAATCTTGGGGTTGTAATGGCAACGAGTCTGATATAACCCTTTGGCTTTCTGTTAGTTGAACGTATAGCGCTTCTTGTGTCTCGTTCTGCACCTACTCACAATTTGACAGCCGGCTATCGTCTGATTGTAAACTATAGAATATTTAATGCAATATTTCGTCAGTTAACAATCTCGCTGGATTAATTACTAAGTAACGATAGGGATTCAAATTTTAGATGACAAGATATATCAATATATTCCTAATGTACCTATGCAATTGTAGGTACCTTTCTTTACCCTTAGTATGGAAAATCCTTATAGGTCGTCCTACAAAGGGGACGCCAATCGTAGCTACGTGTTAATCGAACCCACCTGCTGTAGACGCTGGTTGTTGGCGACCAAGTCTCGGTTGTCCCTCTCAACCCGTAGTCGTTCGGCTGCTTCAGCATCAGCTCGCTCCGTCGCCAGGCCAGCCGCCGCTCGCTCCTCTGCAAGCTCGCCACCGACCTCTGATAGCTGGAGACAAGATACACCGTTTAGTATGGGAATAAATAAAGAATTTATTAGAAAGGTCTTTTGTTATGATATAGAGTCACAAAATGAGAGGAATATGCTAAGACGGCTTATGGATGTCGAGAGAATGGATGACACGCGACTAACAACCTTTTAAAAGCTTACTAGTAATATGTGTCGCACATTACTAGTATTCTTGTTAACCCCTCGTACTAAGCTAAATGCTTGTATTACGAGTGGGTTCACGTCGGTAGTGCAATGGGTGGGTCCGGTAACCACATGATCGCAAGTCCGACGCCCAAGCCATTAGGCTACCGTCCCTTTTAAAATTGGTACACCTATTGGTAAGATCCTATGAAAAAGTTCGTGCGTAGTGCCCACAAACGGCGCGTGTGTGGACCAATGGCGTTCGTAGTTTCTGCCTAACTTATACAAAAGTGCGTGAGGGTATGGTATGTCTTTGTAATTTTTTTATCGTGTCATACCACTATAATATCACATAAAGTACGTCTGATGGTGATTTAGCAGTTGGAGTATTTGTGGGAGTCATTCGCGTAGATGCAATTATGTCGAATCCTTGAAAAGCTGACATAGAAATAAATTTAGAAAAAAGTGCACGGCTCATGCGTCATCGGCCGTAAACACTGCATAATTAGGTCTTCAGTCATTCTTACAGGAACTCTAAAATCATCTCAAAACATTGAACAAGTAGGTGCGTGAAAAAACAATTAATTTACGTCTTTATGTCATAACAACTATTGTGACTTGTTAATGGTACGCGCGCCTACGCATCAAACTATACAAATCCAGTATAGACTGAGCCCGCATTGTAAAGGCTTTCCGTGTAATACGAGGTCAGCTTATACTGGATTTATATAATTATGTTTAGCGGTTTAACACGCCCGCTGCAACCACTTTTTTATAATTAATGCTACTTTACATTAGGACTTTCTCCTATAAGTTGGATGCGCCTACAAACACTAGTTCATACATACACAAACACTAATACTTGGAGCAACTAGGCCATATAAAATAATGTTTGTCCCGTGTTGGTATCGAACCCGCGACCCGTGGCAGAGCAGCTAATCGCTTAGCTACTGCACTATTCCTGTCATCATTTATACCTTTAAAGTACAGTCGCCAGCAGGTCAAAGTATAAAAAACTGTCAAAATTCTCCAAATGATTTTAAACCTGAAACTGTTGAAGATAAAGTTCAAAATCAACTGAGATAAATTTTCACTTTGTGGTAACTTGATGTGCTGGCCACCGTACCTAATAAGTACTATTTCCAAAATAAAATCGTGCGTTCCAGTTCTGATTTATATCATAATTTATCATTAGTCTGTGGCAATCTTTTTAAAACTTATTACCGTTAAAACGTAGCAATCATTGTATAAGAGCAAGCTATTCAAAGGCTGGCTGTTGAGTAATGCCTGGGTAATATAAATTCATAAAAAATACTAACACAAAGTAATTATTTTGTGAATGACAATGACTCACGCTAAAGTCAGTGTCAGTGTCAAATAGTAACACTTTCACTGCTGTGTCTACGTCATGTGTTATAGAATTATAGTGCACATTCTCAACGCCTTCATATGACTAACAATTGATAGAAAGGCGATTGGAATAAAAAGATTGACCATACCAGAAGCACTGAGTGTTAATAACATAAAAAAAAACTACAACAAAATCGGTTCATCCGTTCGGCAGCTACGATGCCACAGACAGACACAAACACACACACACATACTCACAAACACGTCAAACTTATACACCCCGTCGTTTTTGCGTCACGGGTTAAAAACCTTTAAAAATGGCTGATTTAAATTTAAATTTAGAAAAGTGTGCTCAATCGGTATCAGAATTATTTAAATTTAAATAAGCCCTCTTTAAAGGTTTTTAAAATATAACAAAAACTATCATTGCTTCTGATTTGGTCAATAGTAATAATAGTTTAGTATTTGGGAAACTAACGACCTTTTAAAGGTGCAATGTGTAAATGCAGATAATAAGATTCCGTTTTTGACCTGACCGCTGTGTTAAAATATTACATTGAGTATACTCTATAACGAGAGATCGTTTAACTAAACTAGAAAGTCTGTAATTGCAGTGTTCCGTTCGCAGTTAATTCTTCACCGGCTTCAACCAGTATGTGATTATCACGCCATAACAATAAGAAAACACCTAGTTTGTAAATCGCTGCAAATGACGGGTCCTCCATCATTAAAATGTCTGTCTCGCACTTGACTAATCGATCATTACTTTTAACTTATTGACGCTACAATCATAACGCTTGAATGAAATAAACTAAACGGTAACATTTCAAACAGAACAAGTTAAATTTGGAACGCACTGGCGCGAGAGTAGGTGGCCCAACGTACGTATAACTGCCTGGCGAATTCGCAACGCGAGCAACCTTTAACTCTTGCCAAAAGCGCACACAAAAAAATCGACAAAAGCTAGAAAAAAAAAACCGCGAGCTTCCTGTTACAGTTTGAGTGACAATGTCGTAATACCTCGCTGACGGACAAGGGACAATCTCTCCCGTTAGCAAGCGACGTCGCGAGAAGTCAACAATGACAAAAAAATGTTTTGGCAAGCGATGCGCGTGCGGTTATAGAAAGCCGATTGCCACAGTCTCAAGCGCCACTGCTAGCATATGAAACTATCCCAAGCAGCCGCCGATAATTTATTAGTGTATTACTCTTATCTTTACGAGCAACGCGAACAGTTCCAAACATTTGTACGCTATGTTATCTAGAACTAATCATAAGCATGAGTCACCTCGTCCATTTCGGAGACTGTTGTCCGATCTTCCGATATTCCCCGACTGGATCGACAAACACTGCTGGCTCTGCTGCCACTTCGGCTGAATAACGTGAATCCTTTAATCATGATGTTTGTGGCAGACTTCGATCTCCCAACTCTTCTCTTCCTTCCATCATACATCATGTCGGAGTCATCTTTGTGACCTAGTCTTCGCCATTCATCCATTACATGGTCAGTTCTCTTCAAGAAGCTGTCGATTTTACTGCTTAAATAGTTGGATGAGGTTCCTTCTTCCATATGGGCTGCTATGGGTTTAAATCTTTGCCGAAGAGGTTGTTTATTGCATCCAAGCACGAAAGACAAATTAGCGTCGAAAACAACAGGTGCCTGTTCTCTAGAATTTAGTTCTTTTAAATCTACGCTTTCGGAAAAATCACAGGTTTGTGGGTACATTCTTCTAGGAGTAGGCGTCCTGCCGCAGAGTGTTGAGTTTATACTGGACGAACGAGATAATGGTACGAAGGTTCCATTGCTGCTGCATGTCGAGTAGTGGCTGGCAGAACTACGAATGCTGCTGTACGATGACGGACTTGGTGACCTTGACGTCAAAAGATTAACAGGCACATGTCTTCGTGCAAGTTCTGCTATGGAGCCCGTCTCTACGGAAGCAGAAGAATTGCTTCTTCGGTAGGACGGGCTTGAGGAGCGAGTCACTAAGTATTTTCCATTTTCAACACTGGGCTGTGTAATAGTATGAACTTCATTCAGAGGCTTTGTGACATAAAGTTTCTTGCCATTCAAAACAGAAGTTGATAGCTTCGGTGGAACTTTGTCATCAAAATCAATCGGCAGCGTCTTGGATTTCTTCACCGGTAATATGGGTCTGGTCGGTGGCGCTTTAGGCGGCTTTTTCGGAGTAGTATCCAATATTGGTGGAGACAGAGGTCCGTTAAAATTTGGCGGAAGGGATCCATTTCCGTTTATCGGCGGAGACAATACACCGTTCCCGTTGATTGCACTTTTATTTTGTTCTGGTATTTGCAGCTTCAGTGGGTTTGAGCCCGTCCCGTTGACGACGCCGACGGCGGCGTTCGGCGCGTGCGGCATTTTCGTTTAGGCTGTTCGTTTGCGTTTCCTGTAGCGGAAGTGTCGCGAATGGTGAAAGTCCAGTGCCATTTCACAGTGATCCGTTGCAGTATTACTGTCGCGAGCGTTACGGGATGTGTCGGGACATTAGTTGGAAATAGAACCGGCGCGAGAGGGCTCCGCGAACGAACTGCGCCGGCTATCTCGGTCGCCGGGCCGACGACGCAGTCGCTCGACTATTTTAGTTTACTTAGATGTCGAAGTGCACGCGCGACTGACACGCGCTAAACCTTCAAAATTCAAACGTTCCAGTACGAAGCCAATGACAACAGTTATACGTCTAAACGTCCTGGATCAAACACTCAAAATCAATCAGAGGAAAATTTACAAACTTTGTATGTAGGAATATGGGTGTAACTAGGTCAATCGATATGCATGTCAATAGATCAGAGGCACGAACGCCAGGATGTCTGCGCGGGAGCAGCCGACCGGAAACGGTGAAGGCCGAGCTTTGTTTGACGTTAATTCAAAGCGTCCGTAATGCGAGATTTAGCCAAAATGGACAAGAAGGGTAATCCGAAACCAAAAACATGATACAAAGAGGTATTGTGTTCTTGTATCCTAAAAAAATATCTACAATTGCACCTAAAAACCTATATCTCGCGTAACGACAGGAACATCTTAAATGATTACGAATGGATGCCAAAACAAGAGAGAAACACATAATTCAATATCAACCACTCGAATAACGGACAGTTTGAAAACATCGTCGTTATAATAATAACTGTCGTTTTGACGTGCATGCATCGAATCAGTAAACTGTTGGCAACAACTGAACCGAATGTTGGCAAGGAAATTTTATAAATAACGTAAATAATTTAGCGTCCGAACATGCAACTTTTGGCAAAAACAACATGTACACCAAAGATGTGCAAACGCAGATGTTGGAAAGCCGTATAGCGATGTTGTGTTGTATTGACACAAACAGATGGGAAATGTAACCCTCGATAAAAATCTGTTTTATATAGAAGTAGGACAAAAACGTTGTATTCATTGTATTCGAAAATTTACAGCTCAAATCATAATAGATAAATAAGTAAGATACGAAGAATTATTTATTATCGATCAAAAATACTAGATGATTGTAGAAACACACACATGTATAATGCTTTAAGACAGAGTCATGTAAAAATAGATAAGAAAACTTGCCGACTCGACAGATTTTGCCTTGTCTTACCAATTTCCTGCATAAATTTCTTAATATTTGTTTCTGGAGGAACCTTCTACAAAGTATAAGAAAACTTAAAAAAGTTATGGCGTGACCAAGGGAAATTGGGATATAAAATTATATTTAAGTAAGATTGTAACTGAACCCCAAAACTATGCTATTTTTTATTAGAAAATAAAATCTAAAGACCGGGTTACGTCTGCTGCTAAAACAACCGAGGAAGATAAAGTTCTATTAGCGAAATGTGGCATCTAAAATCTACACTGTAAACCTAATAATTTCCAGTTACTAAAGCGATATGTCTTATATAATTTACGCCAGTGTTCTAGATTTTAATGACACGTTTCGGCTAACCGATCATGTTGTTCCTCGACAGTGCAAATTGGCTAGATTAATCTATTCAATCAATCTAGACAAATGTGAAAACAGGATAAGGAAAATAGCGCCGATGCCTATTAAATAACTTTTTGGTTTGAAAGGTCTTGTGTTGTCAATCAATATCACGATTTAACGTAACGAAAAGACGTTGATGCTTAGAATGATTAGATATTGAAGAATAAAAACAGAGGATTTGGCCAAAATTGACAATGTAAACCAAAGTCTACGGTAACGATTTTTAATCAAAAGGTTAATGTTGCAATTTCTAGTGCCACTATAACTAGAATGTGTAATAGACGAAACAATTTCAGAAAACAAAAAAAAAAGAATTTGGCGCCCAAGCCTGAACGAGTAGCCTTAAACATAAGACGTATACTGAAAAAAAATTTGATCGACTAATAAAGTTCTAAAAGATATTATAAGCGTATAGAAAAGGTATGGTATATTGGATGGTGACGTGAAAAAGCTGATGTAGAGCGCTCTCTGTCTAGCATAAAATGGACCAATTTTGTTTTTGTTGTTCGGTTCTATTTATGTACAACTTTTTTCATGAGACTATTGTTCCAGCTACTGTTAGCCTTATATAGTAACCATTCAGTAATAAAAGTGATATGTTCTTACTAACTGTATGCTCTCAGTGTGATACTTCCTGATTCTGTGGCAATCGCCAAAATACGGTTATACCAGTATAACAAACTCCTGCGCAACATTTTTCTTCTACACCCTTCGGTTTAAGCTGTGCGTTGTCTGTCACTGTTGTTTTATTAAGTGAGATATCATTTGCTATAGGATATTTCTATTTAAAAGTAAGGATAGCTTGTTAAGGATAGATTGTTTAGTTTGCAAAAACTGTTCGATGGAAAATTTTCTCTCAAAAATGTTCCTACTGCTTTACTGACTGATGGATGAACTAGAGTCGTTAGAGGCCTCCAATGAAAGCTGTTCCAATTTTATCGCACTGCCGGTCAGATGTTCCAATAAGAAATAAATAACTAGTCCCGTCTGCCAATGCGTTCGCTTGATGCAATCCGTCCGCACCAACAATGCTGACAATTGCGCAACCATTTCTAAATGGGTTTTTAATCTACTAGTTGGCAAATTATGGGAAAGGTTATATTCATAAAGATTCTGAAGACTATTATACATAGAATGGTTAGTCTAAAAACCATGAAAAGAAATTAAACAAAGCAGATAATGAAAAGGAAAGTAAGGTTGATGTTGGTAATTAAATTCATAAAATGTTTAAATAAGATTCAGAATATCTTTGTCATTCTGCACATTGTTTATTAATATTGGATGAATTAAGTTATGACAGGTGACACAATGTTTAATGAAGCTAATATTAACCAAGTTCCCAAAGTTTTGTTATCTTTAAATAAAATAACCCAACACAATCCGAATTTCAGTTCTCAACAAGTCAAACAAAATTTGCTTGTTTGCAATGATATTTGGATAATGCAGTTATGCAATTACTACCACCTAAGATTTAATAAAAGAAAAGTAAGTATACGACTTGATGATCCATAACAATGAGACACAAGAAATACTAGTAAATAAAGAAAGTGATTCAGTGAAATCAACAGCACAATGTCACACGCTCTCGCAGCAATGAAAAAATATCGATGGCTGTATAATTAAAAGTGATTTCGAAACACTGGAGATCATTAATCATTTTTTTATTACATAAAAACATTATAGATGTTACTTATCAAGTCACTGTAGAGATTCGTTATTAAATCGTAAGTCGATAGTTTCGTTTATATTCGCGAGTTTTCGTCCATGCGTCGCGTGCGCATCGCGTTGTTTCGGCATACTGAACGTTTTTTCACAAATTTTGGAAATGGAACGTTATTTTAAATTTAGTTCGCAAGAGAATTTATTGCAGCAGAATGAGTGCAGTCCCGACTTAAATGTATTTGCGAATTTTATAAAATGATGTTTCCTTTAATCGTTCGCATAAAAACGTCGAGGATTTCTGATATGTATTAAGTATTATTACTCGTATTAAAGATCATTTTTATCACACTTCATTTAATTTTCTGACACATACACACTCTTGTAGCTATCAAATGAAATGTTGAATTGGCTAGTTTCCGCCATAACGATAGGAAATTATATTATAGCGTGGCCAGAGAAGTGACGTCTAAAGACAGAATTAAGATAGCCCCCTTATAGAGAGGCGTCCGAATCACCCCAGCAGTTCAGTTCAGCAGTTTAGGAGATAAAATGACTTTAATATTTTTAACCGAGTTCGGTCAATTTTTTTTTTCTTTCATCTGAAGAACGGAACTGAATCTCTTTTTGCTTTATGGCAATTCATAACCATAAAATCACCTACTTCTTCAACCTCATCGATAGTGAGCTAAGCCTAATCCCTCCCTAATAATTTTTAGAGTGTTTATTGCCTATCAAATCACTATTCAATATTATCCTAAAGATCTGGAATATACTTCAATATTAACAAAAAGGAAACTCAATTTCTTGAAATTGTATCCTTCCATTCTTCACGGTCAACCTAGCATAAAACAAACACAGCACGGATGCGAAACATTGATTTTAAAAGCTTATTCCTGGACTTTCCTACATAAATCAAAGAAATTAGGTCATTCACAACCGACGTACGGACGAAGCGATCTTTTGAAATACTCATTAAAAACTAACAATGTTATTAGCATGTTGACGTGCTTGACATGGCCAGATTATTGACGGAAATATGCAGCATAAGAATATTAATACTTACACTGGTAGGTAACCTAGATTTTTTTCTATGTAATGTTACATATAGAGTATGAGCAAGCTGAAGTGATGTTGGACTTAGTCACGTCTTCTGAAGAATCTATGTCAGGTTAGGCTACAATGGGTATAGGCTGAGATTCTACGACGAAACTAAGCATAAAATGGATTATCCTATTATTCTGGTGAAAAACTGTATATGATTGGTCTCTGAACATACGCTTTAATCGCGCCTGTTGAAGAATCTATGGATGTTTAGGAAGACATGCTAGTGTCATGGCGTATCTACTGGAATCGAAGTGTAGGACGCGCCCTAGCCAGATGAACAGATAAAAGCGCTGCAGGATACGGAATGCTGATGTCCACATATTATGGGAGTCGGCTATGTCCAGCAAGTAGTCCACGGCTGGAGATGGGCCTCTCTAACATATGATTGATCCCAATGGGCTGCAATTTTATTAATTAATTAAATGTTACATTTTGTAAGATATTTTCAAGACATTATAATTTTAAAACAAGAATTCTTTTAATATAACTTAAAATGAATTTTCAGGAACTTTAGCTTTCAAGAAGCAGCGTGCGTTCTGTTCAATCTGTAAAATACAGTAATCGAAACAAAACTCCTTTTGAATTGAAACTTTAATTCAAAACAACAGCTGTCACTTAAAAATAAAACAAAATTTCGCTCCGAATTCAAATATTTGCTTGCGTCTTTGATAGGTTGAGCATTCCGACGGAGGTCGTCAAACTTTGCAAAGTCAGCTATTTCTATATTCCTCTTGCGATCAGCGATTACCTCTAAATGTCCAGTAAGTATATGTAAATTAGTCCATAACAATGCACGTACAAATTTGCAATTTTATCGAGGCATCTGGAGATTTCTATCGTAACTTATTTATCATTTTGCGTCAATCAATCTTGGCTTTATCGGCAATGCAGTTTGAATAAATAGTGCGTGAATAAAATGATAATGACGTTATTGGTGGGCTCTTTTTTGATACTGTTATTATTACAAGCAAAAGGCAGAGGCCTACCTCCTACTAATCTTCCACTTCTCTCTGTAAACAGACAGATAGAAGTGGAAGATTAGTAGTCCGACCGCCCACTCACACGGCCCGAGCACGCAGTTTGCAGTTTCCGCGTCCCGCTCAGCGGATCGGTGGAAGAAGGGGAGAGAGAACGACCATATCTCTTTCCCCTTACGCGTAGGGGGCCGCATAGGCGGCCCGCCACTGCCGGGTCTGCGGAGGAATGTCACAACGCTCCCGTATTCCCGGCACTGAAGTGGTGACGCGAAACGCCGAGGTTGGTTTTAGTCGGTAGATCGCTCTTTTCATAGCGGAGTCCGACACACCCCATCGCTCTCCCCAGGGCGGTGGATAGTGCATAAACCATTTCCAACCCCGACAAAAAAAAAGGTCAGGTAACAGCTATAACCCACTGTACATTAGTACACCTCTGTCTAACCCTTCGAGAAATATAGGCGTAATGGTATGTTAGAGTATGTGGGCGGATTGTGTCGCATTGGGCGTCGAATTCAATATTTTTTTTTTAGTTTGGCGCACATTATACGTGATTTTAGGATCATGTCAGTAAAATACTGCATATTGATTATTAAATCTTATATTTTGAATTTGGCGGACAAGGCGTGACAATGCGACTTAAATGGTATAAAAGTTTTCTCTATCCCTCTAGATTTCTACTTATTTCTTTCGAAGTAGTGAAAACTACTACAAAATGCTCGAGCCCAACAGTGATATTTTCGTCTCGGTCAAGGAACCTTGTGGAGGCCGAAAACATTTTTTTTTTTAAATCTCTAGGTCAGGCACGAATTCTTGTCATTTGTAACTTTTTTAACGTAATGAATTTGTTTTGAAGACGAAAACATTTGTTACGATTCATCAAGAACGTGTCATTTATAAAAAAAAACCTTGTCAAGAGCCAGCATAATTATTAATATCGAGAGGCAGTAGGATAAAAAAAAAATTAGAACAGCATACTTAAGCAATGGCGCTTGGGACCATTAGATTAAAAGGGCATAATCGAATTAAAAGTGAGTAAAAAAGGAATTAAAACTCTAATGAAATAATTAGGTACTTACGTACATGCATTTTATATGTCCATTAATATTAGAATATATTGTAATCCTTTGGTATTTTATAATTTGCAATAAAAGGAACTGTTGCTTAGAGACGCTAACACCAACAATTTATTTTAATTAGTTTATTGACAAACACACTGAATAAAATTCTCCTTTTGATAACAATTTTTGAACTGTTGCTGATTTAAAAATAGTGAATATTGACAAAATGTTTATTTTGAACAACGAAAATCAATTAACTTGGCGATTTATCTTATAAAACTGCGCAATTACATAATAAATTAGTAACGCCATTTATTATTAAAACAAAAAACCAATTGGCGCCAAAAAATCTGTCACAGAAACTGTCATTTGACACTTTTTTTTAATACCACTGAAGAAGGCAAAAGTCACGTAGAGACTGCCACGGGTTATGCGCGCGTATCCTGGCTCAAGGTAAGCTAGGTGAGTACTAGGCCAGTGGGCGGTTCGTTCCTCACCAATGAACTTCATAACAATTACATTGCATTGTTTTATTTGTCAACGACATGCTACCGGTTTTGCTGATGCCGAGATAATTAAATGAATTACGATATCAATTTATATTTGAGTGATTTCGCTGATAAAGGTAATTGAACATTATTTTTTAAATATGGAAAAATGTTTATGATTTCAAAGAACCTTGATTCTCAGTAAAAAAATATGCAGAAACTACGAAGATTTTAACCACCGGTATAAACCTTATTGGTAACATTTGGCGATTGTTATTAACAAAGGCAATAAAAGCCGTTCATCCGGTCAGGCCGGATGCGGCCCTTGTCTTTTACTGTGGGATCGGCGAGCTGACGTGAGAGGTATTAAGGTGGGCACACACTTGCTAAATTAAAAACGTTACCTACCTGCAATCCCCAAAAATTTGCGGAGTTGACTGTTTTAAGCTACCTTAAAACAGTCGACAGTGAAAGATTCGCTGTGTCTGGGTATTTATGGTAATAACGGTCTCATGTATAAGCACATGGAGCTTTCAAATCAAGGGCCTCAAATTCGTATGCGAATTTAAATTTAACATAAACTTTAATGTTGTCGTCCTACTGCTAGGCATGGGTGTAGAGGGAAAGGGATGAAGTCTATAGAGTGAGAGGGCTATAGTCCAGTGCTTTAAACGTGCTTATTTAATGGCTGAAATAAATTTCATTACGAATCCCCACACATAGGTATTACCTACTTATATCGTTTTATTTAAATGTTTATTAATTGTCACTGAAAACAATAATCAAACAATAAAAACAATAATCCACTGCTTTATTTCCTCTTAAAATGCGAAATTATGACTTATGTATGACGTAAAGTATGTGGTTGAATATTGTCGAAAAGAAAAGAAAGCAACCATTTCGATCTTCGTTTTCAACTGCGCGTGCCCTTAATGTTCTAATTTTAAATTTCCTCCGTTCCGTTTTACTGGTTTAACGACCAACAGAGCGTCAACTTATTCTAAGTTAATTACATATATTTCGTGAAATCACTTCTTAATAACTACGAGATAATAGCGAAACCATGCTAGTGAGTCACCATAGTTTTGATCAATTAAAGTCACAACGGTAATTTGAACATTTTATTTGTACATTATGGTGCACAATAAAAACATAGTGATAAATTCGCGCCTCTTTCATATCGTTCTATAGAAAAGGCTTGTAAAACTCGTGCAATACTTTCTTTTTGATGTATTTCAAATGTGTAATACATAATACGAGACAAGATTGCATTTTGTGGACTGGAAACGAAATGTTGTGTAGCACTCCTAATTATTTTTACCGACAGTGTATATCTACCTTTATACCATCGACTCGACTTTTTACTGCAATATTGAAATAAAACCTGTTTCTTAATAAAAACCTGTAGCTGTCATTACGAAGGAGTTTTGTTTTGGCCATAATACTTTTTATTAAACTATGGCACTGGTGTTTATACGAAATCGTCAGAAATTCAATGATGAGAACTGCGTGGATTGGTCCACCAGGTTAATCTGTTCTTGGTACGGGCAGTTTGTGGATACTCAGCAACGAGAACTTCAACATCAACAAACATCAGAGAAAATAATAACCATCACGCCTGTATTTCCCGAAGGGTTAGGCAGAGGTAGGTATACAAATATACACCCACGTTTCGCCGGTATGTTTAGGCCCCATCATGCCATGTAATAGGGGCCTAGGAAAGGGGGGCTAGGAAATAACCGCGACATGTAGATAAAAAAAAGTTAAACATTGACTTGTAAAACTAATAAAATAATATTTTTAACATACCATCACGCCTGTATTCCCCGAAGGGTTAGGCAGAGGTGTACTAATGTACACCCACATTTCGCCGGTATGATTAGGTCCCATGTAATAGGGGGCGAGCCTATTGCCAGTAACCGAGCACAAATCCAAACTCCGAATAGAAAATCTCAATAACACTTTTCTCGACCTGGGACTCGAAATCCAGGACCTCTAGTGTAGCAGTCGCGCTTTGGACCACTAGACTATCATTAGTCTAGTATATTATTTACTGGACTGCCTCATGGCAGTTTATTTCCGTAAATAGGTATTTTAAAGCCATTTTTACAAGACTGCCTCGTTAGTCTAGTGGTCCCAAGCGCGACTGCTACGCTAGAGGTCCTGGGTTCGATTCCCAGGTCGAGCAAAGTGTTATTGGTTTTTTTTCTATGAAATTCCCAGTAGCAGCTAGGAGTCTGGATTTGCGCCCGGTTAATGGCAATAGGCTCGCCCCCTATTACATGGGACCTAATCATACCGGCGAAATGTGGGTGTACATTAGTACACCTCTGCCTAACCCTTCGGGGAATACAGGCGTGATGGTATGTTAAAAATATTATTTTATTAGTTTTACAAGTCAATGTTTAACTTTTTTTTATCTACATGTCGCGGTTATTTCCTATCCGAAACAAACTCATCATGAATCATGGTGTTTTTTTAAAGTCCGGACAGTAGTTAATATTATAAAATATGCGAGTTTAATAATGTATTGCAAAATCTAAACAGGTCATAGCAGCTTTGAGTCGACCTGTCCTAAGTGACGTCACGCACACATCAGTCATCGTGTAGCTCAACCATTATTTATGAGGAAAATAAGCTTTTCTCACTAACCTTACTATCCAGCCGTTCCGTCTCATTCTTGTAGTGCGTCCGCTCACTTTCCACCTTGTCCAATTTAGCCCGAAGGGTTTCCAGCTCATCCTGCCAACAAAACACCTTATTAACAAAGAGATAAAGTCCAATTCCGTTTAGCTTAGGTTTGGTATCCAACATATCCTGGAAAAACACAGTCTTGTCATCAAAGCAATAAGGTTTATATTTGTGCAGTATTAGAAAATATGCGCTTTCAGCAGCTCATCGATTTGTATGCGATTATGGATACTGTGACCCGTATGTTTAACATGGCAATTGTATACTTAAACCACAATACAAGAATCTTAAACGTAGTAATGCCTCATAATAAAGATTTACGTAGAGATGATAAGTGATTGTAAGATCGGAGAGAAATGTTTGCGAGTGACAAGAGGTGTTTTCTCCTCCAAGCGGAAAATATGCGTAAAAGCGCGACGCATTGCAAAGCTGCGTCAAATCAAATTGAGTGTGATGCGATGGCTCATAAAAAATATCGAAAATGACGTAAGCAGAAAGATTTGCGTTAAAGTTACGCTATAAAATTACTTAAGCAGAAAGGTAATATTGCCCTTCTTATGCGTTGCAATACGCCCTAATCTGCAAACCTTAAGATAAGATGCTCTATGATAAATAGTATTTCTAATTTAGTGTTGTCTTTATTAGACAAACCTTTCTTGTTGCTGGTTCTTTTCTAAGGATCAATCAAAACATTACAATGGTGGTTTTCATCTAATGACAAGATTCCCCTGACACAGGCAGACTTACAGGCAGTGTATACAACACAAAATAAACCTAAATTACAAGTAGTGGTTGGAATAGTAGGCGTATTATAATATCTACGCCGAACCCGCTGAAACGAATTTATCAATGGATGGAATCTTAGGGCACAAAACGAGTTATAATACATTGTTTATAGGAAACGGTAGTCATTCCGTAAGGAATGTGAAATCATAGTTAAATGATAGTTCTCTGACTGTCCACGTTATAGTTAGCGGAATGTTAGAACTAAACAATAAACATTGACTCGTGCGCTAGTGAGGCATGCGCCGGAGCATGCGTCGTGCGAGATGCGCGGCAGAGCAGCGCATTGTCGCGTGACTTTTGATTACTAGGTGAAAAGTTGGCATTTTATACACCATCACGCATGTATTCCCCGAAGGGTTCAGCAGAGGTGTACTAATGTATACCCACATTTCGCCGGTATGTTTAGGTCCATGTACTAAACGAAATAGGCTCGCCCATTTACGGGCGAGCCTATTTCCATTAACCGGGCACAAATCCAGACTCCGAGCTGCTACTAAAGAGAGTTGTGTTTTTTTACGAAAATATTTTACAATAGGTAAGTAGTGCTCTACCCACAGAAGGGCTATTATCCTAAAATATTTTTAATAATAATAATATTTACGTATCTACCAATCGACTCTACAGATTTGCCATTGCACGATAAGTGAGGTTATTAATAATTCCATTCATGAAAACTTGTAGTTCCAGACCAACCGAGACAGAGACCAAGACCAGAGACCAACTGAGACCACGTACTGGAAATACGCAGTGTGGGTTGACCTCTAATAAAATGGACAGACGACCTGGTAAAGGTCGCTGGTGTTGTAGGAAGGAGGCGGTTTATAATTGGTCATTCTGGAAATCTACGGGAGACGCCTTTGTTCAGCAGTGGACCTCTTTTGGCTGATATGATGATGAAGGTGCAAAGGTTGCTGCAGGTGGTGGAGGATGGATGAGAATAGGTAGGTAGCCTCATTGGTCTATTGCTGGAGACCGCATTGGCGGTTTACCAGTGCTCCCACCACGGAGTCGGAAGTTCATAAGGATTTTCACAGTAAAAATGTATACGGCATTCTATACTTTTGTCATTTAATACTATTCGTAACTTTATTGACAAGCACGGCTCTCAGAGCATTTGCTTTGGCAAATTTATGTACCAAATAGCTGTCATTTAATATACATAACGGCAGTAGATATACGTTTTTTTAAATAACCCATCAACAAAATGACATGACATTCTAAAATTGTCAAATCAGATTTAAAAGACATAAGGGTCAACTCACACTCCACCGCACCGACTTCCGTAGAATTACGCGCGTTACACAACCTACCTAATTATTTACCCGTTTGATTTCTAATCGCATAATCCGAGCGAGATACCATGATTATCGACACCAATTAAAACCTGTCATACATACGGTTACACCATGCGGAAATGCTTGCTACCGCTTATATGTGAGAATGCATGTAAAAACGTAGTGTGCAGTCAACAGCAACTGTTAGGGGCTGTGTATACTTAGTTATTTATATGGATATCATTGATTTTTCTTGTAAAACGGTAAAATAATAAAACTGAAAAGATCTTTATACTCAGCTGATTATTTCAATCCAAGTCTGTTGTTTGAGCCTGCCCCTAATGGAAAAGGCGTGTCATGTTCAGTCCAGGAACAAAATGACAATTCCTGGGTAACGGAAAGGTTTTTTACTATTAATACCTGTAGGTAACAAACTTTAAATACGCATATATGGGGACATACGTATCTACCTACTGCTTTTTTGAATAAACGAATGATTTAGTAAATATATATATTTTTATTTAACAATAAAATATATAATAATTAACGATTTTCCATAGTCTCATCATCGAGTTTCCATGTGACATCTAGAAGATTGACAGCGACATACATGTCCATTTTTTCGTGCGTTCCAATAGAATGTACATTGCCCTTAATAACTGAGATCTCAAATAGATGCCTATACTTGTGGCATGCGCGTTGTTTCACTTCTAAGGACACAGACATAAAGTTTAAATTCGAATCATTAACGAAAACTCGTAAAAACTAAACAGCTATAATTAATAATTCATCAGCTAATTACTAGTAAGTATTAAATTATGAGATACGTTATAGATTTCTTGTAAACTATAAGTGGAACGGATGTTGGCTTCGAATGATTGAACAATAGCTTGAATGGTTGAAATGTACCTAATCATGGTTGACATTAATGAAAATATCATTAAGTTTTTGATGTAAGTACCTGTATTAATTGACTTTCAAAAGCTACTGAAATAGAACTACTATTTACGGATTCTATTGATTTTAATTTATGTTATTTAAATCTAATAAAAAAAAGTTACATTTAAATATTTGAGTAAGTTAAACATGTGATGTAAATACCTCATTAGACTAGAAAATTTCATGTTGTGCATGTTGTGTAAGCTTCGTAATAAATAGATAATAATTGTAATCGTCTCTAAATATTAAATAATATAGCATGCACATCACGCTTGTATTCTCCGAAGAGTAAGGCAGAGCTGTACTGAAGTACACTGTTGGACGGTTTTTATTTATTTAGCAAATTATATAGATACGAGCATATATCCAAATTCGAGCTCTAGATGGAACTTTGACTTGGCAGTTCAATGGTCATCATCATCTCAACCACGCTGTCCCTATCTAAATGAGAGGGATTAGGCTGCAGTCGACCACGCCAGTCTACTGCTGGTTGGGAAACTACACGCCATCGAGAAAACTCTCAAGCATGCAGGTTTCCTCACGATGTTTTCCTTCATGACTTCGAAAAGTCAGAGGTGCGTGTCTCGAAGTCTAGACCTTTGACTAGGCAGTCCAATATCACAAGGCTATCACTGCACTTCATTAATCAATAAGATATTCAATAACATCACGTATTGAACACAACGCTTCACGCCCTACTTGCTGCACTCGTTTGCATTGCAATTGCAACAGTTTAGGGTTTACTGTACTTCAAATAAATCTAGCTGGTACTTTATAGTCATATTATTTTATGTAAGTACTTATATAATTAATGATCCAACGGACGTCGTCCTGTTTTATTATGAAAATAATATAACAACTGGATTACCTACATAATAAAAAAATCGCGCAAAGTTAAAATACCTAGTTGTTAACTTTTCTTAGAAAAGTTAAGTTAAATTAAGAAAAAAATGATAATATATTAGAAAACTTTTCTTTTTTTATTATTTTTTCTGTTCGTACCTAAGAACCTTCTACAAAGTATTAGATGAGTACAAAAAAAGACGAATGAAATCATTAAAATAGTTTTAAGTAATAGCGTAACCAAAGGAAATAGGGAGGGGGCTTTAATTTGTATGTTGATAAGAGCTACGTAATATTTGTAGTAAAATAGTTCATGTTGTCTTTAAGGTTTGCGTTGCGACTGTTGCTTTATTTGTAGACATCTTTTTGGAAAAACCTTTTTGGAGTGAAATCAGTGTAAAATTCCAGTAGGTTGTTGCATTCAAAAACGGAACGGCTAATATTTATGATCTCGCTCCGTCGCACGTTTATTGCTATCGCAACAAAAACTGCACTGCGAAGCGTTCATGAGATCCGAGTCGAGTACCAGTTCCGATACCGTGTACAGATAAAGAACTGTTATTAGTTCCCATGGAACAGTTAGTGATGGACTAATTAATTTATCGATATTTGTGTAGTATGAGAATGTGTTATTTTATTGGCAAGTAAAAAAATTATTAAGTAGGCATTATAGTTTTTTATTCATGTGTAAAGTTGATTTTGTAAGCATGCGTTAGTTCTATGCTTATCTTACAATATTTTGATAGTCGTTCCAAGTACATAATACCGTACCTACATAATCACTTAAATGATGATTAATATTTATTTCTGTAAATAGATCTATTAAAGACATTTTTACAAGTTACTAAATAAAATACTAGATGGTGCCAGCATTTCCTAGCCGACCAAACACAAAAGCATATTCTGAATATGTTAGTAGGACAAAGAAATATGTACCTAACTATATAAATGTACCATGGAAAAGACAAAGTTAAGAAAACCCATTACTGAAGATATATTTGGTATTACAGTTAAATATAAATTTCTTGTAGCTCAAACATTCTTGCGATAGTCCTCGTTAAGAGCTACTAGCCACTATAATTGGAAAACGCAGTGCGTCTGCGCAATGCAACTTAGTGATGCGGGAGACGGAATGCTATAGGCGAGTACACCGCTTAATTAGTGTGTTACGATATTTTTAACTGGAAGAGGCGCAGGAACAGCATTAGACGGGTTGGTGATGATATTTTTAAACAGAAGTATGAAATGGAATAATTTTCAGTATAATTCTATATTTATTTACACTTCTAAGATATTTTTTTAAATATTTTTCTAGAAACGGAGAAGAAAATAAAATCATTTAAATGTATTAAGATATATTTTTTTAGAAACGGAGAAGAAAATAAAATCATTAAAATGTATTTATTTAATTAAGTAATTATCAATTATACAGGGTGTTTGGTGCATCGTTTGCCAAATGCAAATGGCCGATAGAAGACGTCATTAGCTATCTCTTCAGGCCCAATAACTTATTCTTTGTCAGACCACTTCTTTTGTAACTTTTTAAATTTTATTTGGAAAAATTCCAGAACTCAGCATTACCCCTTCAAATTAAATAAACCTCATTAGTATGACGTTTAAATTTTATTTTAATTTTGATGTCTACTCTTGTATGGTTCTATGAAATTCAAAATTACTTGCTATAGCCGCAATCGGCTCAATTGCCACAAAAAAAAAAAACACCTTGTTCCTTTTTAAAAGCATCACAAAGTTTTTTAAAAATCTCAACTTAAAATTACTGTAAAATATCGAATTCTTTTAAAATGTTCTCTAGTCTGTCCACTTTCCAATGGTATGCCATAAGCCAAAAAAACTTTGATTAACTTCACTTATTCGCTAAATGTGTAATCGAGGTACATCAAGTTGATTATTACGGTAAGTAGCACTAGGTTTCACATAACATGCTTTAAGTAGGTAGATAGTGTTTGTCGACAACAAACAAATCTTTCCTGTTGATAATATTAGTATAGAAATATAGGTAGTTATATCACTCAAAACAACATAATAATTTAATTTTCACATCACTGCTAAAACCTAGTCATAATATTAAGGTCAGTCACTATTGGCAGATTAGCACGCGCATGCGCGTTCGCGCGGAATTCGCGTTCAATTGCAGTTTGCCGCGAAGCGAGCAACGATGCGGTTGTGTACAACTATTTTTATAGGGTGCAGAAAATTACGAGGGAAACTGACTACCGCGATGGGACAGGAAATTGTTTGTGCCTAGCAGAAAAAGATTGATTGCTTGAGGATGTGGTAATAGGATTTCCAGGATTATAGGGGCTCTTAATGAGCAGCTCCAAAGGGGCAAGGAAACATAGCTGTAAAGAAGAAGTTTAAAGCGCAATGGCTTTAAAAAAAACTCTGTCAATATCATGTCAAACAATAAAAAATCGGAACAATTTAAAAAACGCACTTTCAATATTCAATGTAAGCGATGAAAAAAAAAAGCTCAATCGTGACCGAATTGTAACGTAATAGAAACATTAATCATTACATACAATCAGTTACGAAATCAGTTTCTTTTTGTATAAAAACTAAAAGAGTATCCCTGTATCTTGATTCTCGATTCAATCGCTATGGCTAATAGAGTCGTCATGCGTGATCGATGTTATACATCATTCGTCGAGGTAAGACCACACACATCACTATTATTGCTTTCACAATAATGCGATGCAGAAGTTATACTCTACACAAAACTGAATAACGAACGTTATGGAAAATATCTCTGAACTGACTGCAATGCTTTCTTAATTCCATTAAAATATTTTAAGTATTTTGAACTTATTTAGAATATTAGACAAAGACATAAGAAAAAAAAGAAAGAAACCTTGTAATTTTGGACTCGCACATAAATTTACTAAATTCATCGATGATCATGTATTAAATAGTTGATATTTTTTGCAAGTATTCGAGATTAGTTTCTTGAAGAAAGTTATTTATTATAATCATCAATTGAAAATGATCACGGTATGTAAATTTAAGGATAAAAAATGTAAATTTTCTAACATTTAACACAAAAATGTGTGTGAAAGTGATTTTAAAATACAGTTTAAATAATATTATCGGAAGCTTGTCTTTGAAGATTTTTATGAATCAACTTTTTCAACAACAATTTGTGTCAACAATTATCATGTAAATCGTTAAAATATTCACAACCTGATTAAATTACTGCCAGTCAATCAAATGACAGATCAAGAGAGATCAAATCGATTAATGTTAATCGATGTTTTAGTTTATAATCGCTCGCGTAACCGACATAATTTATAACCTGTTCCGCGACTAATTTCTATTCGATTATATTATGTATTTATGTTTGAATCACTTATGAGAGAAGTTTGTTACGCGAAAAATATTGAATCTAAATCGAAGGATGTGATAATATTACAATTATGTTTACGTTCTAAGTGACACCTGATATCTTTAAAAGACGCTTCACGAACCTGGGAAAAAGCTCTGTGTTCGAGGACGGAAGTTTCGGAACAAATATCTGTGGAACACGAAATTTGCCTCGAGTGGGAACCGAACTCACGACACAAGTGGCTAGGTGACTTCATATATTATTATGTACTGCGAGTATCTGAGTGTGTTAGTTAAGTAAACGTCGTGTCGTTTACTATGCGTTCCGGTTTGAAAAGCATTGTACGCAGTGAAATTACTGGGGAAATAAGCTGTAACAATTAACTATAGCAGCCGAAATTAGTTATAACAATTATCTATAGCATCTAAGTATATAGGCTGCAGTTGCCCCTGACAGGTTTCACGTGAACTTGATTTGACAATAAAAAAAAAATCACAAGTCTGTTCAAGACGGCATAAGAGGTCACACACTTGCATTGCATCGCCTATATATAGATCCAACCAAACACCTACTTAATCCAGCCGGTATTAAATCCAGTAATATATTATTCGATTTCAAAGCAGCAGTTTATTACTTGCAATTCCGACTAAAATAGACGGCGATCGATTTGGACCTGCTAGGGCCTTTTCACATACGATTTATTCGAAAGCCGATTCGCAGATTCCATCGGCAAGTGAAAAGATTTCCACCAGTGCATTTGGACCCTTGTCTGGGCCTAAAAACGTGAAGTAAGTAGAAGGGAAGCAAGAAATTAAAAATTCTAGAATATCCCTTAAAGGGATCCTGTTTTTTCGCTTTTTTTATAGAAATACTCGGCAAACGAGCTTCCTGATGGTAAGTAGTCATCGCCACCCATGGACATCTACAATATCGAAGGACTTGCAGATGCGTTGCCGAACCTATTTAAGGAAAAGGGGAGGGGAAGGAGTAAATGAGAAGGAAGGGGACTGAGGGAGAAATTCCGGCGCTACACACTCTCCGTGCGAAACGCAACAATAATATGCATACTGCGACTTGACGTCGACATTCTGTTGGAGGGTAGTACTTCCCCGGTCGAGCCGACGCATTCATGCTGTTGAGGACATTCCTGTGCGAGGCACTACTGGTACTATATTTTCTCAATTATTTAGCAATTAGAGACAACTTTTCTACAGAGAGCAAAATTTTTCGACGCACACTAAAAATGCATTAGCATTGTGTTGAAAAGTTAAGTGTAGAAACGGCTTAATGTTAATACAATTTGTGGATGAGTTCGGTCGTAAAAAGTACATCAAGTGAGGAACAGGGAGTCAGTTTTTACTTTGATCCTGGATGTTGATTGATGGCTTAAGGGAATAAGATCCTGTCGTAATGTGTTTTCTTTGTTGTTGAACTGTTTTTATTATGCTTTTGAGATATTTTTAAGAAACTTTCAGAAACTGATCACTCTCTCAAATCTATTGAGTTAATTATGAATGAGAATATTTTAGTCCAAATGACGTTGCGTTGGTCAAACGAATAAAATCCCTTTCTGTTTCGGGGTCCTCGACCGTCAATTTATAATTAGGTTTTTCTTATTCTCGCGTCAACTTGAACTACTCCTCATTTGCATATTTATTTATTAAATTAATTACAAAGGTTGTGTAACCAATTACAGTAACCAATATATATAAACTGTACGAAATTAACAAAAAATGGCTAACAACAACAACACTATATGCTATGAGCTGGTCTTTATTATCCATCAGTGTGGAAATCTTCTCCGAAAGGAAAGGCGAAGGGTTATTAACACAGACGGCCATCCATAGCCATCTCCAATGAACGCACCATCTAATCTTGACGAATCTTTGTACCCATTTCGTACAAATATGATTAAAAGCAGGAAATCTCTGGTTGCCGGCCAACAAATGTGGGTTGAGTAATGATAACCCATGACTGGCTGCGTGGGTTCTGATACACTTTAGTGGGCAAAGTGTGTCAGTTCGGTTGAGAAATTTGATAACTGTTCCCGAATTTTGTGGCGGAGTTCATAGGTCCTTAGGTGAAGGGTTAGGCTGAGTTTGATAGTCGCTGACTATCACCGACCGTGTCATTAGTCTCAAAGTCTCAAAGCGCGACTGTTACGCTAGTGGTCCTGTATTCGATTTCCAGGTCAAACAAAGTGATATTGGGATATTGATATTTATTTCTGTGAATCCTTTAAAGACACTTACAAGTCAATGTTTTACCTTTCTTTTTATTCTCAGAAGTAGCTCGGAGTTTGGATGTTCACCCGGTTATTGGCAATAGGCCTTGCCCACTATTACTGTTAACTTAGTATAGTACATCTCTGCCTAACCCTTGGAGAATACATGCGTGTTGGTGTGTTGCGTTGGTCGAATTTTATAAGTGCGATCATAATTTTTATCTAAATAAATATTAAGTGCGATTTCATCTACACCTAATTTAAACAGTTTAACGAACGTGCCAAAAGCCAAGCTATTTTCCCACACTAGATAATAACAATTTGCACTTTCAAATCTCTCTCGTTCATATTCAATTACTATCAAACGCTTTATGACCTAGCGCGAAATTTCAACATAATACCTATAATAAAGTAATTTAAATAAATTGGCACCAGAGGCAAGCAATACGAAGGAGGAGTTCCTATCATAGATAAGATAGAGTAGTGTGTCCAACTAAAATTATTTGTTAGGTATGTTTTTATGCATAAGCCACTAATCTAATTTTGGTTTGAGATGGATTGGACCTTGGAGAAGAAATAGGCAACTGTTTGTCTCAAAAATATTTATAGGGACATTATTTTGACATAATATATACATAGATAACGCTTTAAGAGATCGTGAGTGACAGCGAGTAGAGTTTATGTCACTTCTTATCGCAAAAAAGTCTTTTTTGTAGGTGAGAACATTAAACTTATAAAACTTACGTCATCTATTTCTTATCTAATGCCTACTTAGAAACTACTAACTCATAAGCAAAAAACTGGCCATAATAAAATCGTTCAGGAATTATAAAATATTAACTTTTAAAAATTGTTGTATTGTAAGGCCACCGGCTTTACGATACAACAATTTTTAAAACTATTGACATTACTGAAGGAAAAATATAGTCAACTTTTGTTTTAAGTAGTCCATTTTCCTTTGGTGGAGACCCGACTTTTCATTGACAATTGGAATGTCATACTGAGTACAGACAGCTATAAAATTGTAACCAAAGAAAAAACCTTAAAAAATCGCTACGCACCAGATACCATACATTCAGTGTACTTAATTGAAATCTCAAATAGGCAGTTGATAAAAAATTAGTTAACATTTTCTTCATCACATACAACGTTAATTTTTGTTTACCCTAAAGCCGAAACACCCCAACTTTAATTTGTTTTGATATGTAGGAAAAAAAAACAAAATAAAAAAATTATTTAAACTCACGTGGCAATGATTTACCTAATTTGCGCGGGTGGGTACGAATAAGCTAAGGGCGCCGGGCGACGTAGGCGAGTGATTGACCTCCCCAATCCATGTTTCTTGCGCCGGTTTTCGTTATAAAAATGGGTCTCCAACTTGAATAATTTTTAACATGTTTTGGGACAAAAATATAAATACACTAAAAACCATTTTAATAGATTCTCTAACTGATTCTGAACAAACTACTTACGGCTTTCGCTTTAAACAAAAACTAACGTTATAGAACATCAAAACAAATTGACACATACCTGGGCTTGTTTAAGCCGATGTTCAGTTCGGTGTACAGCCAGCAACGGCGTAACTCGCACCAGCAACCGCCACCAGGGCCAGTCCCGCACGGCAAGGAACGCGCGCACGTTGCGTTGCACGCAGCGGGCGGCCGTGTGTTGCGTGCGCAGACGTTGCGCGCGCCGCCGAGCGAGCAGGCCCCGCGCACGCGCTTGTAGGCGCACGAGTACCCGCGCGAGCGCAGCGTCGCGGCGTGCATCAAGCTCGCCCACGACGCCGCCGCGGAACATGATCTAGAACAAAAGAGAAGCAGGTAAGATTGATGGACTTAACAACAATCACGCCTGTATTCCCCGAAGGATTCGGCAGAGGTGTACCTACTAATGTAGACACACATTTCGCTGGTATGTTTAGGTCCTATGTAATAGGGGGCGAGCCTATTCCCACAGCGGGCACAAATCCAGACTCCGAGCTGCTACTGAGTATTTCATAGAAAAACCAATAACACTTTGCTCGACCTGGGGATCGGACCCAGGACCTCTAGCGTAGCAGTCGCGCTAAGGACCACTTGACTAAAGAGGCAGGAGGTTGATGGACTTATAAAAACTTATTTGATACAATCCTGCGCCTTCCTAGTTCAGGGACTGTCTGTCTGTCACTTAAAAACAAACATAGTTAAATGTATAAGAAGGTGTCATACGAGTATTCCTTTCATTTTGGCTATTATTTTTACATAATCTCTATTACTTACAACAGCAAATAAAGCATTTGCCTCAAACGATCCGTATCCTAAAATATGAATGAGTTCAAACGGCACAAATCTTCCCCAAATCATTAACAAGCTAGTCAGAAAGTAGTGATATATTTGTCGACTTTATCATCATGAACTTTGAACTTGTAAACCAGCATCTGATATTGAGATATTACAGTTCATTTGCATTCTATTATTGTGTCTTTACACATAATTATTCCATAACCGTTTACATTACAAATTACACAATCAAAGTAAACAAGTGATAGTAATATCAGAATAGTTTATTTATGTTCCGGTCGCGTTTACGATAATTATTTGTCAATAAGATCGAAATACACTTTGCTGAGAGCTGTATGTGATTGATACTTGAGAGATATCAGTTCTACTGAACAGAATTTCAGTACCTATAGCCTTTTGCCCTATTTATTTTGGGTCGACGCAGCCTGGTCTTTTCTTCTATTCATCCCTGTTAGTCGTCATCTCATCATTCAATCCCTTTTCCATCATATTGGACTTCACACAATCTATCCATCTTTACTTTGGTTTTTTTCTACCCCTCCACCTCTCCACTGTCATACTCATTTAATAACTCCTTACTCTTTACAATCAAGCAAAGGATTACAATAAATTACAGTATACCTCAATGACATAAGGGATGTTTTAGAAAAAACAATGAATACGGCAGTCGTCATTCTGAAAATAATTTTATCCTATTGAGCTAAAGTGTAATTTCCATAGCAGTTTAGATAATTTTGTACTGTCCGTTCGTTCCGATAGGCTTCTCTTAACATCAAAAGCATCGCTATCGGAAACTCTGTCTACAATAGCGGGAGAAGAAGTAAAATTAACCTAAACAGGATAAATTAGCATACATAATTTGAAGGGTACATAATTACTACTACAGAACATAATTTCCTACTCATTCCTTTATTATTTTTGCCTACGCCTATGAACAAATTGTAGGATTCCGTTGGGCGTGGTTAGTGTCATTTCTTTGATGAAGCCATTAGTTATAAAAACAGAAGTAGCATAAGTCAAGTAGCTCTAAGCTCTAGTTTTGTTCGCCACGCCCCCTATAACATCTAGTACACACGTCATTATCATCAACATAACGCATTTTTATCACAGATAAAAAACTGTTTACCTGCCGTTTTTCTTAGTCGTGAATGTTTTGGCTTACGCAAGTTACAAACTTGCTTCATAAGATTTCAGGGCAAAAAATCCTTTTATTGATTTTTGAGTTACTCATTTAAAGAATTAGCATGACAGTTAAGTCATGGTAGAATAGAAAACAGATTCTCGAACTTATTTCGCCCACCGCACCCAAAGAGAGTAAATGCTGTTCTAGAATCCCCAATGTTCCGATTCCAGTGCCCGCATAAGAAGGCGTTATGGCCCACTGTGGGAATGTCTGGAATGGAATGTACGAGTATATGACAACAGAACGTCACTTGTCTATGAATACTCTCATATACAAAATGACATTCTGTTTCCGTAGTGCGGTGACACGCAAATCTTTTACAATACTGAGTCCGTGATTTATAGCGTAGCCAATTTCTGTACAACACATTCGGGCGGCCAATTACGACATCGTTCGCAATATTATCTACCATTAGCGAATATTTTCATGTCGAATTCGCTTCGGCATCTGAAAGCCCGCATATAGTGATTGTATCACGCCGTTAGAAATGAAAGTCATACATTTATGTAACTATAATGTCAGTTACTCTCAGTTTTTAGTCAAAAACATCGCTTAAAGTGCAATTATCATTGGTAGAGCGATAATTAATACAATGTATATGTTTGTAGGCTTCAATATCTATGTTAATGTGTACATTTAAAGAAACAAAGTTGAATAATATAGTAGTTCGTTGCACAAGACGTCGTTCAATATGTAAGATTAATTAAACAGATAAATAATCAACACGCAGAGAGAGAACTATTAATTTTCATCCTTATTGTAATCATCTTGACTTAGATGTTCGTGTTTTGATGGCTGAAGGTACTTAAATGCTAAATCTTGCATGATTTTAATCTGCTACTTTATTGCTATAGAAATTATTCGTGAAATGTTATTGTAAATCAGCTATAACCCGTTCACAACCGTGCCGCGATGTCCGACCATTACAATTGACCACATTGTGGTCCGAGGCCATTTATAGTGGTGGCCTACTTACAGCTGGAGTATAATAGCACCTGTTATTGGAGCAAGTGTATAAGACCGACGCCAGTGGACGATTAGGAATCACAGTGATTTCACAGAGTGATTGAAAGTGTTGAGTAGAGTTTTAGGACTTCACAGTGATTTAAATTACCAGGTAGGGATGTAGAGCTATTTAGGTTAAATAGCTCTAATTTTAATATCGATAAAATAAAAATCTCTAGTCGATTCATTCGATATATTATTATGAACATTTTTAATTTATACTAATAGTTTTTCCTTGCCTTTTTTAGGTTTCAGGCATCTGCTTCGCCTGTTAAACGGATTTAGAAGTAGCCCGTGAAGTCTAATATTAGAGACATTGTTTTTTTGTGGGTAAATCACCAAACAAGTAGAGGAGCAACCTGATGGTAAATAGTTATCGCCGTTCGAGTTCGATCGAGTTGCAGATGCGTTGCTGACCCTATTCACTGCGAGAGAGCGCATTATAGCACGTTGTGACGTCCGTGCGTTCACCATAAGAATTCTATATTGACACTCCTTTAGTGGGACAGGGACAAAGCATCCCCTCTCAATCCCCCCAAAAACTTTAAGAACTTAACTTTAAATTTTTATATCTTGGAACTTTGCAAGTCGATGTCAATTATTTGCATTATTTTTAATAACATTTATCAATAGGACTGTTATTTTTAATAATCAAGCACCAGTGAACTACCCTACTTCCCCAGTTATCTAGAGCAAAGTAACTGCAAATTATTTCTGCAGTTATGTCCATATTAGCAACAGTAGGCAACTGGGTTGTGCGCTCGCGCCGGTGCGGTGGCTTGTTCATCTGCGCGTTGGAACACGCGAGATAAGATATAGTACTTCATACTGCTCTGTTAACTTCTATACCATACTGTAAGGTCCCATGTAATAGGGAGAGAGCCTATTGCCATTACCCGGGCACAAATCCAGACTCCGAACTGCTTCTGAGAATTTCATTGAAACACCAAATACCTATCACTGCTCGAATCGAATCCACGACTATTAGCATAGCAGTCGCACTTAGGACCACTAGACTAATGAGACAGTCTGTTCTGTAAACTTATACTCTTCGCTTCGGCGCTATAGGTAATAGGTTTGATTTTGGCACAAATATTGGTATGGCCTATAGATACCTATTCCGGGTCTTAGAGAAATTATTGTTTATTATATTTATTTATACGTTTAAATGTAGTATACAAAAGTTGTTACATGAATAAAAAAAAAAACAAATCTATCGCTATGAAGTTATCCTAAAGTTAACTATTTGCTCATTTTAATGTTATGTTCGTATATACCCTACAATGCAGAAAAAATGCGTATAAACTTATTTTAAGAAAACTGCAGTTACTTTACTGCCTCATTGGTCTAGTGGTCCTAAGTGCGACTGCTATGCTGGAGGTCCTGGGTTCCACTCCCAGGTCAAGCAAATTATTATTGGGTATTTCTATGAAATTCTCGGTAGTACCTAAACATAACAGCAAACTGTTCCTAATCCTTAGGTGAATATAGGCGTGACGGTATGTATTTGTACAGTTAATTAAACCAATCAACGGTCATTAAGTGAACGTATCTCGTCAAAATCGTGATGATGCGCCGGCGCATCCATTCCGTGATTCATCATCATCAGACTTTCAGGGTCGTCGCGATTTTAATTACATGTATTAAATTATACAAGTATTCCGTCCATGTCAAAAAACTTAAGTTTGGAGAAAAAATGTTGATTATGTTTTTGTATGTAATTATGTAGAAAAACTGACGTGGACAGAAGGATGTGTGGCCAGTTTTTCTAAACTCAATTATGTTTTAAGCTTTGGAACGTTTTATCCGGTTTTTAATTATATCTTTAAGTGTTGTAGTTCCTATGGAATAGATAGAGAGCCTACTGTCATTATTTGGGCACAAAGCCAAACTCCGAACTGCCTCTTAGAACTTCATTGAAAAATCCAAGAACACTGCGAATTTTTTACTTTCGAGTTATCTGATACCAAGCAAAGTAAAACAATCAATATAATGAATGAAAGATGAATTCTATACAATAAAATCCCTCGAAATTAACGAATGAAGCAAGAAACTTTACCTAAATAAATAACAAATATATTACTCCTAGAAATTGCCATTTATTTAATGAAAAAATCCAAGTGAAAATATTGTGTCGCAACCTTATTTCTTGGACACATACGTCATTATACTCAGAGCTCAACTTTCTACGTCGGGAAACGGCACAGGAAAAGTATGGGCCGTATGGGCAGGCTGTTGTAGAAAGTCATCATTTCCGTAAGATGTCGCTTACTGGCAGGGAAGATTGTACGATCAGAAAATGGAGGAGGATGGAAAAAATCTGTTGGACATAAAGTTATTTATTAAAGAGAAAAGACAGTTGTTGAAAAAAATCGAAAACAGGCGAGGAAATATGATTGACCACTTGATACGACACGACAGTTTCTGTTTGGTCAAATTTAGAAGGTAAAACTAAAGGAAAACAAGAAGGACTTAGAAGAAGTTTTATTGAACATTTGAGTGACGGAAAAAGTGGGAATCCAGACGTATCAAGAGGTCAAACAGAAGGCAGAAGCTAGAGAACAATGACAATTGCTCCACCGACAAGAGCTGCGCTCTTAAGTGAAACAGAGAGAGATATAATATGATGCAAATGTGTAAAGCGCATGTTACCTACCATGAATATAGCTGGAAATTCGAAGACGGAGACAACAAAAAAGTTGTAATTATACGTTCGAAAGTCTTTAAAAAAGAAAATAAATAAAACCAGTTATATTACGTTCGAGTAAGAGGATAAGTATCCATTTTTACAACAGTTCCTGCGCACGTATGAACGTAAACCGACTTACCATCAAACGTAACATGAGGTAACAACCGGGAGTTTTGTAATTACAACTGTTTAGAAACCGGACTGTTATGGCACCGGTGATAAACCAAACAATGGTTACGACTTGACTCGTAACACCTTCACTCGGTTACTTTGTAGTATGATAAGATTTGGCTTGAAAGTTAAGGAGAGGATAGTAAAGATTTGCGAAAGGAAAATTTCAGGCAGGATGCGTAGATCAAGCAGTGGCAGCTCTTTAGCTCAATTGGTCATAGCGTCCAGTGTATTTAACCGGTCGGTCGAAGGGACAAATCCTACCCGAGATCAAAATATCTTTGATAATGAATTAATATGCAAATCTGTCTGGTCTGAAGTTTACGTCTAGCCTACTCCTGTGGGATACTAGGCTAGGGGCCTGGAGAACGGCGTGAATGTATATATATATGTTTGGCATATTTTGACAATTGGCTACTGGTCTTGGGTTTGATCCTTTGATCGTTGACAAAAATATAGTTGTAGGCCCTACAAATATTTGATACTTTTTTCTGTCTTTCACTTTCAAATTACGAAAATGATATTAAAATTGGCAGGTATCGGAACGCCTCTGCTTTAAGAGGAAAGTTTTTAATTTCCGTCGGTAAAACAGCCACCATTGCTAATTATCTAAAATCTATCTATCTTGAAGATAAGATGATTTCCGATATTGTCGCGTGCATTACTAGGCGCACATAACTCGGAGCACGTAAGCCGAGCTTCAGTAGCTAGCGACACGATACGGTGTCAGCATATCAACACGTCCAATTCCAAGAAATACTAGCATACGGTGGTACCTTTATGTAGATTATCATTATCATTGGTAATTTGATGTGACACTTATTGTTGGGAACGGAAATAGGTTAGACGAGTTAATATTAGTATGGTCTCTGAAATCGTCAGTAGCAGCTCGGTGCACTCGAGTAATGGCAATAGGCTCGCTCCCTGCTACATGCTAATCATACCGGCGAATTATGGGTGTACATTATTTTTTCTAATAATTTGTAAAAAAAAAACATTTTTTTTGTGCCTCATTAATCTAGTGGTCTCAAGCGCAACTGCAACGCTATTACGTGGAATCTAAACATACCAGCGAACTGTGGGTGTACAATTGTACACAGTACCTACACGTCTGCGTCAACCCTGCGGGGTATACAAGCGTGAATGGTATGTTTAAATGTATGTAAAAAATAAATTATAATTACTTCATAATGGTAGACCGAGCGCACTTTATGAACGTGTGACGTCACGTGTTCCGTGCGCCATACAAATTCTATCCGGCTATTTAATACAAGGGTGTATTAAATGGGACAGTATGGATTCGACTCTTGCCCACAGTTGAATAATTTTCTTTCACAAAAAAATATAATTCGATTTCTTTACTAACTGTATGGACAAAATCTTATCTCTATCTAATCTTCTCACGTACCTGCCAACTCTCTAGTGCACAAGCAATTAATTCGCGGATCAGTAGAGTTTAACACTATTTAACTCCCCTCCATTATTTAAATAAGCTGTTACAGAGAAACCACTTAGTAGTTTCTAGTCGCCAGGCTGGCTAGGCGCACCGAGTTTCACATCTGACTTTGTATAGGATACATTAAAGTAGGATTATAGAAAATATTCAATGGATAGCAATCAATTTGACGACTCTCTCTAATGCGTTGACAGTGCTTTTACTAGGCACGCGAGCGACGACAGTGACACCGGCGAGAAACAACGCTGACGTTATGTTTCGCCGAGGGAGGATACCGGACATCCAAACCCTTTTAAAAGGTCGGTAATGCACTTGCGACTCCTCTGGTGTCCATGGGCGGCGGTAATCGTTTAGCATCAAGCAATGTCTGCCCCTATCCCATTAAAAAACAATTGCAATATTTATTGCGTAGAAAAATAGATACGATATGCGATCGTCCTCTTTTTTTTAAAGTACAGAAAATCCGCATGGTTCTTCTGCCATCTGGGGAGGCAGTAGGGTATTTCGGACTTGTACCGCACTTGTCATTTCTTACTTTATAGGCACGGTCCCGCGATTCGTGTCATTCGACCATGACAGACTGTGGATGTGGTCCAGTGTTCACTGAACCCTTCAAAGGGCGAGGCCATGTCTCCACTGAGGCCATTGTCTGGTAGGGCGGCGGACACCCCAAGTCACCCACCCATCCGCCGTGGACCCTGAACAGTTTTGAATTTCTGGGCTAGCACGAAGATATGTAACTTTATATTTATTTATTTAAGTGCAGTAAAGCCTCGTGATATGACCATTGGACTGCCTAGTCAAAGGTCTTGAGTTCGAATCCAGGGCACACACCTCTGTCTTTTCAGTCATGTGCGTATTTATAATTAATTATCACGCGCTTAAACGGTAAAGAAAAACATCGTGAAGAAACCTGCAGGCCTGAGAGATTTTCTTGACGGCATGTGAAGTCTGCCAACCCGCAGTAGGCTAGCGTGGTGGACAATAGCCTAATCCCTCTCATTCTGAGAGGAGACCCGTGCCCAGCAGTGGGACAATGTAATGGGTTGATGATAATATTTATGTAGGATGGTAAAAACGAAACGTATGAAAGGAGTGTGGAACGGAGCGTTAAGGTGTGAGTGAGAGATAAGATAGTAAGAGAGAGAGGAACGAAAGCAAAAAGCAATATGGCGCGAGGCATGGAGTGAGCGGTGTGTGAAAAAGACGTGTGAGGTGAAGAAGTAAATTTTATTTTATAACAAGTCGGCAGTATTGTAAATAGAAAGGATTTATTATCTAAAAATAAACAACTACAATTGTTCAGCGCAACAGTTTTTATTTAGTTGCCACGATCCCGATTCTACATTTTGGGGGCTCGTCCGGGATCGCGGCCACGTGCCTTTGAAAATTTCTAACGACGAAAGTGGCGAGTGCACCTGGAGAAGACGAGAATACGAGCTCAAACGACGATTGCAAAGACGAAGACGAATAATAAAGATTTAAGACGCTATTTGAAGACGAATCACGCTCACATTGCTCAAAAACGACGATAAATTACCTACACAAGATGGCGGAAAGCCGAGGTACTCCTATATCTACGGAAAACAAAGACGGGGTTTTCAACTTCATTGATATGACGAAGTTCAGTGGCGACGATCACACCTACACCTCGACGAAGTGGGCACAGGATCTTGACGACAATGCGGAGATATTTGGATGGTCGCCTCAACAACGACTTATCGTAGCCCGTAGATCCCTAACGGGAACAGCACAGTTGTGGCTGAAGACCGAGAAAGTTCATAAAACTTATGAGGAGCTGAAGGCAGCCGTGCTTAAAGAATTTCCCGATGTCGTAAACAGTAAGGAAATGCACGAACTTATGGCGGCGCGCAAAAAGCGTAAAGACGAGTCGTATTATCAGTATATGCTGATTATGAAGGAGATGGGGAAAAGAGCAAGATTCCCCGATTACGTCGCCATTCAGTACATCATAGACGGCATCGCGGACCTAGAAACAAATAAGGCGATATTATACGGTGCGGTCACCTACCCGGCGCTAAAGGGAAAGTTGTTGGTGTACGAAAATATAAAGAAGAAAGCTGCCAAACAGAACGCTGAACGACCTGCGAAAAGAACAGAGACGCCATCGGCTAGAGATTCCACATCGGGAACCGGCCAGTATTGTTATAACTGTGGAGAAAAAGATCATCGAGCTAGTGCATGCCGAAACGGGATAAAGTGCTTCCGGTGCAATGAATTCGGCCATATTAGCTCGAAGTGCACCAATCCTAGCGCAGGGAGCAGCGGAAGTTCGAGTGTCACAAAGACGTCAGTAAAACAAATACCGAGAACGGGCGGAGCGGCCGATCAGCGGGTTCAAATGCGCCCATCGGTAAAACAGTCCGACTCAGGACCGAAGAAACAATCGGCTATGTTCGGAGCGGTTTCGCCGGCCAATCAGAGCGGAGTATGCGGCCATGATGAAATTTGCAAGATGGAGGATGACATCTGTTATGACAACGACGTCATGCAGATTGTAAACAAACAATGTGACCGGCAACCTAACCAAAACAAAGCGTTGAAATCAGTGAAAATAGGTGATAAAACAATTAGTGCGTTAATAGATACGGGTAGTGACGTGAACTTAATGTCGGAGAATCTATGGAAAGAGTTAAACGTGCCGTGCAGCTACGATAACACGATTTTATCTGGACTTGGACTTTCTAAAGTAAGGTCGTACGGGATAATCTTTGTATGTATTCGTATTGATAAAGAGTGCTATTCCAATGTAATATTTCATGTAGTACCGGATGAGTCAATGCCCTATGGGTTAATTATAGGCCAAGAGTTCTTAAGAAATGTTGTGATGGTAGTTCGCGAGGGTGCTGTGTTATTTTGTACGAAAGGTGATGAATGGTTGTCGCGGGTGAATTGTTGTGTGACAGAAGTTGATGTTACAGGTCACATCACTAACCCCGATATAAAGGCGAAAGCAATGCGGCTGGTTGAAGAGTACAAGCCCATGCAGATTAAAGAAGCTCCTATTAAAATGAAGATAGTGTTAAAAGATGACGTGCCAATAGCTCAGCGACCCCGAAGAATATCACACATGGAACAAAGAATAGTGGAAGAACAGGTAGACGAGTGGCTACAAAAGGGAATAGTACAGGTTAGTTTCTCCGAGTATTCTAGCCCATTAGTGTTGGTTAAAAAGAAAGATGGTTCAACTCGCATATGTGTGGATTACCGTTTATTAAATAAAAAGATAGTAAAAGATGAATTCCCACTACCAATTATTGATGACTTAATAGACAAGTTGAAAGATGCTAGGATATTCAGTGTGCTAGACCTCAAAAGTGCATTTTTTCACCTGGAAATAAGCGAGGAATCGGTGCCCTATACTTCCTTTATAACCCATCATGGACAGTTCGAATTCCTGCGTGCACCATTTGGTCTGTCCATATCACCTAAATATTTTATGAGGTTTGTGACAATAATTTTCAGAGAGTTAATAGCAAGGGGCATCATGGCAATATTTATTGATGACATTATTATACCAGCAGATTCGGAGAGTCAGGCTTTGGAGAGACTCACCCAAGTTTTAGAGGTAGCTTCGCAGTATGGACTTGAGGTAAATTGGAAAAAGGCGAAACTTATTAGTCGTGAAATAGAATATTTGGGTCACTTAATTAAGAATGGTGAGGTTAGACCAAGCCCAGAGAAAGTTGAGGCAGTGGTGAGGTATCCTGAACCTAAAAATATTAAAAATGTCATGGGTTTTATTGGTTTAACATCTTATTTCAGGAAATATGTCAAAGATTATGCCAAGATTGCCAGACCATTGACGGAGTTGCTAAAAAAGGATGTTCCATTCATATTTGAAGATGTGCAAAGACATGCTTTCAATTTACTGAAGCAAAGGTTGACAAGTGATCCAGTATTGAAAATATACAACCCGCACTTACCAACAGAGCTACACACAGATGCATCCTGTCAAGCATTAGCTGCAATACTATTGCAATTACATCCAGATGGTGAGTTGCATCCTGTGCATTACATGAGTCACAAGACAACAGAAGCTGAGAGCAAATACTCAAGCTATGAACTGGAGGCACTTGCAGTAGTAGAGGCTGTAAGGAAGTTTAGACATTATTTGTATGGGATCCATTTCAAAATTGTCACAGATTGTAAAGCCTTTGAACAGACACTGAAGAAAAGAGATTTGACACCAAAAGTAGCAAGATGGGTGTTTATGCTGGATGAATATGACTATGAGATCGAGCACCGAGCCGGCAGTAGAATGCAACATGCTGATGCTCTTAGCAGGAATCCATTTGTGGCAGCTGTGGTTAGCCTACAAGAAGAGATCAGACATGCTCAGGAGACAGATGAAGAGCTCAACGCTATCAGACAGCTAATATTGAAAGAAGGGCATTATCACGACTTCTGGATCGACAATGGTATCCTGTACAAAGGTGAAGAAAAACGATTAGTAGTTCCCAGGTTAATGGAGAAAGAAATTATAAAGAAAGTTCATCAGAATGGTCACTTTTCAATAAGAAAAATGAAAGAAGCCATAGGAAGAGATTACTATATTAAAAACGTGGATAAAAGAATTGAAGAAGTTGTACTAAGCTGTATACCTTGTTTATTAGCGACAAGGAAAGAAGGAAAGCAAGAGGGTTTTCTGAACCCCATAGATAAAGAAGGAACCCCACTGCATACTTTACACTTGGATCACATTGGACCATTTACAGAAACAAGGAAACAATATAACTATATCCTAACAATGATAGATGCATTTTCGAAGTTTACATGGCTTTTTCCTACTAAGTCAACATCAAGTGCAGAAGTATTGAGTAAGTTGCATACTCATCAGCAGACTTTTGGTAACCCATACAGAATCATAACAGACAGGGGTACAGCATTTACCAGCAGAGATTTTGAGGAGTATTGTAAAGAAGAAGATATACAGCATATCAAAATTACCACTGGTGTTCCTCGAGGGAATGGACAAGTGGAGAGGGTTCACCGTATCTTGATTCCAATGTTAACTAAGCTGTGTATAGAAGATAAATCACTGTGGTATAGACATGTTGGTCGGGTCCAGCAAGCTTTAAACAGTACTTACCAAAGATCAATAAATACTTCACCATTTCAATTGCTTACTGGAGCAAAGATGAGATGTAAAGAAGATGTGGATATTATTAATCTCTTGCAACAAGAAATAATTAATAATTATGATGAAAATAGAGAAAATTTAAGGCTGAAGGCCAAGCAACAGATTCAGAAGGTACAAGAAGAAAATAAGAAGACATATAATGATAAGAGAAAACCAAGTTCGACTTATGAGTTGGAGGATTTAGTAGCCATTAAGAGAACTCAGTTCGGCCCAGGACTTAAGGTTAAACCCAAGTATCTAGGACCTTACAAGATTATCAAAGTTAAACGAAATGATAGGTATGATGTTGAGAAGCTGTATGATACCACTGAAGGGCCAAAGAGGACTTCCAGCTCCACAGATAATATGAAGAAATGGCCAGGTAGGGATGAATGATTATGATTGTTTGTTGTTTTGTGTGTATGATGGTTGTGTCACTAAATACTACCCAGTATCCTCACGAATATTAGGTTATGTGTTTAAGACTACAATCTAATGTGTTATGCAATACCTAATTATTTTTTTGTTTAAAAAATATAGCTTAGGTCAGAGTCAGAACTCTTTTATTCTAAGATGTTGAAAGCATGTATACTGTGTATTCATTGTACTTGTAATTGATCATAGATGGTTTGTAAAATAATATGTGGTGTATATTATGTACCAAGTCTTTATAGAAAGAAGTAAGCTGTTCTGTTAAAAGTAGTATGTTAAAAGTTAATATGTTTATATTCTGTTGAAGTTATTCTTTCTAATTAAGTAAGATTTAAGTTAATGCAAAATGTATCAATGGATGGTGTATGGACGCATGTCAGGGACAATGAGGAGGCATATCTGAGGGCAGATATGAGTGCAGGACGGCCGAATGTAGGATGGTAAAAACGAAACGTATGAAAGGAGTGTGGAACGGAGCGTTAAGGTGTGAGTGAGAGATAAGATAGTAAGAGAGAGAGGAACGAAAGCAAAAAGCAATATGGCGCGAGGCATGGAGTGAGCGGTGTGTGAAAAAGACGTGTGAGGTGAAGAAGTAAATTTTATTTTATAACAAGTCGGCAGTATTGTAAATGGAAAGGATTTATTATCTAAAAATAAACAACTACAATTGTTCAGCGCAACAGTTTTTATTTAGTTGCCACGATCCCGATTCTACATTTATATACTTCTCGAGTACTTCGTTTCTGAACTATCAACAACAGAAGTAAGTATTCATAAATACGACAAAAATATAATGTCTTTGCTTCGTCCAATCTTGCGTCAAAAGTCAAAAAAGTCGATAGGCACGCGTGCCCACCTGGGGTTCACAATTACTCACGGATTTGATCATTATAACAGAATCAGGTGCTCTCAACATTTCGTAACTATATCTTGAGTAGCT
Organism: Subacronicta megacephala; assembly: GCA_958496365.1. Taxonomy (NCBI): domain Eukaryota; kingdom Metazoa; phylum Arthropoda; class Insecta; order Lepidoptera; family Noctuidae; genus Subacronicta; species Subacronicta megacephala. The sequence continues at coordinate 3,771,007 of OY292534.1, forward strand.
TTTTATGCAGTTTTTATGTCATTAGATCATTATACGTAAAATACACCAAGTGTTTTTAATGCCAGGTGCGTGCGTTCCAAAGATGTCTTCTTTACGTGGTTATGCCTGGGACTAATTCACACTTTACTTTTATAAGTAAGAGAGTTAGTTTGTCTGATAGTTAGTTCATCAATACTAAATAACCTACTAAAACTATTGTTATAAATCTTGGCGCTGTTAAAGCGGAAATGCATTGTGGAAGTGCCACCACAGATGTGTGATTTTTAAAAGTAAGTATTGTTGATGTCGGAATCCTTACAACTATTACTCCAGATTGTATTGTATAGGTAATATTTGCGTTAAAAAAAACTATTTTGACCCCCAATTACACGCGATCAGCCTTAAGTATTACCGATCAATACTTAAGGCTGATCGCAAAATTATACAGAGTTGATCCTCCTTAGTATGTTACGATTACCTAAAAACTATTTTCACTTACACTAGAGATTGCAATGGAAACTTAACAATCCAACGTCAATGATTTCACAGGAAAAATATCTGCAGCTGGGCAGCTGCGGCTCATTTACTTTGATTATATCCAACCTTCAATGGAATTAGCAAAAGAAAGTATTAGAAATTACAGTCAAACAACACGTTATCAAGTTGTTATTTATACTGGTATAGTCACGGGTGTAACAACCGTCCGTTATATTACAAATTGCATGGCCACGCGCGTAAATTGACAAGTTTTTCTTGCACACATATCGTTGACAGTGAAGCGTTGACATTGAGAAAGCTTTAGCGAAATTTAACTAATGTCAATTTATTTTTTCCGGCTGAACCGTTTTTCACAAAATGTCCATGCAATATGAGCTTCAGATTGGCCTAGCGAGTGATCCTGTGAAGGTTGGTAGCGTAAGGAACAAAAAAAAATAGAAGCCGCATGTGAAACAGCGGGTACAACTAATAATACAGAAGTCGATGTGTACTTGCCCATTGTATCTATAACGGCTGCCCGATTTTGACTGAATTTTCAGACAATCTTTAGATTAGCCCTGCGAGTGATCCTGTGATCGGATCAAAAAATTAGGAATCGCGAGGGACGGCTAGTTCTTTTTATAAATATGAACTCCTTCATGAGTGTAGTGATCTTAAAGGCAATTGCTACGCTGCTACGATCTTGGTTTCGATTCACAGTGAGTAATAGTAGAGCAGTCGAACAAGTACTTAGATGTTCTTGGAATTTTCTATAAAATTATCAGTAGCTGCTCGGAGTTTGGATTTGGGTCCGGTCTCCTATCATGGACCTAAATATATCGGCGAATTTGTGAGGCTACATTAGTACAGCTCTGCCGAACCCTTCGGAATATACAGGCTTGATGGTATGTTGTGTTATAATTCTGTCCGTAAGTAGATGGCTAAAAATACAAACCCGCCCTAAGAAAAAACGCACGTAATAAAAATCAACAGAACCGAACACGCTATTCAAGCGGATCTAATGAACCGCTAGTTACTACAACAAAAGACCGACTCGAGACAGTTTCACTGGAAATTAGTGTATGCATGAGTATGACAGCCAGAACCCAAAAGAGATTTTACTTGAATTGCATGCTCCGTGTGACCCTGTCTGTGCTACAGAATTATTAAAAGTAATAAGCTATCATAAATGGCCAATTAAACACGATCATGATCAGCATAATATACCGCCAAAAAATTTAAACGGCTTCCTTATTTGGAGTCTGTAAATCGCGCAAAACACAAAACATTTCCTAGCATACAATATTAATCTATTAATATCAATTGATTGCTATTAGTCTTCAAAATGAATGGTACCCCTATTAATTTCTAAGAAAAAAATATCTAAATTAGAATCAATGTTTCCTTTTATGAACAAGGTTATTTATCAGGCTGTTCCTCAAACGAGAGGTCTCTGACCTAATAACAGGCCTAAATTAATCCTATTTCAAATGCTACCAATGAATCATACAAGTTACTCACACAAAAAAATACAGGGAAAAAATATTCTACAACACACATACAAGGTATTGATTGCTGTAGGAACACCCATTGTATTTTTAATAGACTTTCTCGTTGAACGACCGAACGAAATGTAGGTACGCCCCGACATATTAATTACTTGAATTGTAGAAGCCGGTCCAATACAAACGCAAATATAATTAGAAGCAATGATTGATACACCTTTTATGTAACTACTACAGGAGATAAAAAAGTGAAATCGATATGACAATTGGTACTGTGAGAATGAATTTCTCATCGAATTCTTTACCAAAAGATATGTCATTATTAAAATTGAGCCTACAGAAGTTGATGATAATGAGCACAAAGGAGGTAACGTAATAGAAAAATCACAATCGGTTTATATAAATGAACAAGTATCATAAATAGCAAACAATTGTGTATTGAATGAAGAACTGTGTGAAACTGAAGTATATGGAGAAGTGTCATCTTACATATTGCCAGTTTTCAGAGCAAATATCTCACAATACCGCGTCTTTCTTCGAACAACGCCTGTTGATGCTGCAGATGGAATTTCTGCACTGAGATTTGTTTCCAAACTTTCGAGTCGGTGCGAACGAAAACATTTCGATTTTAATACACGCTTTCATAAATTCATATTGAAACTTTATTATAAATTCCAATATGATTTCAAAAGAATAATTCGATTTGTTATAAGTTATGATTCTCTTTCGGGTATTCAGTTTGTGATGTTAATTAATACATTTGTTTAATTCTTTATGTTACTCGCATGTAACAAGATTTTGATATTATTTCTGGTTTTGTTTAATTTTCATACATGATCGTGTGTTTCGAATAAGGAAGCGGTATTAAATTCCTACCAATTTGCTCTGTTCATTGCAGAATCATAAGTATTACCAACGGTATTGTAGCTTGGTGTATTAGTACTGCTAGTAATCATGCATGTGCATGCAGTAATGTGCGAAACCGACGATCGATTAAGCTGGTTGAGCTCACATTTTTAATGAAATCAAATTAAAATGCGAATGCTATTCATTGGTAAGTGCATCACTTGAGAAAGGCTTAACTGATTTCCAAGATTCGTTTTAAAATATTCCGATTAGGGTAAAAAAATATATTTAAAAAACTGAGTGCTTTTTGTTGAGTTAGAACCTTATTTGTCTCTTCCGTGGTCAGAACTATTATTTTAAGCAGCATTTTCTAAGAGTTTTATTTCGAACTAGATATTTTGCACATTTTACAAGCTTTTGACCTCTTCAACATTCCAAACAACAACTTGCATAAACATTCCAGACAACAATTATAAGTTCATCATAAAGTATTTGTAATCGTACTGTTCAAGCCAGTTCCTAAAAACAATTTGATGTCAAAAACTTAATTAATAACTGTTTTCATTACTGCAAATATTAAAGTGAAAGAAATACATTAACTTATGTCTAGACAAGCAGAATAAAAGTGATAAATAAAAAAAAACTAAATATAAAGGTCAAGATAAAGCGGAAAGAACTGATTAACCGCGGAACCGACACACATTAGCGGGGAAGCAACATGCGAACATGAAACACGAGTAAATGTGAATATTTGTATAACAAATGCTTGTAACGCTGACATGAACTGTTATTAGCATTCAGTAAAAGTAATGTAATCTTGAAGTAAATTTGCACATCAGTATTTGTTGGTTATCTTAGACTAGATTCTCTGTTTTATCTTTTATGACGACAGAAAATATTTTTTTTTTAAATGGCGTTGCGCTCTTACTGTCGTAATGAAATTATATCCATATGTGGACTCCCTGCAGTTCTTACAAGTCCATAACTAGGAAGGTAGATATTGATTACTATTTTCCGGAAAGAAGGCATGAGTTGCATATTGGATAAGTAATAGGATGAAAATACTAATTAATCAAGTAATCGTATTACTACACTAATATTATAAAGAGGAAAGATTTGTATGTTTGTAACGAATAAACTCAAAAACTACTGGATCGATTTTATCCCACGGGTAAATCGGGATCTAATGCGGGCGAAGCCGCGGTCAATTTTCTAGTGTTTTATAAAAAGAATAAATACAACGTATGACTGATTCTTAATTGATTCTGAATTACAATTATTGTTAAAAACCACTGTAATTGATTGAGTAGTCGATTCTGAACAAACTATTTTCAGGTCTTGCGCTTATTATGTTACACGTTGTATATTCTAAAAAAGTTGACGGTAAAGCAGGAAATGCCAATAATAAAACCTAAAAAGAATATGAACTCTTCATTATGTACAACAAGAACAACCGATTGAGCAATACTGGTGTCACTGGCAGTATTTCAGACGTTTTGATAGGAGCAGGCTTTCTCGTAGCGAAAGCATTACGTGATGAGCATAGACCCTATCAGATGCCAACAACATGAATCGCACCTGACTTAACGTCCAATTTGAAAGCAATCTTCGAAATAGGAGACGTGACTAAAAGTACTGAAGACCGGCGATGAATTCTAAGAAGTGAAAAGTTGAAAAGTATAGGTTATGAAAATTAAATTACTGAGGGTGAAATTGGAGGCCTGCATTTTTTAAGAGTTGCAAACAGCTACGTATCCCGCTCACTCTTTGAGTTAGATCAGGGATCCCCAAACTATTTTGGTCAAGTGACCCCTTTTCCAAAATGAATTGTTACCTCAGACCCCCATGGCCAAATGACCTACTTTTAGGATCAACTCCCTTATATTATTAGTCCGCTAACTTTACATTACTACAAAAATGCTATTTCCTACAAAAATATTAATTATTCTTAGTTTATTACTTCTTAGTATTATTCTTAGTCGACCCCAAAAATCAGTTTTCGTTTATGTCGACCCCTAGGAAACCGATATCGACCACTTTTGGAATCCCTGAGTTAGATGTTTGCAACATGTTTTGTCGTCAGTCGGCCCCGGTGGTAAGGTATACTTATAAAACTTATACTGAAGGTAAACTCCGAGCTGATGCTGAGAATTTCATCGAAAACCCCAATACCACTGCTCGACCTAGGATTCGAACGATGCAATGGGAATACTAGACCAATCAAACAGTTATAGTACCAAATAATCCTGTACTGATCGTAATTCGAATTTATGTGTAAAAAATCGAGGTTGAGAATGTTTATCATTGCTGAATATAGATCTTCATATAGTAAATACAGATTTGTAAATACAGAGAAACTAGGTTAGTTGTGCTATAAAGTAATCGGGCTGCTTAGATCGTTTAACTTGTTTTTTTTTACAGAAATTGTGAGTCATTGTCCGCAATGTAGATCTTCTTGCATATAAATAGTAACGTCTTAGATGGTTTTGGTAAACGTAATATGAGATGGAAATTAAGTGTAATATAAAACTAGAATGCTATTAAGATAAGCTTAAAATTTGTCTAGACAAATCACTAAATGATAATTAAATTAAAACATTTGCGATAATATATTATTAAGGGGGATCATTCTACTAACTTTTGCTTAAAAATCGTTATCGTAGCAGATAGATAGCAGAAAAATATACTTTATATTTGATGTCGCCATTTCTGTTACCATGAAACTAGAATATGCGTAGATTTTGCAAAATAAAAAAAACTACCTAATAAAAATCAATTTGGCGATGAAGACGACATGATCTTAAGTGGATCAATAATAAGATAATTAAGCTATGGATAAATAAACAAAATAAATAAAGATTAACTAATCAATTAGTTAATGAATTAAGTCGCTTTGTTAATTTCCTTATAGCAGATAACTTCCAATTCAACGAAAGAAAACAAAACATTAACTAAATAATAAGGCGGCTGTTTATAAGAAGGTTGTCTCGTTTTCTAAATAAGGTATAGCAGGTATACTTAATCAATATCCGATCCTCCCATTTAACAATCAACAACTACATTAAAAACAAAAACTGTTCGTCTTGTGGTTACGAAACATAATCGTAATTAAGAACCAAATAAGGCCCAAGTACATAATTCCAACAATTTAACCATCTTGATACGCCTCTTTGACTTTCGTGTGAGTAGACTTATAAGTCAATTCATAAATAGTCAAGACCGTTATGTTTATGATGATCATTTGTAAAGAACTCAACGGTTTAACAGAAGTAATAAGCTAAAGTATATATTACTAGTTTTTGCCTGCGGCTTCGCTGGACGAATTAGAAATATATTTTTTTATGGTATAACTCGGCAAACGAGCAGGCGAGATACCTGATGGTAATTAGTCATCGCCGCTCATGGATATCTGGAAAACGGAGTTGCAGGTGCGTTGCCGAGCCTATTTAAGGAAACGGGAGAAGAATGAGAAAAGGAGAAGGAAGGGGACTGAGGGAGAAATTAAGCCATTTACATTTAATCAGAACCCCAGTGATAAATACTTCTTTCCAAGGATCTGTACACAACAGAGTTCAAGCTCTATTTTAAGACCTGTTTAACTAATTGAGATAAGATGTTCCATAGTTAAGTTGGAGCATATGCTTTCTAACAGTGAAAACAAAATTAAAATCTGTTCAGTTGCTTTTGCGCCAACCCCTAACTGGATAAAAACTAGTCTCAAAAAAAAAACGCTTGAAAGGCCTTTTATTTTTCTTCCATTCCATACTATTATGGAGGCAGGTTAACAGTGGACTTGTACGTGATATTTGTTGTCACATTGTGACGCGAGAAAGTCGAAATCGAAAGTATCGAGTTTTTTATTTGCAACGCATCACGCCCAGGGTGAGCTGTGCATTTAAAAACTGGAAAGCTGTTGTTTGTGTGGTGTCAAAGTATGGCTATCCGGGTGTTAGAAATTTGTTTATGGATTTACATGGCTTTTAAAATAAAGTTCTTAAACATAAAAATACAATTATTGTAAGACCTAGGAAAATGATAATTGTTTCTATAAAAAAGATCATTTAAAGACACTATTATAAGTCAGTCATGTCAAAAAATAAATTAGTTATTGAGTATGGATAGTTATATTAGATTTCTGAAGGAAGAGGAATTCAAATTGGACCCGAATCTAGACCGAATCGGAATCGGCCTCAGTGTAATTCAAGAAGGTATTTAAAGGGCTATAACGAAAAAAAAAAGGTTTGTAAAATATGTGTTAAACTAACATTTTTCGGTTGAGAATAAATTCTGAAATACACAATGTTAAAATAATACAATACACCCAATGTCAAAATAGGATTTGATATCGGGAAAAATGTAGGTGAACGTTTCTTTCGCCTATTGATAAACAAATGGAACACAATAATGCCACAGTATTCAGATAAAAGCGTAGACATATGTAAATGTAAAAAAAAGACAAGGCATACGTAATTTATGTAACCAAAACGTATCGATCTACTCTCTAACCACATTGCCATAAACAGCGAGACAAGTACATTAAGTTATCAGATTAATATGTAACAACAGACGACATGGAATAATGACTTGAAACCGCAACCATTTGGTGAAAGTAAAAACGTAAATAAATCTGGCCCGAAAATGACCCCTGTGGTACACCTGGCTATAAGCTAAGTAAATCAAGGGAACATTCAAAATATCATATTAGGCTAGATGACAAATTATTATTTAGGACCTCTTAAAAATGTACTACATATAAATAGAGCCGAACAAATAAAATAAAATTAAGATCGGCTCAAAAAAAATCTAGTTACAAGCATTTTAAATGATAGACAGAGATAGTATTATAGCACGTTGTGACGTCAAGTCGCGCATGCGACATACAATTTCGATACTCTCGCTTGTTTTTCGGAAAAGGGACAGAGCATCCTTATCCCCACCAAAAACTTAAAACGCTATCTTAGAACTTTATTAGTCGATTTAAAATATTTTTTCAGTATAGGTTTTACATTCAATTATAATTTACAATAGGCATGTTATTTTCGATTAATTCGACAGTCAACTACCCAATTATTGCAGACCATTTAAAGTGCTTTTACGTGTCCCAGAATCTGAATGCGTCTCATTACGTAACATAAAGCATTGCGTCGGACTTTTTCAAAGGAATGCGTTTGTTATTCGTTAAAGCGTTGCGCAATGAAATAAACGCAACAAATCTTCACTTTATGCAAATAAGACATTATTATTGAAGAATGTTGAAGCTTATATAATGAGAATCGCTTATTGACACCCCACAAAGTTTTTGACTCTTTGTGTTAATTTCAAGAAACTATTTAAACTTAACTTTACATTTGTGCATAAATAAATAAATTACTACCGAATTCGGATAGAGAAATCAGTAGCAATGATAGATTAAATACTTAACGTGTGGTCTATATCTTCATAATGTCCGCATTAATATTAACATTTCAATAAACAATAATAAAACCATGTTTTGATGTAAATTCGTGTAATTATTTACATATGAAAGTTTTTTGTATTTGTACGGGTGCTTTGTATTTTGAATGATTACGACGTTGTATGGGCCATTGATGTGAATACTAATAACGTGCAATTCTATTTCTATAGCAATAGTCTTTGCATTCACAGTTAGTCGTGCGTATTTTACAAATATAGTGAGTTACGTTGTCGAAATGGTAAAGAGGTCTTCGACCGTTGCGCGTTTAATAGTGACTTCGCTGCGGACAGCTTTCAAGTTTTATATCTAGTCAGATCAGAGTAGTCAAGTGCAGTTGCGAATAAAATATCGTTTCCGATCTAAATCTTTGCATGTTTGCATCGGAGTGCGGATAAACAGCACCTGTAATTTGTTGTTATCGATATGTTAACAGTGTCATACCTGTTCGTCCACTTTCGGAGCGTCGGTGGCGCGGGTACCGCTAGCGACCTCGATGCCGCGCCCGCTGCGCCGCGCAGGCCGCACGGGACACGTCTTCGCATTCTCCGACAAATCTATCCCAAACTGCTTGGGAACGTCAAACACTTTGAAATCCACTTCGTCAACGCTATGCACGGGACTCAAGTCGTGCACGTTATCAAATGCCTGGTCATTGTCGTGCACAGCGTCGTTGGAAACATGACCGGAGTCATCGCTGCAATCTGAGTGGGTATCGGATATCTTCTCGTCAGTTTGTTTGTGTAAAGGTAGCTTCTCGACCTGCGAGCATGTTTTAGAGTCGTCCCTAGACTCGACGTATTTAACTTGTCGGCCGACGAGTGTGCTCAAGTGGTTGTGGAAAGTGGTGTTCGCTACGCACACCTCCTTATGAACCGGCGGTATCACCTTGCAGTTTATGAACTGTGATGATTCCGTCTTGAATTCTTTGGCCGTTTTTAACTCAAGTTTTTTCACAATAGATTTAACAGGTGACAGTGTCGAATCAATTTCTTCCGATTCATTTTCATTTCGTTTGGTGTCTGGCGCAACTACTACATCTCTTTTGTTGATCGTTCTGTGCTGCAACTTTGCTCGCACGGCGTTTATCTCATCTGAATAATCTTTTAATGTTGTTTTTGACGACAATACTGTTTTTCGAGTGTCAACTAGCTCTTTTTTCGCTTTGTCATTTTGTCGCTTCGAGTCTAATTTAAGGTTGAGTAGCGACTTTTGTCTTATTTGTTTGCTTCCGTCGGTTTTGTCGTTGTTTTTTCGTGGCGCGAGCGGTTTCTTTTTCTGAGCACACTCTCTGGCCTGGTCTACATTACTTAGATCAACCGGAGTGGGAGAAAAAAGCGCCCGGGTACTGCTGAACTTGTTATGCGACATTTGACTCCTAATCACCGGGATCTTACTGGGAGAGCCCGCGATAGAAGTTGTAGATTTGGTTCTCTCTAAGCCGGGTGAAATCATACACTCGTTTCCTATTTCCCACACGCTTTTTGCTTTCTGCATTTGTGATTTCGGAGTTTCTTTACTTTCTAAACTAATCTTTATGTTTAACGATCCATTATCTGTGCATGCTTTTGATTTAATTTTTTTTGGGTCGCTCACTTTTTTCTCGACTTTTTTCATCACCGGCTTCGATTTAGATACAACCGGAACGGGTGTCGACGGTGGATTAGATAAAGTTTTCTTTAGTATTCTCGTTTTTACGTCAAGTTTTTTTAGATCTTCGGCTTTGAAGCAGTTCGGCCGAGACGAGTTTTTTGATGATATTTTATACGTGGCATACTTATCAGGATTCATCTTGTCATTGGGTGTCACAGTCAGGGGCACCAGCGGAGCAGTCAATTCTTTTCCCTTCATGTCGTCCAGATTCCACAGACTCGTCGTTTTGTCTATAGAATTGTTTCGAGATACTTTATTTCTTATTTTACAATCGCTCTCCGGGTCTGAATTACTCTTTTTCAATATACAACGTGATTCAATAATACTACAAGTCTTAGACTTTTGTAATTTAGGCGGAATGAAATTGTTCTTAGTAGCTTTCACATCGGAAGTAAGCGACGTGCACGTGAATTCAGATAAGATTTTATCAAAAGATTCTAAAGCCTTGTTTAATTTAGTTTCAGCGGTGGTCGGAATCGGAGGTAAAGACTCTGCTTTGAGTATAGCTACGTTTTCATAGATGGAAGCGTATCCTTTATTTTCATCAAGTAAATTATCTCGCAGCGCATTATTATCGCCGGCAATGTTTACGTTTTCGTACACGTGACGACGCGGCGTCGAGCAGTCAGTCTTAGAATTCACAACAGAGTCATTTATATTGACTTTAGTCACAAACTTTTGCACGTTATCACTGTTAATTTTCACAGGTTCACTGATTCTACGTTCGAGGCAGGCAGCGATCGCGGTCACTTTGCTACCCTTGTGCTCGGGTGAGGATTCTGGACCGACTGAAAAAGTCCTGTAGAACTTTTGCAGCGCGCCCTGTTGCGCGGGGGGAGCGGCGGGAGGGTGCTTCTCGGTCGGCTTCTGCCCGCCGAATATGTTGAATACTTTCACTGCGGGCATGTCGCGGGCCCGGCGCGCGGGAGCCGGTCGCGGAGCGTTGATGCGCGCGCGCGTCACGGCGAGCGGCGTGCATGTGCGCGCACCGAGCCGCTCCACCGCGCTATCAGCCGCAGACAATAAGAAAGTCAATGTCACATCAGGCGCCCAATGGACGTGACAAATCATCCATAATGAAGCATCAACAATATTAGTCTGAACTTACAACTGTTTATATGACTTATTCGTCTTGATTACATCTAATTAGACAACAAACCAAAGCAATAATCATCGTGATTATTTATGCTGTCATTAACACTAAGTAAATTACTGTAATCGATTGCAATAGAATATTTATAAACTGTTATGATTGAATAATAACAGAACGTACTGAAGAGAAAAGTAAACCAACCGTATTAGTTAATAACAAACAGCAATTTTATGTAATGAGCATACCTTTGCGAGTACAAAACAAGTTTTTAGGTGAAATCCATAAATCCCAATAGAAAGTAGGAATGAGGTTGTTTTGAGAATTACGTAATTGACCGAGATACGACAACCGTTGGATGTTTAAAACCTAGGTTTAAACAAAAAACAACTGAAATGCTACCGAGAAACGTAATATGGGTAACCTAATTCGCTTGAAGAAACACGGTTATCCTTGGTTGGGCAACCAACACGTGCGGTTGATGGTTGCTTTTATGTCTCCGCAATGCGGGCCATCGTCCTAGTAATTGGATGCGTGATGTTATTTTTAATAACGAAATTAGACCATTTATGTAAGGTGATACGTAAATTCAGTTAGATTAATTTTGACAGATGAAATGGCTTCAGGTTTCATTGAGGAACCAATTTGTCGGACGCATTTTAAAAGTTTTTAATAATACGTTGTTTTTCAAAGCTTATTTGTTTAATTGATATTGGAAAACCAACTGCTGTTCAAAAACACTGACAGAATCAACAATTAGCTTATGTTACATGAAGATGTAGTTTAGTAACTTTATTTACTTTTTTATGTATTAATGCTATGCGTTACGGTAAATAATTTGAATCACTTCTTAAAGATAGTGTTGTTTTATTAGATTTACATGCTAACTTCATCCCATTTTTCCATGCGAAATAAGGTAATTTAATTAATTTGAGTAACTTCCTAAAGATACTGTTTTTTTTTTGCTTTTACTTCGCCGCATTTTCCCATAGAAATCGGGTAAATTTTTTTAACACCACTTTTGTTTCTTTCGCGTTCAACATCTTGTTTTTCGACCCCACTACTGAAACATGTCTATATTTCTGGTTTAAATAAGTAGTTTTATTATTTCGATATTTTGTATTTGTATATGTGTTAGTAAAGATCTTTAACTCTTCATGTTCCATATTATGGACTCTCTATCTCACTATTTAGAGACTCAAAATACCGGTTCGGGCGTCAGCGAATTAAGAGAGAAAAGGTAAATATTATATACGTCCCTTTTAAGAACCTGTCGGTATACATATTACAGTTAAAGAATTAGATAATTTGATGCCAATTTCTACAACTGACACCGGAAAACAGTTTCGCGCTGACAAATCAAATGGACATAACAATACAGGTGTGCAACGTATTACCAAACATGGTAAACACACCTAAAATTTCGAAGTCATAAAAAATGCACCGTGACGTAACAGAAAATGCTTAATAACTCCTTATGTAATATTTTACGACAGTGTTGTGACTGGGTGTCGCTGGCTGAGGTCATTGACAGAATGTGTCTAGCATCAGGAATGATGCTGCTAAAACCATCTCTCACAAAACTCTCTCAAACGACTCGAATTTTGCGCCCCGGGTTCTGATTATGGGTCCAATCCCCGCACATGATAAATATTTTTACCTTCTGTAAGTTTGTTTAGTTGTTCCAGGTTTGTGTATGTAAAAAATTGTGTCTGCAAATGCCACAATACAACTTCTAAGCCTTTCTAAAGTATAGGCGGGACTTTATATATTTAGAGAAATCCTAGCTTTAACTTAGGTGGATTTTAAGGAGTTTCGAATTCTCCACTCCTTAAGTGTTTCATCTGATCATAATAAAGTATATGGGATCATTACGCTTTGCTGCTGCAGGTGATTCAAAAGACGTTGTCCTCTCTTACCAATTTGCTGCGAAATTTTCTTATTTTTGTCTCCGCTAGAGCCTTCTACAAAGTATTATAAAACTTAAATAAAACATATGAATGAAGTCGTGGCCCTCAAGTGATGGTGTCGCAAAGGGAATAGAGATTCTTTTGTTTATGTAAATATTAATTTAGAAGGGGTAAACAACATCATTCATAGTGAATGATAAAATTTGAGAGGTATGAAATATGACGTAAGAATGCTAATAGAGAATAGAATAGAAGAATTCGATAAAATAGAATTAGAGGAAATAGAATAGGTATTAAATACATGTGATGTAACATATTATGACATGACAGCGAGACTGGTCGCAGTCCGAGGTCGATGACAGATGTAACGTGCTTTGTTTTACATGAAGTCAATGCTCTGAGACAACTTCGAAGACAAGAAAGAATAAATTTGGAAAAACCGTTTTGACTTTTAAAGGCAGGTTTGACTTATCTTGCATCTAATTCTTATAACCGAACATAATGGTTTGTGTAATGAGTAAGCATACGTTCTTTAATGGCATTAACTGTGTTAAAAAAGTTGTGGCTCCAGAAATTGTGTTTAAGGAATCAGCGAAGTTTTCCGACAAGGATAAAGAATTTCGGTTTAAACATAATTTACAACAAAGACATGATACTGCCAAAAAATCCAGTCCATTTTAAGGTATAATATGTTAAATATGTTATTATTCATTGTAGATGAGAAGGAGATTTAACCTGATTAGAATTAAGTTAATAAGGCAATTTTTTTTAGTATATAATTGGTTTCATATCCAAATAAATATACAAATGTAAAAGGCTGTATGACTGTCCTTAATGCTCACTTCAATTGTAAAAAAAACATAGACCTGTTTGATTGAGATGTAGATACAGACGCAGATAAGATACAAACAAATACAGACGAACGAAAAACGATAAATTCAACTCATATGCTAATAGCAGCGAGCGGTCATATGAAGGCAAATCGATAGCTATAAAATCTCGCGAACCAATAATCGATAGTGTTTGTAATCAATTAAGATAAATCTCCTAGATAAATCGTCTCGCCTAAAACTTTTGCTTAAGAATCGGCATTGTAGCAGATAGTAAGGTAAATTAGCGATTTTGGCAGTATCCTCAATGTAAACTATTAGGTACCTGCTACGATATAATATTGAAGCCAAAGTTTTACGAGTAGTGCTTAAGTATGAATAGTTGATGTGGCAATTTTATTGCTTTAATCCTAAAATGTGTTATCGACGTACAATTTGCGAAAAATTCTAACACAACGGAGGAGGAGATTTATTTGTTAATTTTAATTTGCCCAAAACATCTATATTACACCAAAATCTTCTACGATATTTTTTTTAAGAAGAAGTTTTAGTATTCATTTGTGAATAAGTTATTGTTGATATCGCTATTTCTACTGCCATGTACCTATAATGAGTTATAGACGAACAAATATTTGCGTCAATCCAAAAAACAATTGATTTTGACGCCCAAAACAAGACAATCTACTATACGAGTACATATTTCCGTACGAATCTAAAACCACAACACTTCTAACCAATCAGACCAACACAAAATGAAATGTCAAGTGAATTTCAGAACTCAACTTCATCTGTCAAATCCACACACACACACAAGTGACCAATAATATCGAAAGTGCTATATTTCGTACTCACATATGGCAAGCGTGAACTGCACAAAACACACTGGTACTTAAAAATGTATGACATAACACTGCCAGTAATTACAACGAGCCGTGACCGACGACCGTGCAGAGGATTAACTGGGAAATCGTGTCAAGTGGATGCCTTGAGGACAGTCTACACGGGACTGTGAAGTTGTGCGTGAAGATCATTCATATTTATGTTTTTTGTTATAGATTTCTTTAAGCATTCGACTTTGAGAACTGTGTTCTACAACTGTAATTCATCTTATATTCGTCAACTCTTGGAGACCTCTGCCACCAAAGAGCTAGTTCTCTGGCTTTTTTTTTGCAGCCACTGCCAGCTGTCTTCCACAAGTCACCTAGATGTGGTCCCCGCTTAAGAATTCGTTTGCTCCATTTTGATTCAGCAGTTATTTGACTATAGTTATAGACATTTCCAAATAAAAAAAATATTTCAGTATGGACTTCACTCGCCGTTAGAACGCCATGTTTTAAGCAGTAGTCTAAATGGATACAGCCAACATCAAATAAAATAAATAAATATCTTTCGAAAGACATATTTTTATGTTATTGATAAGAATACTTGGTAAAGCTGAGAAATATAAGTCTATTACTACCGATAAACGTTAATGGTCTATGTCACAAATTGTAGACTGAGATATGTTTAAGATTTGGTTTCAATATGGAACAGCTCAATAATACATCGCTAAAATTGTCAAGAATTTTTTGCCGGTTAAAATGAATTACAGGAATAAAACTAATTCTTAGGCTAAAATTTCGTACCAACCAAATGAAACAGGATCCAGTGTAAACCTTGCCTTGGCAGCTAATGAAGAGATCTAATAAAGACAGACCGGTCGTCTGGGCGACACTTAATTGGTCACAATCGAATCATAAACGTCGCGTGTCCAGTTCGCAATAAAGCGCAATTGGACGGAAATTAAGATGGACATGGTCATACTTGATTTTGTATGACTGTTATTAGAATTGAAGGAGTTGGTTTGTATGAGTATGATCAACATTTCTTTGGGAGAAGTTTTCCAACGTGTAATATTTTATCTTTTTGTATTTTTTAGGCATTTTCCATGCAAAGATTATTAAGTTATTTTAGTGAAGGAAAAATACGACCGCGGGCAGGATTCGAACCTGCGTCTTCTGGTTAAGTACACCAGACGCTATGACCGCTAAGCCACCGCGAAACCCACCCGCCATGTCGAAATTTGCCTTCACATTTTTAATTTACGTCTTTGAGGCGACGTTAGTGACATCTGTTGAAAATATGCTTCTCAACCGACATGACATGCTTTACAGCAAGTACGATGTCGTACGATGCCACCTTACCTTTTAACTATCTTTTTGTATTTTTTAGGCATTTTCCATGCAAAGATTATTAAGTTATTTTAGTGAAGGAAAAATACGACGACGTGTAATATTTTAGATTTTTTGAGCAAAGCACAGTTCCTAGTTTCCTACATATTGAAATTAATCTGCATC
This sequence comes from Subacronicta megacephala, assembly GCA_958496365.1. NCBI lineage: Eukaryota > Metazoa > Arthropoda > Insecta > Lepidoptera > Noctuidae > Subacronicta > Subacronicta megacephala. Next base: position 3,787,085 of record OY292534.1, read on the forward strand.
GTCCAGCGGAACTTGAATCCTATAGAATGAAATAAATGTGTTTCTTTCTTTCTAACAATCTACTCTTTTAGCGCAGTGGCTGATTAGCTGTTTCTGCGTAACCAATCTCAGGGTCTTGAATTGGATTCCCGTACATAATTCATATTTACTTCATTGTCAACCCATTATATTGTCCTACTGCTGGTTACGGGTCTTCTCACAGAATGTGACGGATGAGGCTATAGATCACCACGCTGGCCAAATGCAGACTGGCAGACTCCACACGCCATCGAGTAAATTTCCCAGGTATGCAGGTCTCGTCATGATGTTTTCCTTCACCGTTTAAGCGCGTGATTATTAACTATAACTATTAATACGCACATGACTTCTAAAAGTCAGAGGTTCGTGCCTTAGATTATTACTCGAGACCTTTGACTTGGCAGTCCAATGGCCATATTACTAGGCTATTACTGCACTTTTATATTTCTATAGTAACCACGATTGAGTCTCTAACCTCCTGACACAACAACCACAATAGAGTCCTAGTTTTACAAAACTATTCTGTAGTAGATCAAAAAACAGTTAGGAAAGGATACAGCCAGTAGTTTTAATTAGAATTAATCAAGATGCCTTGATTTTTCAACAATGACTTTGATTGAAATAATCAGGGTATGTTATGACGAGATTATTTTCAGACTCGTTGACTAAATAGGTCGCTGCAAATTGGCGCAAAATTTAATAAAGCAATAAACATAGTTTCATTTTGACAGCATTCGCTGGAAATATACCATGTGTGTTTATAGAGATACAATTTGCACTCATTACAAAAATCTGCCTAAATATATTAACCTACTACTTCCAAGTGGGTTTATAAAAAACATAGAGCAATACTCGAATTTACAGCTAGAATGTTCCAAAGCCACCAACTTCATTACGACAGCGCATAACAAAGTGTCATAATGACGTCGCCCTGTGCAAACAGCATGCACAGTTCAAATACAATCCTTGCATCGCAACGAGCACTTCCTGTCCCAAGGAGGCGACCGTTAACGAGTATTAAGACGTGGTGCAAGCGATAAGAGATCGTTTCAAGTATCAAATTTGCTTCGTGGAATTAGAAAACTGCTAAGATTTTAGTATACTATGCTGAGCTTAATTATGTAGGAAGTACGTAATGGTTTATTACTGGACTAGTTTCAAATACTGTTGAATTTGTAGTAGAATATAATAGAATGCCCCTGCTCCTATTTGGGAGCAGGGGCAGGGGTAGGTTGTGTAAAAGATGATATGGTTACTGAGCATGAAGGAGGAATTTTAGACATAAGTTGATCAGGAAGTAAATTATGACAGAACATCTGATAGAAATGAAAGATAAAGTAATGAATGTAAAGAAAAGAAATCATCTTAAAAAGATATTTAATAAAAGACAGACACCTATGACGCTAAGTCAAGTAAAGTTGACATGGATAACATAGAACTGATTTCTAAAGTGGGTTCGCTACATGTTTCGTAGCAGTGTCACCTGAGTTCCTTAGTTTGGCATTTATACCATATTTTATTAATTTATCACTCGGTGTGAGATTGCTTTACATAAAAGACATTTCTTGAGTGTTCCAAAGCCAACTAAGAAGCATTTTTCGATAATTCCTGTGCTCGAAAATAATAAAAAGCAAAAGGAATTAAACAAATGATACAATAGAAGAGATTTCGAATCGATTCGTTAATTCGGAGCTGTGATTGTGTCACCGACGCTACTTTCAAACTAGTTTTACATATAATCGATACAAAAGTAGACTACCATTAATTCCATATACAAGTTTAAATTTACGTAATTCTTACATCTTATAGTGATATAAAAACTTGTATTTTAAGAAAGGAAGTGGAGGAGACAAATGTTTAAACAGCGTACCACGTTTTAACAGGCACATGAGTTTTGACTCACGTTTTGTTAAGTGGGATTGGCTATTAAAGCTCTTAGATTATCTTGAGCTTGAAATAATCTTAATGTAGATTTTTTAAGTGAAGAAATGACGTGGTCAATGATAAAATAGTAGTCTCTATGTAAATCTAGTTTAATTTAACTGAAGACCGATATTGTTACTCAATGGGCCTTTTAGAATGATTATAATTTGAAAGAAATATAGAAATATAAATACTTTAACTTAACCTTATGTTAGGTTGCACGCAATACTTGCTTTTTAAAGGTGAATAAAAAAGTATCGTTGTATAAAAATATAAAGTGCAGTGATAGCCTAGTGATATGACCATTGGACTGCTAAGTCGAGAGTCTCGTGTTAATAATTTATTATCACGCGCTTCAAAACGGTGAAGGAAAACATCGTGAGGAAACCTGCATGCCTGAGAGATTTTTTTGACGGCATGTAAAGTCTGCCAACTTGCAGTAGGCTAGCGTGGCTGACTATAGCCCAATCCCTCTCGTATTGAGAGGAGATCCGTGCCCAGCAGTGGGATAATGTAATGGGTTGATGATGATGTTGTGTAAGATATTGATGATGACGTTTTAGGATCTGATGGAAAAAAACAGGTTCACACTACAAACTTACAACACTCCTCTTTTACCGTTAGGGGTTAACAAGAAGGTCGTATATGCATGATTAACTTTCCATAGTTCTTTTCTCAGACTATGAAAGTGTATGTAATTCGTTTTCAAGTGTTGTAATAATTAAACGTTTTTATTGTGATCACGTTTAGATTCTCCCACAGATTTCATTGAACGAAAGCGATGTTGGATAATAGGGCATGAAAAACCATGGAATGCTGTCACGGTGGAACTAACATTGATGAATGCTTATCTAGAGAAAAAATACGCTACAGGTTAAAAAAGCTTCCAATTTAAAAATATTTTTGAAACTGGAAGACATCAAATTCAACTGACATCCGGTTCAATCCCGCGATTAAAGTCCGCACTGCAGGACTTGCTTTTTTTATCTATGGTCAAACCAGTATTTGATTTTGGAACTAGTTTTTAAAATGTTTAAGGATTTACAAATAAATCTATTGGTGACCAGTATGTGGTTCAGGTTTTTTGTTGTATCTGATAAATTAACTTTTGGGCAATCAACCTGATAGCAATCGCTTTTTATGTTGATGTACTTAACTATGATTTTAGCTGGCTCGTATATTATCAACATCTTATACTTTATTTACAACTTTAACTGTGGATAGACTATACATCTTCATCATCCTTGTCTTACTCTTGAGCCAGAGGCTTGTAACATTTACGAAATAAAAACGATATTTTTCATTCCGAAGCTAATTAATTAAGTTAACCACGGAGTTCTAGAATTATAATTATCTGATCAACACATTTTTTTATGTTTATTTTGGCTCTAAAAATATACCACAAAATGCTTGAAATTGTTTTTACTTTTCGTGTATTTTTTGTCATCATTGCTGTCCCATTTTGCTAGAGAAAGGCCTCTCCCAGATTCTTCCAAATACTGTTTGCTTGCGCCGCCTCAAAGCAGATTTCCGTGTGTGTGTGTTCCGTTTGTGAGTGTTTTCGCATCAAAGTTATTAAAGAATTTTTTTATAAATCGCTCTATTGAATTTTTCGTACCGCTGCCAGCAATAAAGAATCAAGTGCTTATAAAAACATCACTTATTATGACCCCAGTTCAAGCAATTTGTGAGCAATTTGGCACAATGGAGATAATCCATTGAATTTATTGTCAATAGAAAGACTGCCTACTGTGAAGCGACTATTTCGCTTATTATTAGGTATCCATTGCCTGCTCTCTTCCACATCGTTTTACCCGTATCAGTACTTGGGTATTATTATTAATAACGCACATTTAATACTCGACTCAGACAAGGACAGCCTACTATTAATCCCGGAAAATAGCGTAAAATTTCAGTGGAATACTAGTGGTCGAAATTCCACCGCAATATTTTATATAAATAAATAATTTTTTCTGCACTCGTCTTTATGTACTATTATTATGCCGAATCTCCTCCGTGCGCGCAAATAATTTTTTAATAAATTCAACGTACATAGTCTTAACCAAAATACTTATGTGTTTTTGTGTCGATTTAGTATCTGAAGATTATTTTTTCGAAAACATTACTTTGGAAGTGACAAAACAACTGTATAGACGATAGATGAAGTTCGCTGGGTGTTATTCCGTGATAGTCGAAATACATCCGAGCAAAACCGCGTGCAATATCTATTCAACCATTTATGCAGCAATGAACATCAAATGTGTTTTAATATTTGTGAATGTCGAGGGTTTTGATTGGATAAATAGCAGGTTTCTCACAGGCTATTGGTATTCAAGCAGCGTGCGGCTATCGGATAGATTTATACGTTTCGATATCACAATGCTTGCGTTTACAACTTGTTATTAGCATTGTAGTAATAAGTCAGTCGCTGACATGCGAACTAAATGTTTGAGTGGGGAGGAGGGGGTTAACTGTTTTTTTTTATTGTCTTTTTTATGTAGACAAAACCAGTGCATCCTTGGGGTTTCGGTGGTGCCCAGAAATTGAGTTGCGGAGATCTGATGGTAGTCGCTTCAATATTCTCTAATTAGATTATGTATTAGGGAGCGTTTAATAAAAAAAAGTCCGTTTTAGGGTTGCAAGTCAAAGAGAAATATTTTACTCGAAACTAAACTATCGGTAAAGATTTAACGACAAAAAAGCGCCGTTAGCCTAATGGCTAGGGCTTCGGACTTGCGATCATGTGGTTGCCGGTTTGAAACCCTTACATTGCACTACCGACGTGAACCTACAAGCAAAAAGAGAGCCATATACTCATTAAAATAACTCGTTATGTAACATAATTGGGTACGTAAAGAGCTGTAAACCTTTTGAGTTCAAAAGTTTGACTCACGATTTTCTTTAGAAAATAAATATCGTTCGTCAACATTCTTAGTTCAAAGATCAAACATTTTAAGTCAAAACTATTGAGTCTCTCAAAACAAAAGACATAACTTAGTAGCGTGACACCAGAGGGCGTGAGTGGGTAGACGATGTCAACGTATGCGACGCACGCGCATCTTCTTTAAAAAGCGCTTTGAATATTATGCAGGCATGCATGTCACAGCGAAAATTGGATGGGCAAGTGCGAGGTTGGAGTGCATAATTATTATGTAGGTACTAAAAAGAACTGCGTGAACCGACCGTGTTTCGAAAAACAAAATAAATTGCCAGTGACTACTTTAGTTTAGGAAGGTGACGATTGATAAAGACTTGTACCTATTACGAGTATATAAAAAGAAAGAACAAGTATAGTTTTTTTTTAAGAGTATCCTTGGAATATAAAATAACATAAAATAACATACCGTCACGCTTGTTTTCCCCGAAGGGTTAGGCCTCTGCCTAACCCTTCGGGCGAAGTGCGGATATACATTAGTACACCTCTGTGTACTAATGTATACCCGCACTTCGCCGGTATGTTTAGGTCCCATTATAGAGAGCAAACTTATTGCCATTAACCGGGCACGAATCCAGACTCCGAACTGCTACCTACTGAGAATTTGATAGAAAATCCCAATAATACTTTGCTCGACCTGGGGATCGAACTCAGGACCTCTAGCGTAGCAGTCACGGTTAGGACCACTAGACTAATGAGGCAGTCAGCGGAATTCAAGTGAACTGGAAATCTGTACCAAGCTAAGTCTGATGTCTCAGTCTGACTGGAGTGATCCTCTTTTCTTCGAGACGTATAATATTATTAGCTTGAAGATGTCAAGTCGTCAAAGATTTATGCGTCGCAAGCGCATTCCCATTGAATGGCACTACGTAGTGCATTATGCAGGCATGCGCAGAGAGAAATGTTTGAATATGGAACTCATACGGCGAAGTATTCTCTTTTTGAATTAATGGGAATATGTTATCTGTAAGGTTGTAGTATTAACTCGAGCTGCTAAGTAAATGGATTGAGTTTTAACGGTTTTAAATATTGATAAATTGAAAACTACAATGTGACAAATGTCTAAGTACCTGCTAGAATAAACATAACATATCATCACGCCTGAGTGCCCCGAAGGGTTAGGCAGAAATGTTACATTTCGCCGGTATGTTATTCCGCGATAATCGCCATCCATGCCAGAAGCGAGAAAAGCTGTGAGCAATCTATTCAGACGGTTTAGGCAGAGGTTTTACAGTTCGCCGGTATGTTTAGGTCCTATGCAATAGGGGGCAAGCCTATTGCCATTAACCGGGTACAAATCCAAACTCAAAGCTGCTAATGATAATTTCATAGAAAACCTAGTAACAAGCTTGACATGGGAATCAAACTCAGGAGCTCGCTTACGACAAATACACTAATAAGGTAGTTCCTGCCTCCTTCTAGAATAAATCTTTCTTATTCTATGATGGCCAACACCGTAAGGGACTCTTCTCATGCAAATATCCTTCGCATAGACAAAGTCACAAAGGTAACCTCATTTGTCAAGCCATTACCTTTCCAGCCAGTATTGTACCTTCACCTTTCAGCAAAATGTAGAGGTTTAGAATAATGTTCATGTAAAACAAACAGCGGCTTATATTGCCTGCGGTTCTGCCCGAAGAGATAATAAATAGGTTATTTAGGAATAATGTAGCTTTCTAATGAAGTAAGAATAATTAAAATCTGTTCAGTACTTTCAGAGTTTATCGAGTACAAACAACCGGGCTAGCTTCTTAAACCTGGTAAGTAATCGAACGCCCACGGTCATCAGCCGCGTTGCGTCCAATAGACCATGAGAATTATCCTGAAGTATTCATAGAAAAAATAGATTTTCTATTAGATATTCTCGTCTGACTCTTATCAAATAAAAAATAACATAATACCTCAATAATATCCAAAACAATAATAGAAATTCTCTACTTTCACACCAATCAATGAAACAACAGCAATTAAAATCCAATTTATTAAAACAGTTTGGCTATATACAAAAATTCTATTCTTTTCGTTCGCACCATAAAATTGACTATTTTACATTTGCGGAGAGCATTGCTTAATACTCTGTCAAAACGTTAAAATTATTTTAACAGCGACACTAAGTTAGCTCAAACAAACTAACGGCATCTATCGGTTAAACGCAGAACTTCGGTGCAAACAATCGACTTGGCGCGAAAATCACAAGCGCGCACTTTTTTGACAGGTGGTGACCACCGAGTTTACAAAACAATGGTGTATTATGCTAAGTATCGGTTTCAGCCTTGCTATTGTGACCTGAAGAATAAAAACCTTGAATCCTAGCCTTGGAAAAGGACACAGGAACTTCTCATTGTGGAAAAAGTTGTATAGGTTGAATTATCTGACAACTCATAGTTACTGCCCTTGTGCCAAGGCTTGGAAACAAGATTAATTATGAAAGTATTCCCATTTCACAATCTAATATAGTTTTGTTATGTATATTGTAATTTAATATTTTGGTTATATTAGCTTGTGTCTTTGTGTATACATTTTTTTTCATTATCTACTAACAGAAAGATTTCTAATTTTGATAAATTTTTGTACCTTCAACACAAATAATTTTCCATTTAAAAAAGGAATAATAATTATGGAGCTTCAAGAAATAGTTTCACAAATTCCTCAACCTGCAATGCCAGATAGGATTAATACAAAATATAAATTTTATTAAACCTGCGCTACAACTCTTGCGCAGTACTAAATCACTTGTAATGACGTCCTTATAACAACTTTCTAAGTTCAGCATTATTTAGGAGTGGTCAGCCCCTAGCCGTGCCATCCCGATTATTCATACACTTTCACACAGATCTTTAATGCAAAACTTTATAAGCATGCACGGAAGAAAATACTAGTACTTTCATAAATGGAAATATTAATGAGTTATCTTTGACGCATAAATTTTATAACAACCTTGTATTGTTTTTTAAACAATCTACAGTTATAAAAAAATAGGTAATTAAAAAACATATCTCTGCCTTCTTTTTATAAAACCATCGACTAACAATTACAATTATAAGGGCCGGGTCAATTTAGAGATACAACCTGGCTCGTTCAATTAAAAATGGTATGGTTAGAAACTCCTAGCAATGAACATGGGACCACTCCCATGTGTAGAAGGAAAACCTTATTTATGGTACGTATACGGAATTCCATCAGATACCTGGCTGGTTCCGTGTCTGCCAGTTAGGCTGATAAATTTGTTGTCATTGCCTCAACCGCTTTATAAGGAATGACGGGCGGCCATTTTAGAAAGTCCCCATTTCAGAGCTGTTTTATGTTTTGCGATGAAACGATGTATTTATTGCTGGGATTAAAAAAATAGTTTATTGGCGATTTGTTTTAATGTAACGGAATTTTATAACTGTTGAAGTTATAATAGTTTGACTGTGGTTTTTTTAAAGTCATGTTCTTGTATTGATTTTTGCATAGGTCCCCCATATAAGTTTTAATTATTATGAATCGATTGTACCTAATCTTAATATAATGAAGAACCCTAAGATTTCAAATTCAAGTTCCCTACTAAACTTGATTTTAAATCTTTTTAGTTATTTTATTATTAATTATCATACCTAATCAGGTCTTAGCACATTTTTTTACTAAGATCCCCAGTCGTGTCTATATATTTTTTTAATATAGGTACAGGTGCATGGCACAAAATCCCCATGGCCTATTTTTATTAATAAACTCATTCATCGAATGAGTTTAGTTATAATATTTTATGGCTCATATCATTTATTTGTAATAACAATAAGAATAATCGAATAATTATCCCTGGTGCGTCATTGCTCGCCGACGGTCGACGAGCGACTGACGCTCCGCTCTCGTAGCGCGCGTAGCACAACGGTCAATGACTCCACATTACGAAGGTGCATACAGGTTGTAGTTTTATTTCTTGGTGAATGTATAACCCGGCCAATTTAAAAAGCTCCTTGTGACGTCAACTTGTATATTTATATATTTTCTAAAAAGATAATAGTTATTAGAAACGATTACGTATAGTTACCTAAATTCTATTTAACTTTAATATTCAAATCCAAGTGATAAATAATCAATAACTTCACCTACGATTTTTATTTTTTTCGGAATTAAATATTGTAACCATATCATATAAAAACATAGAAATAGAAATACTAAATATAAACATTATTTAACACCCTTTTGACCAAGGACAGAGATACTTGGTTTTTGCTGCAGGACGGCGATATATATAAAAAAAACCAGCGTGTTTAGGTTTTAATACACTTAATTTTTTACTGAAGCATTGCATGTAATGTCTTCCCGCGTCAACATAATTTTAACCAATAGGTTATTTGATCGCCGAAAAATTTCGCATTTAAAAATCACATGATAACATTTTTTTATTTAACTAATATGTCTAACAAGCATTTTAGAATATAATGCCGTTTGTCTTGTTTGACATCATTGACACGTGATATTTTATGATAGAAAAAAGAAGACAAAACACATATTTATGAATACAATGGTGAGTCAAGTAAAATCTAAACCGAAAAAATAGAACTACATACATAAAGCTCATGTTGACTCCGAAGATTGCACACTGCTTCTCCTGCGTCCGTATGCGAGCCAGAATAGGAACAGTGCAGCCGCGAAGTAGTGCACCCATTCTGGTACCGACAGCTCGACGGCGGCGGTGGTGCATCTAACAGAAACGATGGACGTTGGGCGATGGACGATGGATGCCCCGTGACGTGTTAGCTGTGGTATGCGTGGTGAATGTATGTGTGTGTGTGTGTAATGTATTCTGTGAAGTCTTGTTAACGTCACCTTAAGTTGCGGCGCGACTTGAGAGGTAAAAGTGGTCTATCGTAGACAGATTTATAGTCATATCCTCAGATGAAATCTTTTAATTTATTTTCATTAGCGAAGAGGAGATATTGATGTCGATAATATTAAATGCGTTAAGTTATAACTTAAAAAAAATACAATATTAAAACGCACTATTGTAATCAGAAGATTCCACAAACAGATCAGTAGCTTATGGATATATGTTAATATGGTCGCGTAGATTATGCTTATTTACTTTGCTTGCCTTAGACAAATACTATTGAATAGACATAGGATTCGACATTACTTGTACGACTTATGAATTCATATGTATAGCATCTTAATGCCACCAGTATCTTATATCTGTAGTAACCAAATTTACTGGTTGATTTTTATTGGGAGCGGCGAATAAGTAGTTATCATTTATTAATCTAAAATTATTTACTTTATTCAAACTTACAAATTAATCGTGTAATTGTAACTTCACAATTTAATCGTGTTATACACAGTCGCATATAAAACAACAACCTGTACATTACAACAGGTGTTTAACAATGGTGGGGAGTGCTACGAGGAGTGGGAGGGAGGGGAGAGTGAACTATCAGCTGTTACATCAGCGGCATCATTCACTCCACTTCCGTCAACACTTCTTGACGTTTACGACCGACAAGGTATCTATACTGTTTACGATACGTCATTTGCGGTACATAAATGGATGTAGGGAAATATGTAGGAAGATCTTTTGAAATGTACCTACATACATACATACATATTATCTCTTTCACTAACAGTTATATCATTGAAAATGGGTAACTTATCTGGCCTTGGTTTCACTAATGTAGGGCCTATCTGAAAATCAGCGCTGCGGCATTTTATTACGTCGTAGCAATATGCTGAGATAGGGCCTGTTCGGTTCTCATGCAGGGCTTTTTTTTTGTTTTCTCAAACGTGTTTGGTTATTTCTTTTGGTCTCCTGCGTGTGGCCGAATAAATCTTTTTCTTTCTTACTCTTTCTTTAACGACACTAATTATTATCTCTTTCACTAACAGTTATATAATTGAAAATGGTTAAATGGTTCATTGGTCCTGGGTTCAATTCCTAGGTCGAGCAAAGTGTATTAGTTTTTTCAATGAAATTCTCAGCAGTCGTTTAGAATCTGGATTTGTGCCCACTTAATGGCAATAGGCTCGCCTCCTATTACATGGGACCTAAAACATACCGGAAAACTGGGGGTGTACATTGGTGCATCTCTGCCTAACCTATCAGGGAATAGAGGCATGATGGTATACTATGGTTACATTATTATGGTTGACGTAATTGGCACATACAATTACAAATAATGGGCCTATACTCCTATAATTATGTGCAAAGCTTCGTGACCTACATTTATATTATACTAGCTTTCCGCCCACGGCTTCGCCCGCGTAATTTCTCGGCTTTTCTGCATTTAAAATATTCCCGTTTTTGCAACATTTTTCATATAGTCTCCGCTCCTATTAGCGTGATGATATATAGCCTATAGCCTTCCTCGGTAAATGGGCTATCTAATACTGAAAGAATTTTTCAAATCGGACCCGTAGTTCCTGAGATTATTAAGAAAACAAACAAACAAACTCTTCAGCTTTATAATATTTTATTATTATATTATATACGCCTACAGCACCTATGGCGCAAGCCTACTAACGGGTTAAGGGTTTCATTACGTCACAAGTTTATATTTTTTGCTGCGCATGTAGTCGGTATTTTGTAATCGTATTCAATAACATAGCTATACGTTTCTGCATACAAAATTCGCGTTTTCTGGTAAGGTTACAAACAAGAATTTGTTTGTGAGAGTTAAGTTATTCAAAGGTTTCCCAAGACAGAAATATGACGTGTAGAAATTAAAGATTAATAAGTTTTCATCTTTGTTTTTAAAAGCTTACTAGCAATGTGGGTCGCACATTACTAGTATTCTTGTTAACCTCTCGTGCTAAGGTAAATGCTTGTGTTACGAGTGGGTTCACGTCGGTAGTGCAATGGGTGGGTTTCGAACCGGCAACCACATGATCACAAGTCCGACGCCCTAGCCATTAGGCTACCGCCGCTTCATTATCATCATCAACCCAGTACATTGTCCCACTGCTGGGCACGGGTCTCCTCTCAGTACGAGAGGGATTAAGCTATAGTCCGCCACGCTAGCCTACTGCGGGTTGGCAGACTTCAGACACCGTCAAGAAAATCTCTCAGACATGCAGGTTTCCTCACGATGTTTTCCTTCACCGTTTAAGCGCGTGATAATTAATTATTAATACGCACATAACTTCAAAAAGTCAGAGGTGCGCGCCTTGGATTCGAACTCGTGACCTTTGACTTGGCAGTCCAATGGTCATATCACTAGGCTATCACTGCACTTAATTATGCTTAATTAAGATGAAAATTATTATATTATATGGCGATGATGCTTAATGACCATATGTCATCCGTATCAAAGCATCAACACATAAAGATGTACCGTTTATCTGATCAAACGAAGGGCTTGGATGTGCGACCCAACAAGTTTAAAGTAAGTCACAATCAAGATGGAAAGAGAAAATGGACAGTACACACGGCTACAGGTCAAAACCATACAAAACAAAGTGTAAGCTGATCTCGCATTGTATAGGCTTTGTCTACAATAGGAGGCCAGCGTATACTGGTTTAGTATAGCTTGATATGAAGCTGTAAGCACCCGTCTGATAACACTAAGAGATAACGAGTGAGACTTGTGTAAGACGTGCTTAGATGCAAGATACCGCTTGTCATAAATGTGGATATGAAAACACAATAAATTTGAATAAAAATGAAAGTGAATAAATATAACAGAAAATTAAAAAAAAAACGTGTTGTGTGATGAGATCGATGATCTCAGAATGGAACTTCATTGAATCCCGTTCAGCAGTTTAGGGTTATTTCATAAAGATAATAAAACACATAGTAGACAGACAGACAGTGACATACGAGAAATAAAAAAATAATTTAATCTTCCGACTTATCCTGGGTCATGTCAGTTTCAATTAATTTTTTAAAAGTAAATTAAAAGGAAACGGAGGCCAATACAAACTGTCTATCAGTGATTTTACAAAAAACCGGTCAAGCGTGAGTGCTGATTACTAAGCAAGTGTCCCATGGCATCAGAGTAATAAAAATAAATTAGATCGCATTTCCGAATAAGTTCACGATAAATTATTCGGCGTATGCGACTATGTCATAATCAATTGTTCCATTTTTGAATTGATTCCATGAGGAGACGCCATTCCGAGATGGAAGAAGTTTTTTTTTTCAAATTCTCACAAGTACATAATAGACGTAAATTTTTTTTATCTTGCAAGTCAATAAGAATACAGTAGCCAGAAAAGAACATTAGTCATTGTGATAATGAATGCATTTGCTCATAAAATACGAGCTCCGGTTATACAACAAGTCATTATACAATCACGTCTAATGTGAGTTACTTTTAAGCTCTCTAATGGGTCAATAAAACATATAAACACAAATTATATATTGTATTACCGTGTTTATACCATTATTGTGTTTATACACCGTTTTTAAATGCCTTGCAAAGAGGATAATGTCTAAGATGTCTGTATTTGTGAGTTTCAGAGGTATTTCTATCTTTGCCACATGTATTTATGCCAGCTATAAGAAACTACTGTAATTAGTAAATTGGTTAAATAAACTTATTATATTTTTTTACGCTTTTCATATTTCATGTTTTAAAACTATTTCAGATGTCGCAAACCTCTTCTTAGGTACAGAACCTACTGTTTTGTACCTAGGTAGAGGTTCAGGAATCGATTCAACAATCAGGAACTGATGAGAGAATGGACAAATTTTTATATAAAGAGTAATGATTATTCGTAATCGATACGCTCTGAAACTACTGTACCGATTTTAATCATTCTTTCACCATTAGAAAGCTACATTATTCCTGATTAGTATAGGCTATTTATCATCCGTAGGATAACTAGAATCTCGTGTGGGTAAAGCCGCGGGAAACTCTCTAGTGTTATTACAAGTACTTAACAAATATCCGTTTCATTTGGTTGGCAAAATAGTATGAACAGGTCCCCCTTTTTCTTTTACAACTCACCGTCAAAATCATTGATAATCCCCATCATAAAAGTGGGTAGGCGAATTTATTGGCTACATATTTATAGTTTTAGATTTATTGTTACGTCACTTTTGATTAGAATTATAAACGTTAATGAATATTGGGCCGGAAAGGCTAATTTGATAAATATCTAATTAGTGGCACCCATTTAATAGTCTAGTGCGCACAAATGCGACCGCAGTGTGTGGTCGAGCAGTATTATTGAGATGTAACATACTATCACGCCTGTATTCCCCGAAGGGTTAGTAAGAGGTGTACTAATGTACACCCACATTTCGCCGGTATGTTTAGGTCCCATGTAATAGGGGGCGAGCCTATTGCCATTAATCGGGCACAAGTCCAGACTCCGAGCTGCTACTGAAAATTTCATAGAAAAACCCAATAACACTTTGCTCGACCTAGAGATCGAACCCAGGACCTCTAGCGTAGCAATCGCACTTAGGACCACTAAGAGGTCTTGGGTTTGATCCCCAGGTCGAGCAAAGTGTTATTGGGTAGCAGCTCAGAGTCTAGTTTGTGCCCGGTAATGGCAATAGGCTTGCCCGTATTACATGGGACCTAGACATGCTGGCGAAGTATGGGTGTACATTAGTACACCTCTGCCTAACCCTTCGGGGAATACAGGCGTGATAGTATGTAAAAAAAAAATATATACTATCATAGGATCTACTATGAATATTAATTTACAACCTTTTTTAATCAATTCAACTTTCATTTATAGTCCGTATCGTTGTTTTAATCAAAATATGCCTACATTTGGTCAAAGATCAGCCGCCATAAAACAACTTAAAGTAACACGACAACTTTTGACACCACTATTTCTATTTTATAGCCGCCATTATGAGGACCAATTTTGGCTATGATAGTCATTAAGCCATAAATACTCTGGTTTCCCTTTGAGCATATAGCTGTTCATAATTATTTTTTTATATTATGTTACTGTAAAAGCTCGAACTCAGCGGCAAATGCAGTGATAGTCTAGTGATATGACCATTGGACTGCCAAGTCAAAGGTCTCGAATTCGAATCCAAGGCACGCACCTCTGACTTTTCGAAGTCATGTGCGTATTAATAATTAATTATCACGCGCTTAAACGGTGAAGGAAAACATCGTGAGGAATCCTGCATGCCTGATAGATTTTCTTGACGGCGTGTGAAGTCTGCCAACCCGCAGTAGGCTAGCGTGGTGGACTACAGCCTATTCCCTCTCGCTCTGAGAGGAGACCCGTGCCCAGCAGTAGGACAATGTAATGGGTTGATGATGAAATGATGATAAAAGCTCGAACTACGGTAAATTCTAAGATTTTCCAGTAAAACATAAGATTTACAATTAAAAAATATCACAAACCTCCTAACCTAATCTATCCAAATATTATGTTTTTCGGACTATTACCATCAGAAAATTTTATACAAAAACCGATTCTTGCTTTGCTTGACCTAGGAATCGAACCTGAAAACTCTAGCGTAACAATCGCACATAAGAACACTAGACTGACGCAGTTATCTCTTACAAACACTGTTAATGGACTTTTTGCTACAAATAAGGACTTGATTCAACAGTTTTAGAACTGCCTTGGATTATAAAGTTATTTTATCCAAGCTTCTACTGCGGGCAGGATTCGAATCTGCGTCTTCTGGTTAGATACCTACACCAGACGCTATGACCAACTAAGCCACTGCGAGTCTGCGAGTCCCACCCGCCAGATCGAAATTTTTCCTTCACATTTAGAATTTTCGTCTGAGGTGACTGGAATAAATGATTTATTTTGAGAATTCACAAATATTAGCGTATTTAACAAAATATGAAAAAATAGAGATTTTTCTGCAAACAAATGCTTATTACATATTCATGAGTACTTGACAATCTATGTGGTTGAATTTACAACCTTACACTCGTATTAATAAAAGTGATAAGTAACTGCCAAATTCGTCAAGTTTACCTAGTAAGCACAAGTAGTGGTCATACAATGCATAATTCAGTTTATTTGAGAAACCGTACGCACGAGCTTTCTACAAATATAGAAATTCAACGCCCTCTATACGAGCCATATTTGTATGTACTTTAAAAATATTTCATTACACCACCTACAGTCACGACGTCACGAAGTCTAAGGCTTAGTACTCATAAAACTGAGAAGGTACCTATTTATAAATTATTTACATAAAGACATTAATACGAGACCTTTGTATAAGTAAACGCAAAAAGTATCTTCTACACTAATCATAAATTGAAAGAAACGTGATTCTGTACATTGAAGATGTTAAAATTCTTGAAAAAAAAAAAATAACGCACTACCGTATTATTTACCTCTGCATCTCCCTAAGATTGTCTGGCAGAACATGTTAAAGGTACATCACTACATAGTATAAAACTAAGTCGCTTTCTCTGTCCCTATGTCCCTTTGTATGCTTAAATCTTTGAAACTACGCAACGGATTTTGATGCGGTTTTTTTTAATAGATAGAGTTATTCAAGAGGAAGGTTTATATGTATAATACATACATATTTTAGTATAAAAAAGCCAATAAACCACGCGGGCGAAGTCGTGGGCGGAAATAAAGAATAAATAAATATAAGTATTCTTACTGCAGCCATAACAGTTGTTGATATGCCCATTAATTGGGGTGCGGACTGATGGCAGTCAGTCATAACTTGCATAATCAGCTTATAACGTTCTGCTGGGACACAGGCCTCCTCTCGGTGTAGGGAGTGGGCCGTAATCCACCACGCGGGCCCAGTGCGAGTTGGTAGATGTCACATGTCTTCGAATTTTTGGATTTAGGACATGCCGGTTTCCTCACGATATTTTGGGAGCAGTGTTGAAAATATTGTGAAATAATTTACATAGAGTAAAGCGCCTATCTGAGTTCGACCTTTAACTCGTAAGTTGCGACCGTTACCATCGCTCTGATTCTCAAGGCAGTCGCTTCGTATAGAAATCAGTATTTTTCTACCAAGCGACTGCCATCGTTCAACTGCATCTACGAGCCAATCCTATAGTAAGGAAAATCTAAAAGGATGATAAGTGATAAATGACTTTGTAGGTTGGATTCTTAATGCAACCTTCCACTTAAACAAATAGGATACACTTTTGTAGAATGTCTTCCTTATAAGTGTTTTTATTCTAAACCCGCTCCATAACCAAGTAGATAATAATCCCAGTAGCGGTCTAGTAGAAATCGTGTAAACAAGTAAGCAATTACTAACATTACCGGGGCACTTACAGCCGCTCTAGTTTCTCGGTCGAGTTCATAGGTCAGTTACTAGCGTCGTGTAAACGGGGCATACGAGCGTGTGCGCATGTAAACGAAGCACGACATGAGAAGGCAACGCCATTAACAGTAGATTTACGTTTATTACGTAGTACGTTAAAGAATTTTGTAACTGTTTGTTGGGTTTCCCTTTAAAGGTTGTCGTCCATTACCCGCTTCAACACCAAATCAGCAACAACTGGTCATAACTCAATTGCCTACTATTTATATACATATATCATTTTATTACCATTATTAAATTATTAAAAAACCGGCGGTAGCCTAATGGCTACGGCGTCGGACTTGAGATCATGTGGTTGCCGGTTCGAAACTCACACATTGCACTACCGACGTGAACCCAATCGTAACACAAGCATTTAGCTTAGTACGAGGGGTAAACAAGAATACTAGTAATGTGCGATCTACATTTCTAGTAAGATTTCAAAAATATATATCTATACAAAGTATTTTAGATAATAAATATTTTTCTTTCTTTCTTTCTTTCTAGATTGTAAAAGACCTGATTCTGTAAAATGAACATATTAAAAAAGTATTTTTAGAATTCTTGTCTGTTCTTGTTTTTTAGGGGCGTAAGGTATTGGCGCAAATAATACTATTAACAGATTTTAATATCATTTTCATCTCAAAAGAGAAGAGAGAAAGAAAGAGATCATCTCTGATGGTTTCTGATTAAATTCTTTCCATTCGTCCAACGTAGCAAAGCCGCGAACAAAAAATATGTAGTAATCATATCGTAAAAACGTAGCTTAAGTACGACTTTTCGGCATTATTTTTTTTAAGATAAAAAAATAAAAACTAGCTTCAAACAGTTACAACATATATTTTATGTACATTCACACACTATTGTTTCTTAGTAATAGGTATTTGACTAAGTAAATAAAATTAGGCGATTCTTCCCACGCGCTCGCAATAATGACATTAATTTAAACAAGCCTCATTCATGGAGCTAATAAATTAAAAAAATATATATATGAGAAAAAATATGACAGCGCAGAACGGAATTACTATACGCTATTTATGTTCCACGCGTTATCAAAATGTTTTCAGTAGTTTCGATGTCATGTTGTAAAAAAACAGACAGATAGTGTGTTTATCATTAGAATCGAACAGTTTTGAGTATAATCATGACAGCTCAGTAGGATAACACCAACTGTCAGTTGTCAAGACAGATCAATCGATTTTTTTAGAGTCTGACCTAGCATTTCAGACTCTTTAGAAATGTTTTGTTAATTACAAACCATTGTTTATTAGTTATCAATCATAATTTTTGGTGTCTATTCGAAAGACAGTTTGAAAATCGGATGGTAGACACAAAACTGACTGGATTATTTATGGAATACGTGCAGAAATGACCTCTTCCAACTAAATTAACCTCTCCCACGATTAGAATGCAACCTATGCAAAAATGTGCAGTATGCAGGTGCATATATGACTATTATTGCCATCCTTTTCGTTTCCCTACAATTTTTGCAAATAAGGGCAGGAAAATTATAGTTTTACGAATTTCCATGATAAAAAACATCGCAATTTTTTTTGCACACTTGGTGTGCAAACTACATTTGCCGGGTTAAAAAACTAGCAACCCGCGTCGGCTTCACTCGGCTGTAATGCTCTAATAATTTACAAGTATTATAGATATAAAGCTTCCGGAAGAAAATCTATAAATTTTAGAAAAAACCATAGCAAAATCCGTTGTGTGGTTTAAAATATAACGGAGAAACAGAAAGACGAAAACAGCAAGTATTCACTGTCTTTGTCATTTTTATGTCGATTGAGTGAGACCGCACTAGAAATAATATCTCGCTTTTTGAATAAAGAGGTGATGCGGAAACACTGCGAACCAATCTGATAGTAGATTTGCTTAAGATAGAATCTACTTTAAAAAACTGAAGTTTTTAACTGAAGAAATAAGATAGAATTTACTTGAAAAAAAAAACTGACAGTATATTTGCGTACAAGAGATATCAGTTTGACAGTTTTTTTTTTTTATTTAAACCTGCTGTAAAATGACAATGATAAACACACGTTTATTTGCGACAACTTTATTAACGCTTCAACGGGTAAAATAAATTGCTTCGTGTCATATGGCATTTAAGCTTGTCAAAACCATAGCTGGCTGTTAATTTACTTCAATTATTTGTCAATGAGTACATTCTCATTAAACTTTAAAGCGATGGCTTTACCACCCTCTAAGGGCAGGAATTTATATAAATCCTTTTTAGGCAAGATAAGTCAAATGTCAAGTCTGAAGAATATTGTCGTTAAATAAGAAGTACTTGATTGAGTGGTATTTGGGCGATGATATCCATTTTCGTTTTCTTGGCATTTCTTGAGATACTTTCAAGAAACGTAAGAACACGCACTCCCGCGCTACGCTGCGTATTGCAAATCCGCCAATTTATAGTAGCTGCAGGGTTTAGCGGTGAACTTTAAATCAACAAGTTCTTACATTAAAAGTAACTTGAAGTTTAATTGTTGAATGATGCTAGCTGAATAACTTGATTAGCAAACTTAAGTGTCGATCAGTCTGTCTGGACTGTAATGAACTGACAATCGGAGCAAACGAGTTCGCAAGTCTACATCGCGTCTGGGCAAACGTAGCGTGGAGTAGGACGTTTAATATTTCGAACCAACTGAAAGTAGGTATGTACCTAGGTTAGTGATGAACTGTGGATGTACATTAGTACACCTCTGCCTAACCCTTGGGGGAATACAGGCGTGATAACATGTTATGTTATGTTTTCTGTATGTAGGTTAAAACCTACATACAGAAAACATTGGAAAACATTAGTTTTGACTGCCTCGTTAGTCTAGTGGTCCCAAGCGCGACTGCTAAGTTAGAGGTCCCAGTTCCCCCTATAACATGGGACCTAAACATACCGGCGAAACGTGGGTGTACATTGGTACACCTCTGCCTCTCCCTTCGGGGATATGTTTTTATGTATGTCGGATTTGATTAGAAAACATCAGATTTCTTGATTAAGTTTGCACTACAGTGCCATTATTTAATATTTTGTTGTCCAGGAAATGACTCCGCTATAAAGCACAATGTCCGTCTGTCCACTGGCTGTTATCTGAGTCACTGTACCATAACGCCGACTCCATTATTATGTATCTACATCGTTCCACGTGACATTAATTTCTCATTATTGGACATTTGATTATAGTGAAAGAAATTACCTATTGTGTTTCATATATCCTATTATTTTACTTGATTAATGATTGTGCTGAAACAGCTATCAAAAGGATGTGATTTACGTTTCTTTTGGAGTGTTACATAGCTTGCGGCTACACTCTTAAGTTGTGAAATAATTTGGGTGTTTTCTCAGAGGTCATCAGATAGGAAATGCCCGGGATCGTCTGGTTAAAAAAAGGTGTAACATTGACTTGTCAAAGTACCCGTAGAAGATCTATTTACGGATATATAATTTATCATTTGTTAGATTTTTCATTCCAAATTCAACTGCGATTCGATTCACTAAAATAACTTTTTAATCGTAGCATAAAAATTACAAATTAAAATAGTAAAAGGCATTATGGCGGATATCGGATTCTTTTAAAATTAATATTCACGTCTACATAAGAAAAACCCAATAACACTTTGCTTTACCTGCGAATCGCACTGCTTTACAATCACGAATTTGATGTTCTATCGATATCAAGCAACCTTAAGATTATTTATTTATAATATTTTATTGGATAACCGGATGTAAAAGGAATAAGAGATATTTGTGCCAGTGGATATTTTTTTTTTCGCAATTATATATGTCGGAATATCCCTAAAATCTCCGAGAGGGATAGTATTTACTATGTGGTTATTATTATTATTTTTTTAAAGTTTGTTTCTGTACACTGAAAATATTTATAAAAAACTAAGTAAGGTTATAAACATTTTCACTAAACGCCTTCGAACCCAAAAGTGATTTTTGGAATTCTTGTCTGGTTGAAAGAGGTGTACGCAAAAATTACTAAACCGATTTCAAAGTTGTTTTCACTGTTAGAATCATATGCTCAATTCTTAAATTACAGTACATCTATCTGAATTAGTTGAACTAAACTTGAGATAGAAATCAATAGAAAGATGAGATCATCATTGTTTGTTTGTGATTAAATTCTTTCTATTCATCCACGGGAGCGAAGCCGCGGTTCGTTAGTTTAATGATGATTATTACATTCGATTAATAATGCATCGATGTGTAGCTATATAATAAGGGAACTTAAAACATCTCTTATTGACATGAGATGTCTTTCACACGTCAAAATCTGTCATAATAAAAATTCTCTCTCATGACTTTCATCTTGATCGTGACATATTATAGCAAGACTGTATGACCTACGTCAGGTGGAAAATATTACATCGCATTAAAGTTTTAAGTACGTATTAAAAAAAGTTAATTTAACACGGAATAACCCAATTAGCAGACTCATAATTTTGAAAATATCTCAAGCATGCAGGTTTCAATGCGATGTTTTTCTTCACCTTCAAAATCATTGCATCAATTTTATTCACTGCCTCGTTGGTCTAGTGGTCCCAATCGCGACTGCTACGCTAGAGGTCTTGGGTTCGATCCCCAGGTCGAGCAAAGTGTTATTGAGTTTTTCTATGAAATTCTCAGTAGCAGCTCGGAGTCTAGATTTGTGCCCGGTGAATGGCAATAGGCTCGCCCCCTATTACATGGGACCTAAAACATACCGGCGAACTGTGGGTGTACATTAAGTACACCTCTGCCTTACCCTTCGGGGAATACAGGCGTGATGGTATGCAATTTTATTCATTCGTGTCGAGACCGCGACTAGACAAATGTAGTGTATGACACCCGCGGACCAGGTGGAGTGACAATTCCTGGAACTGGATGAAAAGAGCTGAAGATCGGGCTCTGTGACGTTCACTTATAGAGGCCCACGTCCAGCACTGGACGAATACGGGCTGATGATGATGATGATGATGTCGAGTCAAACTGGAGCCATATGAGTTTATAGTCCAATGCCAAATTACTATCACTGCTTATTAACATGTGTACCGCGACAAGCGTGTATGGTTAGCCTTACTTGACAAACTATTACTAATATACCCCAAGTTTCTGGACGTGATAAAAAGATTTATATTCTGCCTGAGGCTATGGTGAGCCTTCCTAAGGAACTCTAACATTGGAACGGTGAATATTAATCATATAAAATTGAAGCTTTCAAATCTATTTTTTTCATTCTTCATAACTGCACTTCGCATGCATTTGAATCTAGGTAAATGTCTGTAATAGTAATAATAACAATCTCGGTGTCTAGATCTTGAGAAAGTTGCGGTTTTGTTGTTTTTTTTTTGTCTTGAACGCGTTCAAACACATATATTTGTGGGATTGGTGGGATGGACTACTGTCCTGAATAAAGAATGGGTCAAATGTGTCGAGAAGATTTTTATTGAGGAGTAGTAATTTTGCGATCGTTTGGAGCCAGCCAGAATACACTTAACGTGTACTCGCGTTCGTATGAACTGCTATTCCGTGTCAATGTGATCAGTCATAGCGAAATCTTAATTTTAACTTGCTGACAATACATGACACAGCAATTTTTTGGTTGACTCTACTCGATAACTTGCGCAGTCATGCTCTAAAATGTTAGACCACACGATGACCTGTCGAAATATACGACTGATCTTTCAACAGTAAGTAATAAATTGATTCATTACATTTCTTAAACAAACTGAACTTTAATTAAAAAACTCTCATTGTCACTTCCAACAGATCTTTTGATGGTTACTACAAAACTCTAGATTACTTTTCGTTTTTTGTCGTTCCCTCGCTATGCTGTCTTCCGAAGTGTGAACAGATCGGTACATGCTTGTGAACTTTGATCTCATCTATCTATATATATAAAAATCAATGCCACTTTTCGTTGTAATTTTATAACTCAAGAACGGGCTCACCTATCTAAACCAAATGTTTAGGCTTTGTTCGGACTATTTAGTAGATGGTTTATGTGAAGTTTGCAAAAAAATCGGTCGAGCGGTTCTTCATTTATCACATTTTTTGTAACAAATGAATTCAATAAATGGCGGATCATTTTGTTAATGGGGATTTTGCTGTCAAATTGAAACGAACACGCGGGCAACGCCGTGGGCGGAAAGCTAGTTATTTATAAGTTGATGCTGTGTAAGAATATTCTCGAATTCCTTTTGCATTGCAGCTATGACGTAAAAGGTTGAATCAAACAGGTTGTAAATGGTTTTATAAGTTACATTAAGTTAAGTACATGCGCAGTTGAGTAAACATGAGTAGGTCATATGTAGTACTATCAAGTTTTTTAATACTCATAGCTGGACTCAGGGCAATTCTGCTAAATAAAGTATTTATGGAACGTCATGTAAATGTAACTAGATCTGAGCTTTTACTGTTTTCTTATTTTCTTTTAATGTAACAAGATTAATTTTTCTTTACTTATTCATTCAACATTACAGTAACAGCCAAAACGTCACGCCTTTACTCCCCGAAAGTTTAGGCAGAAATGTTCTAATCTACACCCATAGTTCGCCGGTATATTTAGGTCCCATGTATCCAGGCAAAAATGAGACCTTATATTTTATGTGATAACTCGGCAAACGCGCAGGCGAGCTACCTGATGGTAAGTAGTCATCGCTGCCTATAGACATCTGCAATACCAAACGCGTTGCAGATGCGTTGCCGGGCCAATTTAAGGAAAAGGAAGAGGAAAGGAGAAAACGACAAAATAGGGGACTGAGGGAGGAATTGGGCCTCCAGCGCTCCACACTCACCGTCCGAAAATCAACAGTATTCATACTACCACTTGACCTCGATATTCTGTTGGAGGAGATTCATTTGCCCAGTAATGTCACTGGCTGCATTACTTCTTCAAGCCAGAACACAATAATGTCAGCGCACAATTTCTATGCGATAGACTATTTAGAAATGCAATAGAGCTAAAGCCAGAGGCAGAGTTCGATTCAGTTATTTGAAATATTTGTTTGTTTGTTTGCATTGAAAAGGCTCTGAAAGTACTGGACCGATTTGAAAAATTATTTCACCAATAGAAAGCTACTTTATTCCTGAGTGGCATAGGCTATATATTATCCCGAGTGGGCGAAGAAGGCGCAAGCGGAAAGCTATTTAAAATAATACGTTCGACCCACATGCACGTCTTTAATATGGATTAATCCGTTAGTTGAAGATTGTTTAACAATGTAAATTTAACAGAATTGACCTCCAACACTGGCAGTCTGGCACGCAAGGTCATCAGCTAAGAATCTAGCATTCTCTTCATTAAAATTTTAATACATACACTCACATACATACTCACGCTTTATTTCCAAATGGGTAGGCAGAAACTACAGACCGCCTGCTACGACTCTTGCGTAATAGGGTTTTTATTTGTCAAAGTAACAACTTATCTCTTTTTTATATTCTCGTCTTTCTGTTTCTTCCCGTTAATCTCCAAAACGGCGGGGCAAATTTTGAAGTGACTTTCACTGACAGTTAGCTGTTGGTATAAACTAAGGTTATTTAGCATCACGCTATAAGCCCTAGGAGATCAGCAAAATTAAAATAATAAACGGTGGGTGAAACATCAATAGGGGCTGGTTGGTATCTGGCACCTAGTACTTACTAATAAAACAACAGTCTTACCTAGCCAAAAAAAAAAACAAAAGCACTAAACAAGTTTTTACTATAACACCTTTGTGATTCGTTTTCTATTAATTACATGAAAGGTACCACAGGTGGCGCTATTGTTTCGAAGCTCAAATAAAAAGGTTTGATACGTTTTTTTTTTCGATTACTTTGTCATTAGAAATGGCTGTAAATACATTTGTGTATGCCTATTTCTCCATTGCCTATGTGCGATTGCTTCTCGCCATTCTAATGATTTCCCGAGTAGGTTAGCCATATTGTAAGCAGAGAATGCCGGACAGATTATTGTAATAAATATTTGAATTAAAAAAATTAAAAATACAATTAATCTTTGAGTGTAAGTAGTAACTGCTATCTAAACGAACTTTGCACCAATAAAACTAGTATCCGTAAAAAAACCTAAGATGTACAGAATAATTAATGCTACAACAAATGGATAGTTATTTTTAATGTCAACTATTTTTCAAGATGACAATTATTTTTAATGTCAACGCGCTTATAATTAATGACAGTTAACCATACAAACTTGACATTTATAAATGATTTTATATATCTTACTAATATTTTCATTTTCATGCCAATGAAATGAGAAGATAATACGGATGAAAGACGTTTATCAAACGTTTATAAAAACATATACATAAATCCGTATTAATGTCAGTAAGGCATGATTAAAGAAAAACATTCTAGTACAACCTGCGTTTTGCATTGACTTTAAAAGTATACGAGTTTCGTAACGACGAGGTATTAGAGAAATATAAACTTTTTTAATGAAGAAAGAAGTTGACTTGATTATACAGATTGGAAGGGATATCGACGCACAACCGCTTACTATGAATTCAGAACATGATTCTGGACCCTCTTGCGTTGAAATTTTTCGTCAGTTTATTAAAAAAAAATCTGCTGTTCCATGCAGTTTTACAGTACATGTGAACTACACCGTAGCGAGTGACCTAGCTACAGTATAATTCACATAGTAAATACGATTGAAAATTCTACGACAAAAATTGTGGTCACCCTATTATAAAGTAATACTTTATTCTTTTGTTGCATGATTGTTGTTTCGTACCTTTGATATCGTGAACAATATAAAGTGGTAAGAGTTTCATCGTTTTTTATGCACAAGAAAAGATGAAAAGAAAATCTGAGTTATGTGTGTTAAACGGCATATCACGCAATGGCGTATCGAGCAAGAAATCACAAACGTTTTAAAAAAAGTAACTGCCTTGTGTTATGGTCGTAAGCATGTCTACTGAGCCTAAGATCCCGCGTTCTATTCCCAGTCAAGGAGTCAAATATATTGGGATTTTCAGTAGGAAGTCATCAATAGAAGTCCAGATTTTGCATTTCTCTTGGAGTCGCTTCGAGTAGAATACTGATTTTCGGCTGCTTCTAACTAGACAAGACGTCGACGCAAACGAAAGCTAGAATGAAGAGTATTTACTTACTAAACAACAGAAACGAAAGCTTTTGTAAATTAGAGTAACGGAAAATGTGCGTTGTTCTGTATATTTGTTAAGAGAGACCTTCCACTTAGAACTGGAGTGCTTATTGGAGAGAAATACTTATATGGTCATGTGAAACCTTCATAACCGACCAAGTAACGGTTTTATAGTTAAAATCTGCCACATCACTCGTCAAATTAGAAAATATTTTGTATACACCTATCACAGCCTCATTAGTGAAAATTAACATAATTAAATTATCATAGAGTAATATAAATAAAGATATGTTTGCCGCTTAGGGATTTCATTATTGTCTTAAGAAAGCGGATTTGAATCCTTCATTAATTAGGCACTTTCGGAGTTGTTTTAGAAGTTAATTTTAACGATTATAAAAAAAACTGGTATTTAGCCGAAAGTGAGAAGGTTAAGATGATAAATAAGATAAGATAAATAAAATTCTATTATGATAAGTTATATTATTGCAGAAGTTTTAGAGATGAATATTTATTTATATGATAACAAATATATTTGAATATACTTAGACTGCTTCATTAGTCTAGAGGTCCCAAGCGCGACTGCTACGCTAGAGGCCCTGGGTTCGATTCCTAGGTCGAGCAAAGTGTTATTGAATTTTTCTATGAAATTCCCAGTAGCAGCTCGGAGTCTGGATTTGTGCCCGGTGAATGGCAATAGGCTCGCCCCCTATTACATGGGACCTAAACATACCGGCGAAATGTGGGTGTACCTAAGTACACCTCTGCCTAACCCTTCGGGGAATACAGGCGTGATGGTATGTTATGTTATAAAAAAACTGGTACTTAGCCCAACATAGTTGGGGGAAAGTGAGAAGGTTAAGATGATAAATAAGATAAGATAAATTAGATTCTATAATTGCAAAAGTTTTAGAGATGAATATATATTTATATTGTTACAAATATATGTGAATAGGATTTGTTACCTTATAAAGAAACTAGCTATCCGCCCACGGCTCGCCCGCTTGGTTTCTTCGCTTTTCTCTACTGTATTATGCATGTTTCCTTCCTTTTGAATCACACTATCTATTAAAAAACCGCATCAAAAGCCGTTGTGTAGTTTTAAAGATCTAAGCATACATAGGGACAGACAGACAGCGGGAAGCGACTTTGTTTTATACTATGTAGTGATATTCATCTCTCAAACTCTAACAATAAATGAGGTGGACATTTTACTTTCATTATTGAATACGCAAAGTTTTCTTGTATAGGTAAATGACCAAAGTAATATAAATCAAAACTTTCTGAAATTTGAAAAGTGTCCATAAAGATTACTATTTACGATTTGTTTGACATGTATGTTCATCTTAATAATTTATTGTGTTTTTAATCACCTTATCCACCCCCTACCTACATATACCGTTAAGGCGTAAGTATATCAGCTTGCCCGCTAAATACAAATGTTATTTGAAATTATTATGGCTAGGACTTTGAGGCTAAAATTCAGAGATGAATCTACGCACAAAAATATTTGCGCCTAGCTTCCATACAATCATCTAATTTGTATTGAAATCTATAAGTACTTATATTAACTGAAGACCGAACAGTTTTCCTTTTTAACTGGCTTGTCTCTGGAACTACCAGACGAATTCGAAAAAATATGTTTGTGTATAACAGCCCTATTCTCTAGCAAGGTTAAAGGCTATTTCTCATCACCCTTTGACCCTGAAGAGCCAAGCAACCGGGAGAAACCGCGGGGCATAGCTAGTTCAACACACGAAAACAAGCTTAGGTTTGAACTAATATGTATTATTTTTGGTGACCAATAATGAATATTCTATCAAGCGATGTTATTGTGTCGTTTAATGACTTCATGTTAAAAATAGTAATTTAATTTATTATGACAATGTAATTAAGTAGTCTTCCCTGCTGAACATACCTCTTCGTGCTATGAAACCTATACTTACATGAAACGGGAGCTGTTTTGACCAAATAAATGATTTTCCTTCTTTTCTACAATGGCGAATGAATCCATAACATACTATCACCTATAGAGCCTATACTCCCCGAACGGCTGGCAGAGGTTTACATAATGAATACGGTAGGTACCGAAAAAGCCGTGAGTGTATGTATCATTTATTTTGTCATTTTGACTTTTTAATTTTTTATACAACTGTTGACAAGAAACCATACTGCCAGTATGCTAGGCGGTGTTCGTACTTATCTTTTAAGAACTCGCTCCAACCTTGAGGTGGCAACTGTTAGGTTTCTTTTGCTCTTATTTATTGTATTATCTTCATTTTAATTTGGATCACTATAATTATAGCACATTAATGCTTAACGACGGAATATTTGGCACTGCGGTGGTAAAACACCGATTGAACAGTTGAAAAAAAAAATGAAATTTCTAAGCTAATGCACGACAAGACCTTATGACAAGACCTTAGACAAGACCTTAGACAATAATTAAAAAGTAATTTATTCTTCTAAAATAAAAAAAAGGTTTGTATAAACTTGATTGAATAACCTTATTAGGCATGATTAAAAATAAAACCTTCCAAATTCAAACAAAGCGAGGTAATAGTGGTACTCTGTGGTCATAGATATTCACGCAGGTAACGTTAGGAAATAACTTTGAAAATGTTGAATGTTGGCAGACGATCCGGTTTCGTGTGTTGCAAAATTTGTATTTTTATATAACCTCAATGGTCTGACCATTGAGGTCTTTTGGTTACGTACCACCCACATCATAATTTCGACATACATCGTAAAAAAACAATTATAGCAGGTTTAGTGCGGCCTTTGAAATGAAAGAAAACTATTATATGCCTATTTGTATACCACCTGGGTATTATTCTTAATTGATTATTCGATTAATCCCCATTTTGAAGTTGATCTCTGACGATGTTGTGGATCGATCGAGTAATGTTATTATTACTAGCATTGTAGGTTGTTTGATGCTAAGCAACCTACGAGATTACAGGCGTTCCCTTGATGGAATGCAGAGGCCCAAGTCTCATATTTCAACTGTATCAGAACGGTTGTCTAAAAAAAGGAAAAAAGATATGCCTGACAGACCATCTGTCAAAAATCACAAATTGTAAAAAAAAAAAACAAAATAGTGTGGACTTGGGACTCAATAGAATAACAATTGTTACGACCCTCTGGAGGCGGCAGGTGTTAATGAATCCCGAACCCTTTAGAGTACAGGCGTATCTTATATAAATAATTAAATAGAAATAAATCTTTAGATAATTTTATGAGTGGAAATTAAAATTATAAAAATGTACCTTTATTGATAACACCTAGAAGTCTTTGATCAAAGCCATGCCTAACAGAAGCGACAGGTAGGACATAAGGAGTACATTATATTCAAGTACTTACCTACCTAATTGAAAGTTTTAAATTAAATCATGTTTCATATGTGCGTGTCAATGTCAAAAAAACATGTTTGAGTTTAGTTATTTATGCTGTGTTGTGTTGTATATAAAGTAGTATGACATACCACAAATAACACGTGACACCAGGGGTCGGAATAAGTAGTTTTTAATTACCAAATAACGTAAAACGAAATCCTAACATGGATATGCCTTTTAATGCCGTAATTGACATGCCAGTCTTTTAAAACTATTTTACCGAGATAGATTATAGTCTTCTCAATTTCTTTGAACACAAAACTAAATTGATAGTTGTTTTTTGTTTTCATTCCAAAAAATATAATGAAGAAATCATTTCTTTTTACATAAATATGAAAGTGTTAGGTTTCTCTCCGGTAAGGTAAATAGCAGTTTTAGAAAATATTCATAAAAATCCCGGGAGCCGGGATTTAAAGGCATATCCACGTTAAGATTTCGTAGCACATTTCACGTCATGGTACTTAAAAACTCTACCTATTTTGACCGTTATGTTAACTTTATAACACACAGACCGCTTATGATAAGTTTATAATATACAGGCTACCCTTGCTATTCCCATAAAGATTGGTTAACCGCTATTTCAACTGAATTCATGATCTTTCATAAGCGTAAAAGCTGCATAAATCTCAATGTTGTAAATATTTTATTGTTGTTTGTTACTCGCCTCGTTATTTTCCGTTCCTTATAAATAACAAAATAAATAGCGCGAACAACCTTTGTGAATAACAAGGGCAGTCTGCACAACTTGAACTTGGAGCACTTTTGCGGATTAATACTATCTTTTCATTTACAAAAAAAATATACAAGGTCAGTTTTAGTGTATGCGAAACACGAAACACATGTGTAGTATTTTTAGGTAAAGAATCTATGTACAAAATTTCAAAACTGTATCTTGAAAAATGTCAAAGTTCTTATAACTTTGACATTTTGTTATGTTATCTGGTTGTCTGTCGCATCGACTTCGGGCGACTGAAGGGATTGTTTTACCCCGCCGCCCTGCTGTGTGTCCGCGCCAAGTGCCGCTATGAACGGCAGTGACCTGTGTTGTGCGCGTATGATTGCGGATAGGTACTTAGTATAGGTACTTAAAATATTTGGGACAAAATATGACATGCTGTAAAAAATATTGGAACGGATTCAGTAACTTATTCTGAAAAAAAAAAACTATATTCTGGTTTCGCATATACTTAAATAATACTGTATAAGTAAACGTCACTAACGTTGTAATTATTACTTGTAGCACGCTTATTAATAAACTGACCTATTGGGCATTGGGACATGAGTTAAAATCGAGTCACATTTATCAATTTTTTTATCGGCCAAGGGCGAATTTCACCTCTTCGGAATAGTCGTATCTCATCGAATAAATTCAAAAATGAAACACATTTTTTTATTAAATATACTGCTGAGTAATTTATTGAGAACTTATTCGGAGTTGATGAAATGCGGTCTAAATCTTGAAATAATATTTGATATATTTTGCTAGTATCTAGAACAGGGCCAACATAAATTATTGTAGATACTTGTTCGCGGCCTCCGAAATCTCTACTTTTAGTTAAGCCAGTTTAAGGCTGAGCGATATGCGAACTTGCAGTTATTGTGAAGAGGCTGATAAAACGCCACTTCACCTTCAGGGTGAATGCGGACCGCTAATACACAAGCGCAATGCACATCTGGGGAAACATGTCAACCGCGGATGAAACAAGGGAGCTCACCCCTAAGAAAATCGTGCAGTTTATAGTAGCTGCAGGGTTTAGCGGTGGACTATGGATCAATAATTGGCGATCACAATAGACCGACTTTGGTCGCGATAATACTATAGCCATAAATAACAAAAAAAATAAAAAATAAGCCAGTATATCAATTAGTGTGCGTTCTATTATTTCGATTTACTTGTGTAGCTTAAAAGTACGATATAATTCACAAAAGTTTTCCATTGTATATGATTGCATTCGTTTGGCCCGTCAAAATAAAAACAATTTGGTAGTCATTTCGCAATTTGTAGAAATCTATATTGCATAGTGGGTTCATAGTTATTCTATTTGCGACAGTTACAATACCGTATACTCAACTTTAAATTTGGCATGGCTACATAACATAACTCGAAATAAGATAAATTTATCAATATTTATATTAGCGATAACTTTATTCAATAAATATTTCATTTATGCACCCATTATTTGTTATAAAGTTCAACAATTCGCGAAAATTCAACTATAATTTGATTTTGGCAGGATATGCGATTGCATCACTGTTATTGAAATATAAAAAAATATGCATACTTCCTAGTATAGCACTCGTCCGCGAGTGCCCGTCCACTTTGGCGGGACACATGTAAAGCGAAGCGGACGCCAATGAACGCCAATATCACCAACATAGTACCCTAACACTTTACTTCCACAATCGAAACTTGGCACAAATATTTGTGGCCACTAGTGATCCGTAGTGTCACTGTAGCACTAGTTTTAGTCACTGTAGCACTAGTTTTAGTCACTTTATCATTAGATTTAGTCACTGTGTCATTAGTTTTATCACTTAAGCACTATATTAAGTGCCTGTAGAAGTTATTAAAGACAAAATAACATCCACAGTCATTAAAGGACTCACTTCAACTTGATCAACGTTTAAATAAATCGGTTACCGAATCTTAGTGTTGTGCATAAATCACTATTAATTAGGTACTATGTTGTACTTAGGTATACTGTCAGTTTTATAATATGAGTCTACTATAGAAATAGTAATTTATTTATTTTAGTTGTGGACGAAGACCTAAAATCGCTGTCTAAATATTTTTTATAATTGAGTCAACATATTTTTTATAGTCATAAAAACATTACAAAACAATTATGCCGCATGAATAAATTTATCTATGGCGACCCTGAACTAAATTTATTGATAAGTATTACCACTACACTAGTTTTAAAGTTGAAATATAAACATTCTAATGATTTGCAAAAATATTCTTATGTAAGCAGATGCAAACTTTTCTAGACAAAGATGAATAAAAAATACATTGACCCAAATATAAAAATAAGGATGAGTACAGATTGATAATGCACTTCCGTGTGTAAAGGAAGCCCGAGTTTATCGCGGAAGCGTAAAGAGCGAGAGCGAAAGTGCGCGTGATTCGCGTGCGCTGCGGTACAAGACTGCGGCAGCGCAGGCGCCGGTGGTGACCGCGTAACAGTTCGCCGTTCACGTAACAACGTTATTATAAATGCATAAGACCGATGCTTAGGTTAGCATAATGTAGGGATGTTGCAAGTGCTCCATTTTCAACCGACTACAAAAAGACGTCTTTATTTGCTGGCTATTAGCTAAGCTCCAGAAGTACTCCTTTGATTTGAGTGACATAACATAACCTACCATCACGCCTATTTACCCCGAAGGGTTAGGCAGTTGTGAACCAATGTACACCCACATTACGCCGGTATGTTTAGATCCCATAATAGGGGCCAAGCTTATTGCTATTAGCCAGGAACAAACTGCGAGCTGCTACTAAAAAATCATAGAAAAAAACCAATAACACTTTGCTCGACCTGGGAATCGAAACCAGGACTTCTAGAGTAGCAGTCACGCTTACGAGCACAAGACTAATGAGGCAATCAAATTTATTATAATATAGGTAATATTAGCTGACCAACGTAACTTGTTCTGCGTCACATAAGAAAAATCGGAATAAAAAAATGGGGGGGCGGGGAAGGAGGGTGAAAAATACTTGACGACCTATTCTGAGGGGATACATAACCTGTATCCCCGAAAAGGTGTTAACAATCGCAACGGTGGCGACACCTACCGTCATCAATCAGAAATGTTAATGGCTCTATAACATAACAACAGATGTCTGTATAGCATAAAGCATTCATCTTCAAACTGAAGACTGTTTTTGAAGCCGATTTCAAGTAGTTTTTGTCTGGTTTCACAGTCTAGCTTTCGCTTCACACTATAATATCCATCGTTAGACTACAGCAAAGAGTATTGAATATTAATAAAAAATATGCCAGTCACTAAGTAACTAAGTACTTACAGTTCAAATTGGTTTCATAAATTTCTAAATAATGTAATGTAACCTCTTTTGCTCTCTGAAAAGCACTCAAGTCAGAAATAAATGCGAGACGATTCACTCCCGTTTTTTTTAACATGTCATATATTGAGTTGATATTGATTTTTTTTAAAGTTTCGAACTCTCCCTACCGTTCTAGCTGTTGCTTTGATGTTGAGTCTCTTTCCCGTTTTTTTTAAACAGAATATGACAACCTATTTCGTTATGTAAGTATGTATGTACTGTGATGTATGTAGGTATACTATGTGTATACGAATAAAATATAATATATATTTTATAAGATATCTCTAGAGAAAAAGAAAAATATTAATACAATATTTACAAGGTTTACTCCAATGAAATTGACTACATCATATTTCTTAATCAAAAGCAGACTATGATACAAAATTGCACGTGTCGAAATATTGCAGAAAAGTGCATGCATGCCAAATTGCATTATTAAAAACCCGTACTAAAAAGAAAAAATAAACTTGCCTGCTCGCTTAAAAATTCGGATATTTAGAGTAGCATGGCCACTCACATCCTGCAACCTTCGTAACATGTGACGAATCAGTGATTACAACATTATCACGGACAACGATCATATTGCCTCATACTTTAACATTCGTGCGACCAACGAATCTATAAAGTCAAGGTAGAATGAAATAGAAATATCGGTAGAAAATTTATAAATAAAAATCATGATGAAGAGGGAAGAAAAGAGTGGTGAATATGAATGGAGTGGCAGAAAGAGACCAAAGAAAAGATGAATGGTTTGTGTCAAAGCTGATACGATGGAAAGGGGAGTGAATGATAAAGTGGCGACTGACATGGTGAATGAAAGAAAAAGACAACGCTGCCCCTGTCCTAAATAAATTGGGACAAAGACAGGAGAATAAAATTCATTCATAAACAAAAATACATTTAGATCAGTTCGCTTGTAGCTAAAAGGTTTGTTTTAAAATGTTTTAGGTCCCTTGTAGCTAAAAGGGGGCAAGCCTATTTTCATTAACTGAGCACAAATCCATATTCTGAGCTGCTATTTAGAATTTCATGGTTTGGAATCTTTCTATGTTTTTTTGTCGGTTTCGATCCGGGAATTAAAACTCAGATAAAATGAACAGAAGATACACACCCACATACCATCACGTTTCTCTAACGTAGCCAGTCGCGCTTAGGACCACTAGAGTACTTATATTCGAGGCAGTCAATTCCAAAAGAATATAATATTTTTTGTCGAGTTAGCTACCTACAAATAGATGAGTACCTAAAAGACATGCCACTCTCAATGAAATATCAATATCTATTTGTCAGTTCATTATATTAAAAATATCATGCTATTATGACGGATAATGTCGGCAAACCTTTTGTACATCACTAAACCATTTCGCTATCAACAAAATCATTGTACAGTGTAATTAGTATGAGCCGACTATTAAGTACCCACCCTAAAGGAATGCAAAGTCATCAGAACAATAATAATTAATGTTAAAAATAACTGTAGACTCTTTTATTTATAGATCTGTAATGCTCATTATATAAAGATAATATCAGCGTAAGTACTTTCCTTTGATTTTCTGACAAAGTATATGTAGGTACTTAACAATCGTATAAGATCAAATTATTGCTAGGAGGGCAATTAGAAGTTTTAAATACAAGTTGCATTTAATTATTTTTTTGTTTAGGGAAAGTCGAACCGAAATTGATCAGCCCTATAAGTTTTGTTGACGTTTTATGACAAAGCACAAATTATTTTGAGGTTTGAGAAGAAGAGTTCTATATTGACCGAATAGGCAAGTTGGCTGTAGTTTTTTCACGGCCTCATTAAAAATGATTTATTTAATTACCATAAAAAGAACCGATCAACAAAAACAAAATTAAAATTGCTTCGGAATTATGGTTATAACATGCAAGACAGAGAGCGTACGCGTCGCTGAATTAAACAATAACGTTATCAGATTAAAACACATTAACAGATAAAGTTATTGCTCCACGGAAACTCTATAATATGAATATGTTTACAATTATATCTGAAGATTAGCCTGAGGCAGCATTTCACCAAATAGGTTCCGACTTCCTCGAATGTTTATTCCATACAAATTCATCACCATGATGCCTGTATTCCCTCAAGGGCGACAGCGGTGTACTAATGTACACCCACACTTCATCGGTATGCTTAGGTCCCAAGTAATAGGAGGCGAACATATTTCCATTAACCGGATACAAATCCAGACTCCGAGCTGCTACTGAGAATTTTATAGAAAAACCCAATAACACTTTGCTCGACCTGGGGATCTCAGGACTTCTAGCGTAGCAGTCACGCTTAGGAGCACTAGACTAATGAGTCAGTCATTTTTGAATTTATTCCGAGAATAGTGGCTTTACTTAAATTGTGTTGTGGTAGGGCCACGCTGTTCGCAGCATGAATGGGCCGGCTTGACCGGGGAAGTACCACACTATCGTAGAAGACTGACGTCCGAGTAGTAGCGTTTCGTTACTGCGCTTCGTTCGGTGAGCGAGAGGGCCGGCGGCCAATTCCTCCCCCAATCCCCTTCCTTCTCCTTTTCTCCTTCCCCTCTCTTTCCCTAAATAGGCTCGGCAACGCATCTGCAACTCCTTTGGTTTTGCATATGTCCATGGGCGGCGATGACTACTTCCCATGAGGTAGCTCGCCTGCTCGTTTGGCGAGTTATCACATAAAAAAAAATAAAAAAAAATTGGTATATGCGGTCTAAGTATTTCCCTACGATCACTATCTAATCGGTAATCTTAGCTTTATACCGGCTCAGAGGTCTTATTATAGCGAAAATTTCAAACGAGTCAGTGAACCGAAGTAGTGAGAGTTACGCTTGCGCCAGTTGAATTGCCCAATTGCATAGTTCCATAGCATTTTGTATCTCAATGGTTAGTTTCTTAATATTATGTTCGTACTTCAATAGCGTTACTATATCCTTAATTTGCAAGTGTAATTGCAATCTTAGCGGTATCCTTGAGTCAATATTATTTTAAGCCAATTTAGGAACACGCAATATCTTATTATAGTTTTGCCTTCGCGAGAACATAATTACCTGTAATGATAAAAACAACCTAACATACCGTCACGTCTTTATCCCCCGAAGTGGTAGGCAGAGGTGTAAATATGTACACTCATACAGGAATTCATGCGAGCGTAGTACTCGCACCGGGGCGTATGTATTACAAGATATATATTAATGTGGAAGAAGTATGCAAGAATCGTAGCAAGTGTCGATCTGTAGATTCTGCCCACCCTGTAGGAAAAGGTGTGAGTATATTTATGAAGTCTGGAACGTAATAAAAACGTCTAAAAGTAGCATGATTCAATTTTGAAGACTTATGATACAGCAATATTTAAAAGTACAGTTTGCAAAAACACATTAGCACAAATA
Source organism: Subacronicta megacephala (assembly GCA_958496365.1). Taxonomy (NCBI): domain Eukaryota; kingdom Metazoa; phylum Arthropoda; class Insecta; order Lepidoptera; family Noctuidae; genus Subacronicta; species Subacronicta megacephala. The sequence goes on from OY292534.1 coordinate 3,824,096, forward strand.
AACAGATTAACTTCACTGACTGATATTCACAAAAGCGTAGAGCATAAGTTTGACTAAATTGAATTTTGAATTATTAAGGAAATTATTAATATAAAGTGGTCCAAAATATAAATTATTGAATAGAAATGTTTGTTAAGTAAAGATTTTGTTAGTGGTTTTATAATAAAAAAAGTGATTTATACTGCAACTTTATTAAAAATTGTAACCGGTCTGAATCCTACTAATATTATAAATGTGAAAGTATGTGAGGATGGATATCCATCCATCCTCATAAACGGATGGAGGATGGATGGATGTTTGTTACTCTTTCACGCAAAAACTACTGAACGGATTTTGATGAAACTTTACAGTAATATAGCTTATACATCAGAATAACAATCAATCAATGTGGCTTCAATCCACAAAGATTTTGTATAATTTTGGCCATAATGTTACGATAAGTATCCAGTAAATCGGAAAAAATCCTGCCCCCTGAGAGCTATCTTGGCGTGCGCTGCCTAAACCGTTGGAGTTAAATGAAGATAATGTATCGTGGGATTGTTTGTCTTAAACAGTTCTAAATAAAAGTCCGCGACAGTATATAACTACCTCTTATGTGGAAGCCAATATATCCCAAATGATACGGAGCTTGCTCACGTGTTTCGTATTCGGAAAATCTACATGTTTTCGCTGAACGAAACAAATCATGTAACATAGTTTACAGGAGCATATTGTAGTTAAAAAAAATTATCTGCTGAGCCGTTTGTGATGAAATTTGATATGGATAGTCCGTAGCCTGGGGAAGGACATTGGCTACTTTTTTTATCAACAAACCATGGGGGCGAATCCACGGGCGGAAGCTAGTATATTATATAATCTAGAGAGCTAGTATATTATATGATCTATAAACTTAGCGAAAGATTTTGTTTTGTAAATATACCATGTGTCAGTTGTCAACATTGTTTGTTTCCATCGATAGAGGAATTCGACAGGAATGCACAATACTGTTTACGGGATAAAGGTTTACGATACCCATTTTTTTGGGGGCAGGACCATCTTAGCTTATAATACAAAATACATAAGTAATGAACCTTCTTTATTAAGCTCTCCGTTAAAAAACACAACTAAATATTGGCCACCTACTGTCTAATAAATAAATTAGGCTTGAACCAATTTATGGAAATGAAAGACTTTTCGAATTCATATTTTGAATAAAAAATAAATTGCTTGCACTTTTGAATATCGATTTTTACACTAACCCTACGCTTGCAATCGCTGGGATAAGATTCAACTGTTAATCAAAGTAGGGTTCACAAAAGCGCTCACACACAATGGGTTTTTATAATTTATTTAGTAGATTTAATCATCGATAATAATCTTTGCGACCTCTGCCCTTGATGATTGGAAGATAATTATTCTACAACCTTTAATAATACTGGTAGAAAGCTGGTGTTAATTTCTTTAATAGCTTCGTATTAAAGGTGAGGTTAGAGCTTGTTAAAATCATAGATAGTACATTTCAAATCGGATTTCTTTGTGGTAATGCCCTTTGAGATTGAAGTTAACCTTTCCTTTTATTAACGTATCTACTATCTAATCGAATGCTGATTGAGTACATAACACACAGCCTAAATTACAGTCCCTTATACTAGGCTCACCATGAAAAAGAGGTTAACTACTTAAATGGATGAAACGACTTATAACTTATATTCAATTTCGAAATTAATAACGATATGAATTTTCTTGTGAATGAAAAAATTTGGCCTCGGGCAGGGTTCGAAAATAACTTTTTCCAATACAGCGGAATTCGAGAAAATTTAGAAAAACTAAAAACATACATTAAGATGCCAGCTTAAACTGGTTTTGTATAGCTTGATGTGCAGCCGTGCGTACAATCTTTGATAGGTTTTTGTTTTCGTTCCCAGAGACACGTGTTCTTCACGCATGTGATTGCAAAAAAGCTCAAAAAAAGTTTACATATAAAAAACATCTTTTACGCACGTGTTTTGTAGTAAGGTCACGAACTCAACATAAATCAACATAAAAAGCCACTTAAGATAATGTTATACATAGCATTTATTGCTGAACGGAGAATAACCGCTTATTTACAACTACTCATAATATGGTTACGCCTAATTAAGAACTCATTAACTAATAGAATTGCCATTATCGTTAGTGGAGGAAGCCTTAGAATGCCTGAAAACCGTTTTAACATAATCGGCATTGCCCAGACTGCAGTCGCTATTCAATCACATCTGGTTACATTAGAAGCCGACCCTAAGAAAGACTTCTAAGAAATCCGAAGAAGGTCAAAACTGTCAAAATTCTCCAAATCATTATATTCTTTAATATATTTATGACTAAGTTCAAAATCGACTGAGAAAATTTGATATTTTGTGGTAACTAACCTGATGTGCTGGCGACCGTCCCTGAAAAACAATGACTTTTCATTCATGCCTAAATGTCATCGTATAGGAAGATTGATTATTTTTTTACGAATAAAGGTTGATGACGGCGGATAGAATCACCCCCTTTAAAGGGGACAAGTGACTTATCTGCACCCTGTATATGCAAACGCGAACAACCACGTTACTTTATTTTTATGGAACAACTCGGCAAACAAACAGGTGACCCACCTGATGTTAAGTATTCATCCCGCCCATGGACATCTGCAAAACCAAAGGAGTTGCAGATGCGTTGCCGAGCCTATTTAAGGAAAAGGGAGGGGAAGAAGAACTAGAGAAGAAAGGGAACTGAGGGAGGAATTGGACCCCCGGCGTTCCACAGTCATCGTACGAATCGCAACCGTATGCACACTGCTACTTGACGTCGATATTCTATGGGAGGAGTATGAGTTATATTAAGTAGATATATTATACACATGCAATGTTGTGTTCGCCAGACAAGTTTTGGACTGAAACAGAGACCTCTAATTAGTGTCAATTCACACTGGCGCAGATTTGAAACGCATCAAAGCGAAATGGATTAATTTTACACAGCATTTTGACCCCTATCTTCACAATAGAATGAACAAATTTCTATCGAGACAATAACGAGAAACGACGGTGTTGCCGCGTGACTGACATAATATGATCTTAGAAATTATTTATCGGCCTAAATATTCAAATAGGTATGTAAGTTAAAACCTAATGAACATGAAACTGATAAGTAACCCTTTAAGGGGTTAAAGGTTGCTGAGCCTGAGTGACGGGGGTTTACCAACACGTTACCTAATATTTTTCTTCTTCTTCTGTTGCCTCTCCAATTAAAGGAGGTTGGCACTCAGCTTTATCCTGTCCCGAGCAATGCGAAAGAGTTCGACGGCACTCCGAACTACGGTCCATTCCATGATGTTCCTCAACCAAGACTTTTTCTGTGCCCGTACTTTCTTTTTCCGGCAACTTTTCCCATCATAATAAGTTGCAGGAGCTCATACCTAATTATTATGAGCCTGTAGTGTCCCACTGCAGGGCAAAGGCCTCCCCACTCTTCTTCCACTTCTCTCTGCCTGTTGCCGTAGAGGACCAATCTTTTTTATATAAGTCTAGCTCATCCCGCCATCTCCGCCCCAGTTCCATTTCAGCGTGGCAGCATTCCGAGTGACGTCTGTTACTTTCGTCTTGGAACGGATGACTGTATTCCTAACCCGGTCCACAAGTTTTATACCCAGAATACTCCGTTCCATTGCTCTCTGGCAAACCTCGAGTGTGGACCTCAGCTGTCCCGTCAAAGACCATGTTTGAGAACCGTATGTGAGGATGGGAAGTATGCATACGTCCATGAGTCTCCGCTTTGGGGATAGTGGAAGATCACCCTTCATAAGATCTTTCATGATCCAATAGCTCTTACAGGCATTTTCTGTGCGTCTTGCAACCTCTTTATTCTGCCTCGCCTGGAAAGAGACTATTTGACCTAGATACAGATACTCATCGACGTACGCAATCTCTACACCCCCCATTGTGATTCTGTGATGCGCACTGTTCGTCATACCTAATATTACCCATAATTAAAATAATATAGCCAGCAAATAAAAGACTTGCCAATTGATGACTAAAGGTGCTGGAGCGGCTTTGTGGGACACAACCTTTCGCTGTTGGCTCGTAATAAGCAGTATGGTTGGGAGCCCAGACGCCTGGCAGTCGAGGATCAAACGGTCCCCCAATTGAACTAAATAAAAGGTGCTAGAGTTGCTAGTGTCTATAGGTATCCGTTACCGAGTTCCGAGCGGGTCATAACTATGCTAGCATTAATGGATTTATAAAAAAAATTGGCTAATTACATATGCTTTCACAAATAGCCATCCACAATTTGAACATCACTCAAGCCTTCCGAATCCTGACTACCAAATTTTAATATAAAGTAGCAAACTCATTCTTTATCATAAAAACAACATAGCATGGATGATTGTGAACTAACATCTCGATACTAAAACATTTTTAATTGTGTAAAGGTTTTTGTCCATTATGCCGTAACATCCACTCTGCGTCACGAAATGATAAAATGGAGTATTAGATTCCCCTTCTGACACTTCTCCCATGATCGCAAATGGCGATCAAGAGTTTGAGGCGCTCCCAGAATGGTACTACCTTTGTTAAAAGGAGAATGCTGGGAACCTGAATGATCACTACTCAACCAAACCAATCATTTGTGTGGCATTTGAAAACATACCGTCCTGATTGTATTCCCCGAAGGATTAGGGCGAAGTGTACATACCCACACTTCGTCTATATGCTTAAGTTCCACGTAGTAGGGGGCTAGCTAATTGCCATTAACTGGGAACAAACACTGACTTCGAGATAGATAACATTTTGCTCGACCTGGGATTCGAGCCCAGGAACTCTACCGTAGAAGACGCAGTTAGGACTACAGGACTAATGAGGCAGTCCAGGCCATTTGAGAACCTTTGAAGAAATGACGAAAACATCCTTTTTAGTAATGCTCCAACGTGTCATTATAAGATATCCAGTATGGAACTCTTCATTACAGTGCAGTGAGCATAATCCTTTATTCTTTTGATTTATGAAGATCAAATTAGCGGTTTAATACTATCTAATACTCTATAGTGAATTCTTTCGGCTGAATCATTAGATCGATTAGTAATAGTTCTCAGCTGCGTGTTTCACGCAATTTTTTCAATGTGAACGGAGAAAAACCAGTTATGAAGATTGCAATTAGATTGCTAATACAAAAATTGCAAATATTGGTCGCCAAAGAGCGACTACGCAAAGTTTGTCAAAGTTACATAAAACTTAATAAATGTCGCGGGTAAAGAAGCCGAAATATTTGGAATAAGTATTTGGGCTTCTTTACCCGTGCTATTTGCCAAACTTGATTTTGGAGAGGAATACTGGCGAGAATACCATGTCCCTAAATGTAAGGTGAGTGTAGGGCACCGTTGGTAAAAGTTCAAAATAAAAAAAATCTAATAATTATTATATAAATGTCACTGTTTTTGTGGTCGCACGCCTCCGAAACGGCTCGACTGATTTTAATGTTTTTTTGTAGGTATGAGAATAGATCACAAACAATTTTTCACTTTATTAATCGCAATTTTAGTATGGCAGAACAAAGTTTACAGAGTCAGCCAATATTACGATAAAAAAGTTTGGGCAACTTTGTATTAGCAGTTACACATTTTGTCTCGGATGTTTCGTTTCATCCATGTCAAATTGTAATATAAAATGATATTCGCGAAAACGTAACTCTCTTTTTCTATAGAGGTCACTCCAATCCAATATAATTGGATATACGAAGAATAGTCGTATTTAATTGTATTGGAATATGTTACGGAACAAAAAGTTGCGTTATGGGAAACATGATTCGAGTTTTAAGAATAACGTAGTGACTGACATTTAAATTAAAGCTTTTCTTTTTTGATTAGGTACATATACCTACCTAACTCTACGCGTTTTGTTATTGCTGATAGTAACGTTAGATACTTCTAGACTTTAGTTAATTCCCCTTAATTGTTCGGCGTTATGTGTATTGATTGATATATTGTGTTATTTCTGAGTAAATACATTTATTTTTGTTTCAGCAATAACCAAAATCTGGCTTTCAAAAAAATTATTAATACCAGTTTAAAAAAATCTCGCGACCCGTCTAGTAACTGAGCTGTAAAAAATCATTATTAGCATTCAAACAGAGAATTACATATTTTTTTAATGGTGCTCACATGTTCTGCGGTAGTTCTATAATTAAAAAATTAAGTGTTTAGTTTTAATTTGTTCTAGACATTATGATAATTAAAACAGAGATTTCACGTTTGATATCTAATATGTAACACAATCAACGGTCGGTGCTTATTGCGAGAAACATAATGTTTCACTAAAATTCACTAGGTACTACGAAATATCTAGTTAAACTAAAGGCCTTAAGTTTTAGATATATTGAGCCTCAACTCATCATATCAAAGAGTATATTATTTTGTAATTGATGATACTTATTTGACCTTTGGAAAATAAACACTACAACACTTTGGCGGTTTCAAAATCTCAATTCTTTTCCCATTGACACCTGACAAATATGTCACCCACGCTATTTACTATGAACAATGTCAGTGTCATTTATCATCGTTGACATTACATAAACATTTGATGACATTTCTGATAACAGTAAATTATTGTTGATAAATTATGTATTTACCTAACAACAAACTTTTTCTTTATATTGTAAGAACGTCGTTTCTTAAATTTGTTTTAATGGTAGGTATTGTCAATTGCTTTGATGAAGTGCCAACTATGATATGCATTATTAATGTTTGTAGCCATTCTATGTTAGTAATAAAGAGATAAAACTTTATTTATTGACAAACCTATTAATTGTATTATTATGATTAATTTTAAGTAAGATTAGTTTGATAAGAATAATAATTATGTTAACTTAAGAATGACGGCACCAGTCAAAAGTTTCGCTAACACATAAAATCTGGTTGGGGACTAAGGCTATTCAGATTCTAGGCTTAATCTACGTTTCACATACCGTTACGCCTATTTTTAATACTTTATTTGTAGGCGGAGGTGTACCTGCTAATGTAACTTTAGTTCGCCGGTACGTTTAGGTCCCATGTAAAATGGAGCCAGCCTATTAACCGGGCACAAATCCATATTCCGACCTGCGACGGATAATTTCATAGAAATAGTAGAACAGTAAAGTTGGAGTTCATTATACTTTGTATGCTTTCTAACAGATAAAACACAATTAAAATCGGTTCAAACGGCCAAGAATTCCATAAATCGCATTTTTTGGTCCGGAGACAATTATAGGTTTTTACACACGTTTTTTTTTAAATACAGGTCGCTGGTTTGTTTAAGTCTCATAATAGGCGAGCCTATTGCCATTTACCAGGCACATATCCAGTTTTTGAGCTGCTACTGAGAATTTCATTGTAAAACTTAATAACACTGCTCGACCTGGGAATCGATCCAACGACTTCTATCGTGGCAATCGCGCTTAGGGCCACTAGACTAATGAGGCAGTTAAGAAGGATTAATATCTCTTTTTTTTTAGTTGCGGAAAATTCTCATGGACCGTTCATGTGTTGTGCAGGGTGTTCGGCTTTCTTTAGGCGATTTGCAGACAGCACCGCATCACGCAGCGTAGCGCGGGAGTGCGTATTCTTACGTTGTTTGCAAGTATCTGTGTTACAAACACTGATAAGATAAAAAAACGCGTAGTGCAACCACAGAAAATGGATTCACACGGTATTTTTGTTCCACCGCCACGCACCCGACAGCGTAGCGCGGGGCAGTGTGTGTTTCGCCTTAGTCACAAAAATTCAATTGGGATGCGAGTAAATTCGCAGGCAACGCTGGTCTATACAACGTTATTTTTAGTATATGCGAAACCAGAATATAGTTTGTTCAGAATAAGAAACTGAATCGATTCCAATAATTTTTACAGCATGTTATATTTTTTCAGAAAAAAATTAAGTCCCTATACCAAGTACCTACCCGCAATCATAAGCGCACAAAACAGGTCACTGCCGGTCATAGTGGCACTAGGCGGGGGCACACAGCAGCGCGGGGGGTTAAACAACCCCTTCAGTCGCCCGAAGTCGATGCTACAGATTAATACGACAGACAACCAGGTAACATAACAAGCTTATAACTTTTACATTTTTCAAAATACAGTTTTGAAATTTTGTACATAGAATCTTTACCTAAAAATACTAGACTCGTGTTTCGTGTTTCGCATATACTAAAACTGACCTTGTATAAAAATAGGTTATCAAAAAAGGTATCAACGACCTCAACTCGTCAGTACAATATGTTTGATAGCTAATTTATGACAAAACGACTACAACAATAGCTAGGCCAAGTGCACCAGACGAATATTTAACACTACTTGGTTTTTTATTATGTGATTAACGAATTTCTGGTTAGACAATCTAAAATTTAAATGACTAGAAATAGTCTAGACGATAATAAAAGCTTAGTTGAATGACATAAGTAGAAAGGAAGTCTGACCGCAGAGTCTGTCTTTAATGTTGTAGACGCTAAGCTCTAATTCTTATAGTAACGATGTTTTTTTTTTTGTGATTATTATTATATTTTCAAAGATATAAACATTTCGGGCCATCACCATGTACAAACACACATCAAGGTATTCAAAACCAGTATACGCTGGCCTTGAATGGTGCAAAAACCTTTACAATAAGAGGTTAGTCTAAACTGGTTTTGTATGGCTAGATTGATGTGTAGCTGTGTGTAGTGTACGTAGATAAATAGGTACAGTACAGTTGTACTTATACAGGATAACAATTTAGTCACCTGCACCCTTTAAAGGGTTGACTTTACCCGTCACACTGACCAAGTTTCCCTATTAAGCCCATACCTATACTTACATATAATAAATATAAAAATAGAATGCCTTCCTCCTCTCTCCTAAATTGCCGTGCCCGACAGGGTCCATGATTGATACTACATATATTACTGTATAACACCTGTTTACATTGTGGAGTGCAATAGATATATTGAGTATTGAGTACGTGACAAAAAAAAACTGCGCTGATCAACAGATCTGCGATTAAGCTACACCTTCCGCGGTCACTGTGTGGATTGTTAACCATTCTTAACACATTGAGAACCCTCCGTGCCTCGGAGAGCACGTAAAGCCCTAGTGACAATAGCTTACGACATTAATTGACATGTCATGTCGTAAGCTAGTGTCACTCCCATACATTGAGAATTCTATTCTATTCTATGCGATTAGCGTTCATGCCACTTGTCTAAGCCCTCTGGTTGTCTTACGATTACCTATGACAATCGTTAGTAAGAGTCAAAAGCGCAAAAGGCCTTAAAACTAGTCTATCCTTTGATTCGGAAGATAATGATACATACATACCATCACGCCTGTATTCCCCGAAGGATGTGGCAGAGGTGAACTAATGTACTCCCACTCTTCGCCGGTATGTTTAGGTCCCATGTAATAGGAAGCGAACCTATTGCTATTAACCGGGCACATATCCAGACTCCAAGCTGCTACTGAGAATTTCATAGAAAAACCCAATAACACTTTGCTCGACCTGGGGATCGAACCCAGGACCTCTAGCCTAGCAGCCCCGCTTAGGACCATTAGACTAATGATACATTTGTACAACAAAGGGAGTTTAAAAAAAAAATCTACTTGGAGACGGTAAGTATACAATCCGAACCATCATCCTGTATTTTCAGATAGTATATAAGCAGACTTACCCAGCAGCGAATCCAGCGTGTCAAATTCGGGTTCCACAAGCAAAATTTTCGTCAGCCATCCATTGTTGGATTAAATTGAAATTTCTAGATCTACAAGATAAAGTGAAAGGAGAAATATCACTTGGAATTGAATGCTATAAAATTAGATATTTTTTTAATTTTTCGTTTCGTTTCTTCGTTTCAATATACGGTTAAAAGTTACACAAGCTCAAAGATTGCTTATTTTCGATAAAAAACAGACCCAACTTTATGCTAGTATTTCAAGATACTGTATCAATATTAAAGACTGCCTCATTATTCTAGTGGTCCTAAACGCAACTGCTATGCTAGAGGTCCTGGGTTCGCGCTCCAGGTCGAGCAGTGTTATGAGGTTTTTCTACGAAATTCGCAGTAGCAGCTCGGAGTCTGGATTTGTGCCCGGTTAATGGCAATAGACTCGCCCCCTATTACATGGGACCTAAACATACCGGCGAAATGTGAGTGGATATTAGTACACCTCTGCCAAGCCCTTCGGGGAATACAGGCGTGATGGTATGTTTTGAAGTCTTTGAAATTTTGCAGTAACAATATTATCATTGTTAGAAACCAGTATAATATTATCATTACCACGCCGAAGTAATAACACACCAAGATGCTTCACGAAGGCTTCGACGTCGGGTGGTCTCTAGCCAGTCAGACGCCAAGTGGTCCTATTACCGAGAAAGTCAAATATTTGCTCGTCTCTTAAGAGCTACCTTGCGGTGACTGGTGAGTGACTCTTCTAACCCGCCCCCATTCAGGGAAACGGTTTAAATTAAACGCATTTTTTTTTCTTATGAGTCCGCAATAGTAAAAGTTAGTCATAATGATGAGTACAAAGCCCCCTAACTTTTTTAACAGTAAATAAAAATAAAGTAAAAACATACAATCACGCCAGTGTTCCCCTAATGGGTTCGGTTTAGGTCACATGTACCTAATAGGGGGCTAGCCTATTGCCATTCACCGGGAATAAACCTAAACTTCGGGAACTTAGAGATTCATATAAAAATCCAATAACACTCTGCTCGACTCTAGCGTAGTGGTGGCGCTTAGTACCACTACACTAACAAGGCAGTTTAATGAAGGTGTTTAAAATACACTCTGTATTGTTATAGTTTTATATGATGAACTACAATAATTTCATAAAAAAATAAAAAGGTTTGTAAATAATAATTAAATGATAATATATTATAATGATATCGTTTGCCAGCTAATGTCAGCCAGCCGCATCGCTTAACGTTTATGAACATATTCTTTTATGATGAGCGTAGTTATAGAGAAATTTTAAAAGGTAGCAAATAATTAACTTTTTAGAATTATTTTGTGGTGAATCTTCACTGATATACACCAACCAACCGTCATCATTCTTTACAATGGCGGAGCGTAGTGGGGGCGGCAGGGGCGACTAAAGATTACTGTAAATTATGGATCTTTTAATTGAAATCTATACCTACTAAGATAAAACTCAAGAGTTTGTTTGCAGGCATAAGGCCTACACCGTATGCCTGGCAATCGTATAGATAAAAAATAAATAAATTAGATACCTCAATATCATTTTTGAAGACCTATCCATAGATACCCCACACAATTTTTGAATCTCAGTTCTAAGTAATTTTGTGTAAAAATCTTAATGCGGTTCACAAAATACAACAGCATAGTTCTTATAGTTTCGGAAAAAAGTGGCTGTGACACCATCGGACAGGCAGACAGACATGACGAATCTATAAGGGTTCCGTTTTTTGCCATTTGGCTACGGAACCCTAAAAATACCATATTAGCTCCCAGACTGATGTCAAAACGCATACATTGAATACAGTATAATAAATACTGGTTTATGAATACAATGAGGTATTAAAAAAAGGGTCAGCCTATTACTGTTATCGTGCTGGGCACAACGTAGTAAAATATTTACCGTAAATTAACGCCTGTAGGCACCTAATATCATTATAATACGTCTTTAGCAAGTTTAATGACTTCTTCCGTATAATGATGGCTTTATTGGGGGCATTATAAATATTATAATACATTTAAGCTAAAATATGCGGACCAAGTGTGACTTAGCAAAAGTGGCGAACATAATGGAAAACTTATCAATAAACAATTAATAGTACACATTCATTGTTTTTTGTTGTTGTTTCTACAATTTTATCAAATCGCGCATGAGTACTGTACGCGTTGACTGCCTCATTAGTCTAGTGGTTCTAAGTGCGACTGCTACGCTAGAGGTCCTGGGTTCGATCCCCAGGTCGAGCAAAGTGTTATTGCGTTTTTCTATTAAATTCTCAGTAGCAGCTCGGAGTCTGGATTTGTGCCCGGTGAATGGCAATAGGCTCGCCTATTACATGGGACCTACACATATCTGCGAAATGTGGGTGTACATCATTAGTACACCTCTGCCTAACCCTTCGGGGAATACAGGCGTGATGGTATATGCGCATGAGTACCTATTTTCGTCTTAGCATCATTTCAAACTACCTATGTTCTCCAATGTTTCTTGAGATATATCATACCATTGGATGGATTGATTGACCATTGATTGGATTTTATATTTGCATGCTGTGTGTTATACGGCAAAATGTGCATTTGCAACTATAATTAGAAATACTCCATCTGTACTTACCACATTTTATGCAAATAAAGAAATTATGATTATTATGACTATGATGTTAATGGCGACTCACGAAAGGGATTTATAAATCGAATGTCAGTGGAACCACCGGGAGGGGACACCCTAGAAATACAAACGACGACCTTATTGGTGAGGGCCTTCAGAGAGATCAGGTGTAGTACGTAGTACTTCCCAGCAGTGTGTATGACAAGATGTATAGAAAAGAAAGAAAGAAAGAAAATATATTTTATTTAAAATAGATGTATAGATGTGGAATAAGTGAAAGAGGTATACAAGAGTCATAGCAAGTGGCGGCCTATAGTTTCTTACCCTATCAGAAAAAGGCGTGAATGTATTTAATCAATGAACGTCAATACAGTGGCAATAAAGTTCCTCTTTCTATTCGTAAAAATACATCGAAAACACAAATTTAGCGGGGATTTGAATTTATTATAATATGAAGTGATTAGAAAGTGAAAATGATTTATTATAATTCAATCGAGGGATTATTGAGTAGTTTCTCACATAATATGATTGACTAGATAATACGCCAAAGTTTGTAGGGCGTAATTTAATTATGAATATCAATTTCAATTAAGTATAATACAGCCGTAAACCTTAAAAAAAACATAAATCAATATTTTTTAAGTAAATGTTATAGAGAATCGACAAGGCATTTTAGAATAGGCCTTGGTTTAATTATGTGGCCATGTTTACCCGTTAAACCGTGTAGGCCATTGCGTCGTCAAATATACAAATTACCCTTGATATTCTACTGCTTAACCTTAACCATGTCATACAGAAAATATTAGAAGAATATATTTGTTCACGTTCATCTACAAACAATAGATTATACTCTGTTTTAATTCCTGGAATATACTATATAAATTATAAGGAAAAAATTCAACATCAAGCATTTTGTGGTTAATCTTCAGATCCGATGGTCAAATAACGATCTTGGCAATATATTGTATGAGATATAAATAAAAAAATTGAAGGCATTGTATGCCATGCCTTCAATTTTTTATATGCATATGCAACAAAAAACAGTAGGTATACTATCTACTGCATGGTTAACCGGGGTAATTGACGACAGAAAATGCAAGTGGGTAATCGGGAACAGTTTTTAAAAGAAAGAAAAATATTTTATTCTTTCACACACACACGTCCAGGGTATTGCAGCTACTGTTTACAATTACCGCATGCAGTTACTGTTTATAATTACCCTAGTTGATCATATTATTTATACAACTAAAATGATAATGAACTGTATATCTACTAGTTTTTTTGCTTGCTACTTCGTTCGCTTTAATATGTATAAATAGCCTATAACCGTCTTTAAGGTCCCATCTATCTCTCGTACCAGAATTCATGAAAATCGGTTTAACGATTTAGGCGTGAGACTGTAACAAACAAACTTTCGCATTTATAATATTGGTTGGTATGTATGTTGTCGGATGCCAGCAGCTTATAACCGGTGCTTATGGAAATCTATGGTGGATGCTTTTGTTCTGTATTGGACGTCCTTTCACTGAATATGGTGATAATTATGATTAACATTTTCATCATAATAAATGAAATGAAATGAACAACAAAAAAGGCAATCCAAATCTTTGTAATTTTAATTTTAAATAGACATCACAAATGAATAAAATCGACGTGATCATGATTGTAAAAGATGATATAATATTATTATTGAACTAAATTACAAGTGCCAAATTCATTTAAAAGTGAAAGTTATACAATTACAAGTTAGTTCTCAATAGCAAAAGACTGACAGATTTTTTAAAGTTGGTACGCGGCCGAAATGCATCTGTACGTTGGTTAAATTCTTACGATCTCTTTTTTCGACGTTATGGAATAGATGAAAGAAACGCTTTTCGATAAAACACATAAAACCGCTAATAGAATAGAATACGAGTAGTATAGTTTTATATTATTCTTTTTAAAACTTTTTCCCACACTAGAATTTTCTCAATTTAAATTAGAACTAGTTTTTGCCCGCGATTTCGCTCCCATGGACTAGTAGTAAAGAGTTTAAGAAACTAACAGTAATAATTCTTTCTATGAATCTGGATACAACGGAGAAGCTCTTTATCAGGATCTGTTGAGATAAGATGAACCGCAGTTTCTCGACCCTAGGTATTTTATTCATAGGTTTTTTGACTGTAAATGTATGTGTTACAGACAAAAGTACTTATATATTTACACAAGAGCACAGATCTGAACGCATAAGGTAGTCGACTGGTGCTTGATACAAGTATTACAAATGACGGACCTATTAAAAAAATATAATTCGAATGTTGAAATAAAGGTTACAAAGCTTATTTTTTCAATAATTCATTAAAATCTTTAGACGTAGGTCATGATTATACAGCGTTTACATTCTTATAATCGCTTTTCTAAAAATCTCCATTCTCAACAAATTGTTGTTTATTTTTAATTGCCTCTTACATAATTTTTCCAGTCTGTTGGCTTCATCACAACTATTTACAAACTTTTACCGAGCGAGGTCTTATAGTTAACAAAATTGTTTTTTTTTTAATAGTAAATTGATTCACAAATTCACGATATTCTACGATGTTCCACGTAGTTTTTATTCGAAATTGAATTGTTACAACCTTTTTACTTATCGAAAGCGATCAGTTATATTCACAGACGCACGTAGTGGACTCGTGAGGGCAAAACAATAGATTTTGCATTATGTCTACAATATCTTAGTTATTCTTTAGGCAGAATGGATTCACTTAGCATTATATATTATACTTCTCGGTCATGCATCTGCCTAGTATTAAGCTCGCTATATAAAGAACTACTATGGCAAACTTTTTAAAACATTTGCGTTAATTTTTTTATTGTTATTTCGGAAAAAAAAAACAAGACGAGCCACCTAATATATCTAATTTTTAAAGGAGATTGTGGCCGGAACTTCTCCATAAGAAACATTATTTTGAACCGTGCCATTAGTATTTGACTTTTCAAAATTAATTTTAAAACTTGATTTTTTAACTGCAGGCGTGTTTGACACCAAATACCGACTTTACCTACGCCAACCGAACCCTTGTCTGTACATAAAATGTTATTTTATAGTTCGCTGAACGTCAATTACTTCGAGTTACTGTCAGAGAAAATTGCCTATGATTTCAAGAGATTCCACAAATTGTCCGTTACCCCGATTTCAACTAGACACTATAAATAAAACAATTTAAAAATAGAATGCAAATATGCACATGTTATCGCGGTAGGCTTAATAAACTTAATTGCTAAAAACTGAAAACATGAATCTGACCTTTATTGACAATAACCTGTGCTTTACGGCCCGTTAATTGTACGTTTAAAAAGTCCCTTCGACACAGGTCTGAACCAATTAGTTGAAGGAGAAGTTAGGAGTTGAAGTTTGACATTGGAAATCATATGATTATATTTAACCTTTTGCACGCCAGAGTATAAACGTATCGCCGTACCCCTGACGCCAGGCCACTTTTTCTGTCAAATTACACAAGGTAGTGAAAACACACTAAAGTAATGATTAAATTGGCGTTGGCGTTGGCGTTCAGGGTAAGATTTCGTTTGTCACATATATGTGACAATGGCGTTTAAAAGGTTAAATGACAGCTGCCGGAGAGCTGCCGACAAGGGTGTTTCCTATAATCTCATGATTTTCAGTGTCAAACTTCAAGTAGTATCTTATTATTTTAGACATTTATGTCACAGAGACTTTATAAACATAAAATCGGGCACACACGGCTATATATCAATGTCTACTAAAACAGTTCAAGACTGACCTACGATTGTATAGGTTTTCCGCACAATTCAAGGCCAGCTTTAACTGGTTTTGTATAGCTTGATGTGTAGCCGTGTGTTGACAGACCCCAATTTTTCACTGTCTCTCTTACACA
Source organism: Subacronicta megacephala (assembly GCA_958496365.1). NCBI lineage: Eukaryota > Metazoa > Arthropoda > Insecta > Lepidoptera > Noctuidae > Subacronicta > Subacronicta megacephala. The sequence goes on from OY292534.1 coordinate 3,840,295, forward strand.
TGAAATCAAGATCGCTGTCAAGTCAAGAGGCTTTTTCTAAGATAGCTTATTTGTTAAAATTGCCCACCTGTACTGTTATTGTAATCCAATCCAATTCTATTCCAAATAAAGGAGAAAATATTTACAGAAATTTGTAAATTACACAGTAATTCACGTCTATTATTTGCGCCATTCTGAAGTATATCTGTTAGAACTAATCGCGGGGTACATAGAAATGTAACTTTCACCTTTTAGCTTAAGAAATAGAGTCTAAAATAGTTTGATACCACACCGATTGTGTAACAGCAAAGAAAAAAATATTGTACGTAGTTCATGCTTTCTTGGACTTAGAAGATGGCAGTAAAAAAACCTCCAAAATGTTCGTGTAAGTCGACCATTACATTTTGACACTTCGTAGGCGCACTACCAGCGTAGACTTATGTGAAAAATGTGTCAAATTCGGAGTATTTGAATTTTGTATTGAATTTCGCCGCGGTTCAAGATATACTGGGCACGGCATTTTCCTTCACGTGAGTAAATTAGAGAGATTAACAGCAACAGAAATTGCTGGTAGGGAGATTTTGATTGCTACGATTGGATGGGAAAATTGGAATTGTATGTTCGTGATGGACGAGAAAGCCCTAGTCTGCATAAGTTTGTTTACTTTGACTTTCATAAAACAAACATAGGTAAACATAATTTGAATTGGGAAAGTGAGTAAAAAATACAAATACAAATATTTTATATAAAATACAAATTTAGAAATTTTTGATCAATCAAAACGTTACTTTTAAATGTTGGAACGTTAAACCCAATTACATGAACAGATGAGTGTATACTTGATGTCGGTACGTACACTCACAGTTCACCTGTAGGTATGATATAAGGTGATAAGGAGAAGCCTATTGCTGTAAATCACACACAAATCCAATCTCCTAACTGCTATTAAACAATAATCCAGGAACACTTCTGCATCCGGAAATAAACCCAGGCCTCACGCTTAAAAGTTGCGCTTGCGACGAGATCAATGAAACCTATAAAATCAAAAATAGGAAGGAATTTTATAAAATAATTAAGACCGAGGAAAAGTTAGACTGACTACAAATTAAATCGCTATTCTTAATTTGATTTGATGCAACCAATTTATCTGTATAGTTTTTACCAGTCATTTTGAACTTTATTACCATAACGTAAGGTTTTTACAGCTCTATTGAAAATTGGTCAAATTAGGACATTTGACAGTCAATCTAGATCGTTTTTAACTTGACAGCTGACGGCTATCATGATTGTGATCGTTAAAATGTGTGATTTAATTTAAAAACGAAATAGTAAAAGTTTTGCAGTCGAACTGAAAGTAGATAATGGCATTACGATTTTTACAATCAGCTTAGCGTAATTCGAAGGAGCACTAGTATCAGGACCTAGTTCTAACCATTTGACATTTCTCGACGTGACATTTATGAACAATTTGACGTTTAAGCACGCGATGGTGTTAAATTAAAACTAAATGTAATATAAGCTAACAGACCTCATTGATTAGAAATTTAAGATTAGTATCAGAGATAGAGATAATATCGTTTTTTAAGACCCAGTTCCACGTTTCGTTTTTTACTAGTTCTTTGTTCATATTTTAAAACTTCGGAGGAAGTTCCGAAATTCAATTCAATTTTTTTCACGATGATAAATGATGAAGCATTTTGAAAAGATTCGCGAGTTTCCATTAACTTTATTAAAATCCTTGCGTTTTAATTTAAAACTTTGAAGAAAGAAAAATATAAATAGAAAAGTAAAACGGAATTTTATGTTATACAGCTGACCCGACACACGTTGTCCGGTCTTACCAATTTTCCGCTTTCAACAACAATCAACTTTCTTATTTTTAAGATCCTTCTCCTGACAACTCCTGGCGAAATCGGTCCAGCTGTTCACGCGTGATGGACCAAGGAAATAGGAATTCATTTTATTTAGAAGAAGAAGAAGATAGTTTTATAGGTAGATTGCATCCAGATCAAACAAACAATCAAGGGACAGCTATTAGATAATTTATATAAAAAGCTAAAACATTTAGCGTTTTGCCAAAACATTTTCACTTTAAATAACTAACTTACATTACGCGAAAGAGTTGTGAGCAAAATAACATAATAAAGTTTAGATAATGATTGACTATCTAACAATACCTCTTAAAACTGTTCCTAGTTTTTTTTTATTGTTAAAGAAAACGTTTTTATGGTCCAAAAGACGTAATATAAAAGATGTCGTTATGTCACTCACGAAACACATTATATTAAATTGGAATGCATAACTGTCCGATTGCATTCAAATTATTGCATATTGATCGCGTAAAACTGGTAAAACTGACATTAACAAAATTTGAATAAAACCTCGTTAAAATAAGTTCCGATTTTTTATTGCCGGATAACGTTTGTAAGGGCAATTATAGTGCAAGAAACTTATCTGACCCGGTGTCAGTGTTGCAACTATGGCCAACAAGATTTCCTTTTTTAAACAATTTGAAATTATTCCTTCTCTAAGCTTAGAAGCCCTGTTTCGCGAAGGTTTTTTTTACAAACATAGAGACAGATTTGAAACAAATATACATGACTACTTATTAGCATCATCATCATCAGCCCGTAGTTGTCCACTGCTGGATGTAGGCCTCTTTAAGTGCCTAAATAAATAAAAGGCAGGGGAAGGGCCTAATTAGTAGGTATATCACGCAAATATTCTCCTCGACTGGAAATGTTTTTTTTTTGTATATGGGCCTATTCAAGCCGGAGACAAAAATTTAAAAATCGAATGTGAAGTCGGAACCACTGACGTAACAGCCTCATAAAATAAATAAACAAATCTCAATAAGTAGGCCATTGATCGGATAAAGGCAAAAGCAGTGAAAGAAGGCCGCGTGACCGACACATCGACACAGAGAGCCAATTCGAAACATGTTCGGAAGTATGACAAGTGATGTAACCAAACTTTTATGCGTTTTTACGTAACAGCCGGTGTCTAGAGGTTTTTAAAATTGGAATCGGTTACTTACGTGTTCTTTTTGTTTATGATTGGTTTAAAGTGAGGTGAGGTTTTATTAGTCGTTATTGTTTTTTTTTCGGGCATAAATTTGACAATTATCTATTTACTGCCTATTACGATTGGAATGTAAGCACCTATGGATACTCGGTCACAGAATAACTAGTATTATTAATTCTTCAAGTTTGATCTATTAGGAATGGGACAGGAATACCAGTGTCAATAAACGATGAGGCTAACAAAAAAAAAACATTTGTCTAGAATAAAATAGGCAAAGAATAAATTTAAAAACGTTCGATCTTATAATATTATTTATTTATTTACAATATAATCATGTTACATAGATATTATCGAAACTAGTTTGTGTTGTTTTGATCGGAAGTTTTATAATTCTAGATATTATTCGCGCATGCAATTTTTTTTTTACTAAGGAACTATGTACTCGCGTAACGGCAAACTGTTGATATACATTACTCTTGGTACTAGAGATGGTTGTGTCTGTACACCCGGGCATTTATTTTTTATATCCAAAATGCCTTGGCAGAAACCCAAATATAGAATTAGATTGTGCAACGGCACTTAATTTATTGCCCAAAATCCGAGGTATACTGGGCAAAAATTAAATTGTCTTGCTCTCCCTTTCTAACTGATACACCTCTAGGTACGCACGGCTACACATCAAGCTATACAAAACCAGTATAAGCTGGCCTTGAATTGTGAGGTAAATTCTTACAATGGGAGGTCAGTCTAAACTGGATTTGTGTAGCGTGATGGCATACCATCACTAGTTACGTCAAAGATGACGTCATTTTATTTAGCTTACCAGAGTATTACTCAAGTGCCATAAAGAGGGGTCTAAGACCAATATAGATGTCAAGCGTTCACTTCCCAGTGTGCGCAATAGATTATAAATCGCAAAATATCAGTTGCGCAAGTGCAGCTTTCTCTAGAACCAGCGCACGCGCTTGTTAAATAATAGAAATTGTACCGTGGTCCGTTCCAATTGTTCCGACCTTAGAACTGTAAATAACTACGTCATGGTATGGTCTTTCTAAGACACAGTGCACCCCTCAATGTGCTGATGGTAAAAATCGCACATTTCCCTGATTCCCCAGTAACATTTTTTTTAACTAAGTACCTACGTCAAAATAAACTCATGTAAGGTTCTAGCGCCCAAACCAATAGATTTATATATAAGCCTAAATGAAGAAGTTGTTGATGCAATACTTTCGAAGAAGAATAAGTGGCGGAATTTCAGGCCACTGCTGGGTGAATATTGATCCATCCAAAAAATACAAATTTAATTCTAACGACAACCTGTCCTTTAAATGTAGGCAGAATTTAAGCTACAAATTGAGCTATACAATACCAGTATAAGCTGACCTTTCAATATTCATAAAGTCCATACAATGCGAGGTCTCTTTATACTGTAATGAATACCTCAGTCTGTAGCCGTACTTATTTGTCAAATTCAAGTTCCGTTCTAAATACGATTTAAAAACTGAACGCATTGGTGAGTTTAAAAAGTGTAAACATTTTTTTTATTCTACCTACGCATGATAATATTATATGCAACCTACAATGATTTATGATCCACTATTTAGGCACACTTCGAAAATCGAATTAATGTCGCAAATGAAGATTAAAAAAAACGTAATAGCATTATTATAACGTTTTTTTAAAGCCTGCTTGGCGCCACCAAAACAAAATTAAGTCATCAACTCAAAAGAGAAATGAGTGTCAGTACATCATCCCATTAAATTCCCATAGACAAACACGCGGGTGTTACATGACCATAAATCAGTGGACCATTAAATTACTATGATTAGATGGTAACGTAGGAGTAAAAGTGGCATAATTACACTAATGCATTGCTCTCACTCATACGAAAAACATTCTTTTATTTGTCAATATCAACAATGTATGAGTACCTATATTTAATGATATATTTGGGTTTATGTAGACTTATACTCTGTGACGTTATAGTCGTCTGACAGACACAAACTTGTTTTAAGACTGATTATTTTGTACAATTTCTACTGTGTACCAACCTTAAAATCATCATCATCATTATCATCATATAAGCCAAATGAAGTCCACTGCTGAACGAAGGCCTCCCCCATAGACTTCTCAACGGCCGGTTATATGCCGCCTGCATCCAACGACTCCTAGCGACACTTACCAGGTCGTCTACCCACCCTACCCTGTTGGAGGTCATCCCACACTGTGTTTTCCGGTACGCCTAACCCTAAAATACTAATGCGAAACAAAAAACAGCTATTCCCTACTTATTACCCTTCCCTAATAAGGAAAAAATCGTGAGGAAACCTGCATGCTTGGAAGATTCTGCATGATTGCTCGATGGCGTGTGAAGTCTGCCAAACCGAAGCAGGCTAGCGCAGTAGGCTAGGCGGACTACAGCCTTATCCTTCTCATCTGAGAGCAAACCCGTGCGGTCCCTGCCCAACAGTGGGACAATATATAGGTTGATGATGAATAAAACGCGATAAAATCCGTTATAAAATAGTTTCATTAAAAATAAACATGGTTTTTTGTTGCCATCGTAAGTCAACCAACTGACCCAAGGCGTTGACCCGGAAATCGTCTATACCTAGACCTACCTTTATAGCCAATAATTTGAGATTTGAATTTTAAATAATATAATATCAATTAATTCCAAGATCAACGCCCTGCGTCCGAATTCGATAGTCGACGCATTAGTTTTTTTTAATCAAATTTTGAAGAAGATTTGATGAAATTAAAAGTCACTCTTTATAGATGCCAATGTGAAAGTGTGGATCCCTTAATATATTCGTTTAGAATAATCCGATTAAAGGTAAAATTACGTAGGTACAGTCGCCAGCAGGTCAAGGTGTATACAAAACTGTCAAATTTCTTCAAATGATTTTAAACCTTAAATTGTTGAATATAAAGTTCAAAATCAACTGAGAAAATTTGACATTTTGTGGTAACTTGATGTGCTGGCCACCGTACATTCGATTAGATACGTTTAATCAAATCAGCCGCATTAGTCTGGTTAGAGGTTTTGGGTTCGATTGACAGGTCCAACAAACTATTATTAGTTTTTCTATTAAATTCTCTGTAGTAGGTATGCCTTATAATACCCACCAAAAACTTTAAACACTTATATTTTAGAACTTTATTAGTCGTTTTTTTTCCGTATACGCATTATTTATGCAATTATACTTTTCAAACCAGTCAACTACCTTACTATATGTGGGTCGCACATTACTAGTATTCTTGTTAACCTCTCATACTAAGCTAAATGCTTATGTTACGAGTGGGTTCACGTCGGTAGTGCAATGGGTGGGTTTCGCACCGGCAACCACATAATCGCAAGTCCGACGCCTAGCCATAAGGGTACGGCGCGCTTCAATCACCACTATTGCTATGGAATAATTGCAGTAAGTGCAAACTGCATGCATCATGAGTCTCCTTGTAATATCTACCTGATATTTAATTTGTTGGTAAGGTACAGTCGCCAGCACATCAAAGCATACAAAACTGTCAAATGTTCTCAGTTGATTTTGAACTTTATCATCGACAAATTAAGGTTTAAAATCATTTGGAGAAATTTGACAGTTTTGTATAACTTCATGTGACTGTACGTTTCCAAAAACGTTCTAAATAATTGAATTTAATTTAATTAACTTTGAAAGTATAGAAAGTACAGTTATAATGCAGTTTTAAAGTAACAAGTTTTGAACAACGTAAATAGTTTCGCTGGGTAGTTAAAGTTTTCTAAATACTTGCTAAGTTCAAGTTATTTTAATTGAAATAGTTAACAAATTATAACGGAGTCTACCTTTTAGATCGAGTAATTAGTAAAGCCCAACCATTAGATAGCTGTGTCCCTCTATTTAAGAAATTCAAAATACTACCTCTTCCAGCCCTGTACATATTTGAAATTTGTATCTTTGTACATAAAAATATTAATTTATTTGAGAAGCATAATGATATTGTAATTAGAAAGAGTCGCAATGTTCATAAATTATGTTCCATTAACCGGACATAAATCCAGACTCCGAGCTGCCACAGAGGATTTCATAGAAATCTCAATAACTGCCTTTAGCGTAGCAGTCGCGCTTGGGACCACTAGACTAACGAGGCAGTCACTAATAATCATCATAAGGGAATCGATATAATATATGAGTTTACGAGTTAATGATTCGTAGACACAGTAGTATCAGAATTTTTTGTTACCTACCTTAAGAACAAGGCAAAGAAGAGGCAAAGAGCTGGAGACGAAGGTTCTTTTTAGGTTGTCCAGCAAAACATATTAGGTTATTTTTATTCAATTATTATAAAGCAGTGATAGCCTAGTGATATGACCATTGGACTGCCAAGTCGAAGGTCTCGAGATCGAATCCAAGGCACGCATCTCAAATTTTTCGAAGTCATGTGTGTATTAATAATTAATTATCACGCGCTTAAACGGTGAAGGAAAACATCGTGAGGAAACCTGCATGCCTGAAAGATTTTCTTGACGGTGTGTGAAGTCTGCCAACCCGCAGTAGGCCAGCGTGGTGGACTATAGCCTAATCCCTCTCGTACTGAGAGGAGATCCGTGCCCAGCAGTGGGACAACGTAATGGGTTGATGATGATCCTGATTATAATTGCACTTACCTTTGCTGTGAATATTCACTGCTTTGCAATATTTGTTTAGACATTACCACTAATAGGGCTGATTACTTCGACATCTCCATTAGTCAAACCACAAATTGCTGTCTAGTAGATAATTGTTGTAAGGCATGGTGGAAACATGGTTTTAAATGTAATTTAAAAGTACCTATTGGTTAATGTTTTATTAGTTAGATATGGGGCTCATATTATGTTTCTTTTTCAGTTTTTATGATGGTCATAATTTGGTTTGATCAACATTATCACAACTGTGTAGGAATAATATATGTAATGAAGTGAATATTATTGGAATAAGTGACCTTCTCATATTTTTTTTTGTAAGATTACAAAAAACAGGTAAGGTCCTTTCCATTTAGGTTCCGGCAATATCATAAGAAAAAAAATCCTTTCCACATAGTATTATTTTGCTATTGCAAAAATTTTTAGTAGACCTTATGAATGTATCTAGTTATCCTGAAATCGACTTAGTTCTCAGTAAAATTAAAGTTAAAATTACCGTGATTATAATGTTGTTTGTTTTAGATATCCTTAACGTATCTTGGCAACCTGAAATGGACTTAGTTCTGAAATCGACTTAGTTCTCAGTAAAATTAAAGTTAAAATTACCGTGATTATAATGTTGTTTGTTTTAGATATCTTTAACGTATCTTGGCAACCTGAAATGGACTTAGTTCTTATCACGTTAAAGTTTAAATTAGCGTGATAATAATATTGCTTGTTTTAGATATATTTAACGTATCTTGTCATCCTGAAATCGACTTAATTGTCTAAACGTTAAAGTTTAAATTAGCATGATAATAATACCGCGTATTTCGTCGTTACAAAACCTAGTATATACATAAAAATCTTAGTATTAATCTATAAACTAGACTTACCTGGGTCAGACCAAGTCTGTAGCTGGTGACGTCGAGGTCGAGGGTCAGAAGCATGTCGTCCACGATCTGTCGGTCGGACAACGTCGGTTGTTGTACTGTGTCGGATTCTTCGCTCTCGGATGTAGCTAACAAGCGATACCTGGTATTGAAGATAATAATTAAATTTAGTACGGCATATCATGTCAGTCGCATGCATAATGACCGCTGGGCAAGGGTCTCCACTCAATAGGTGCCTGAAGATGGAAGGCGCCGTCAAGGTCGGCCCAGAAAGAGGTGGCGGGATGATTTGGATGCGTACCGCGATAGCTGGTTCGAGGTGGCGCAAGAAAAGAGTACCTGGAAGGAGTTGGGGGAGGCCTTTGCCCAGCAGTGGGACAGTAACGGCTAAGGGAAATAAAATTACTTTTAACAAAAAAAGGTTAACCGCCTTCAAAAAATAATAAAATAATTTTGTCTAAAACAGTTTGGGAAGTCGGTTACTTCTATTTGAGTGGGTCTTTTGTTTTCGCCACCGACTTCCCAAACTGTTTTAGACAAAATTATTTTATTATTTTTTTGAAGGCGGTTTAACTTTTTTGTCAAAAGTAATTTTATTTTGTAATTTTTAGTGGAAAGTTTTATTTAAAAGTACTTGTAAGCCAACTTATCGCACTGCTTCTCTGAGACAGCGATGTTTCGGAGTAAACGATAATATTTAGATTTTTAACTTAGAACTAAGATATTTAAATGGGACCACCTCTGAAGTATGACCTACCAATAAAAAAAACAATCATCAAAATCGATCCACAATTGGTGGAGATATCGCGTAACAAACATACAAAAAAAACATACAGACGAATTGAGAACCTCCTCCTTTTTGAAGTCGGTTGAAAAGTATGGCATTTAGGGCGTCAGACTCTAGAAGGAGCCGATCTCAGTATCTATAATAAATCATTATCATCATCAGCCCCTACTCGTCCACTGCTTGACGTAGGCCTCTCCTAGTGAATGCCACAATCCGCCCGATCTTCGGCTTTCCTTATCCAGTCACTGCCAGCTGCCTAAGAGTAAATACTAAATACTAATATAATAAAGCTGAAGAGTTTGTTTGATTTTTGGAGCGCGCTAATCTCTAGAACAACTGTTGGATTTGGAAAAAAAAAGTGTTTTTTTTAATGATTATTTAGATATGTCGTACAATCTTAGGTGCTCTTTATATCTGGTTGGATTTATTTCTATTCTATTATTTTATGGAATATATTATTCTTAGAAGCCTACCTTCCTATGCAAGAATCGTAGCTAAGGCATTCTGTAGTTCCTTAAGGGAAAAAGGTGCGATTGTATATTGTATATTGTATATTTGTATTTATATTTTTCTTACCTTCGCGCGAACTCCGAAAGCGGCATGTGTTCCGGGAAGCCTTGCTTGTACAACCTGGCCGCGTCCAGCAGTTGGAAGCCACGGAACTGGTGACAAATGCATTGGTAAGTATCAGCACAGAGATAAGGAAGATAGACTTTGACGATCGTGTCTAATTTGCATATAAAGTCATTCGAATCTTTTCTTAAGATTTACATGCTTGTCTGGCAAGGTGTTGGAACTATCAAAAATGTCTGGCTTATGAGGAAACATCATCTAATTATTACCCAAGTGTAGGTGCCAGGATAAGGGAATCGAAATGAGGAACACAGGGAGCGAGCCAAAACCGACGAAAGAGCGCGAGCCGTGACCGGCCGTTCTCTGAGGAGCGTTGTGAAGCACTGAAAGGCTCTGGATCGTTCGGAAACAAGTGGCTTTTCAAATTATTCTAGAACGATTCTAGAATAAATTTGACATGTTTTGGCTGTGTGCCAGGCTCTCGCTCCCTAATGCTGTATTTATTTTTAATAAAATACTATAAACTCCTTTATTTATTTACATAAAACGTTTATAAAAACTATAATAAGTTCCGCGCGTCGCCACCACTCTGTAGCGGTGCCACGCGTCGTCAACACAAAGTGTTATATACAAAAAGCAGCTTTTATAATGTAACGTAAGTAGAATTATAATTTCATGTAAGTACACTATTTCTTTTCTTTACTCTTACCTGTGACCTTAGCAGCGGCACGTTGACGTCATCGGCTACGTCAGTGGGCTGGTTAGTCAGCATGCAGCACACAAAGTGTACGCCGGCAGTGCCACACCGACGTAACGTATCTACAATACCGTCCGCCACAAACTTGGCCTGCAGAGCTGTGGAACGGCGCTTCATACCGGCCGTGCCTGCAGATAAAATAGAACATGATAATGCTTGTTAAGATACCCACTGCCTCGAACGTTATCCTGTCCTGTCAAAACAAGTCAAGTCATCCTTTTGTATCTTTTTGCAATTTCCATGCTAAGATTATAAAGTTATTTTAGTGGCAGCGTCAGGAGAGGTTGCCCTAGAAGGACGTACACCGATCACATCGACGAGTTTCTCCAAAAAGATCAGGTGTGTAGTTCTCGCAACCGGCGCGTGTATGAAAAGATATATGAATTTGGAAGAAGCGAAAGAGATATGCAAGAGTCGTAGCAAGCGACAGTCCAAAGTTTTTGCCTACCACTGTGGGGGAAAAGGCGTGAGTGTATGTATGTATATATGTATTTTACTGGAGAAAAATCGACTAAACGCAGGATTCCCTCTCAAAGAATATCGACGTCAGGTACCAGTACTGTTGCGTTTCGTACGGTGAGTGTGGAGCGTCGGATGCCCAATTCCTCAGTCAGTCCCCTCCCTTTTCTTTACATAGGCTCGGCAACATATTATCTACAATCCCTTTGGTATTGCAGATGTCCATGGGCGGCGATGACTACTAACTTCAGGTAGCTCGTCTGCTCGTTTGCCGAGTTTATCCCATAAAAAAGGTAATCTTACCAGAGGTGAGAGTTCGCCGTATAGAGCTCGCTCGTCGTAGCGTGGAGGAGTCTCCGACGGCGGCCGACCACGCGCTGATGCCACAAGCACCGCGCGCCCACGACGATAACCTTCCTATTTCTTCACTGCAAATCAACTTATTATTACAAACACATACCATCACAATATCATCATACAAACAAGCAGGCGTAGCACGCCTGCTTGTTTGTATGATGATGTAAGTAGTCATCGCCGCCCATGGACATCTGCAAAACCAAAGGAGTTGCAGATGCGTTGCCGAGCCTATTTAGAGAAAGGGAGGGGAAGGAGAAAAGGAGAAGGAGAGGAATTGGGCCTCCGACCCTCTCGCTCACCGGACGAAGCGCAGTAGCGAAACGCTACTACTCGGACGTCGGTCTTCTGCGAGAGTGTGGTACTTCCCCGGTCAAGCCGGCACATTTATGCTGCGAACAGCGTGGCCCTACCACAACTGCCTGTATTCTCCGAAGGGTTAGGCAGAGGTGTACTAATGTACAACCACACTTCGTCCGTAAATTTAGGTCCCATGTCATAGGGTGCGAGCCTATTGCCATTAACTGGGCACAAATTCAGACTCCGAGCTGCTACCGAGCATTTCATAGAAAAACCCAATAACACTTTGCTCGACCTGGGGATCGAACCCAAGACCTCTAGCGTGGCAGTCGCACTTAGGAACACTCGAGTAGACTAATGAGGTAGTCAAGACAAGCTTAGTCATTTCGAATAAACATATACAGTACAAACAAATTAACTATGCGCGCACTCTCTTAGCCTCTATCACGAAATTTGTCACGTTTGTACAGTTAGTTCGAAATAAGTAAGCCGATCGGAAGTTAGCCGTTCCGAACTACCGCGGTGATAAAATCGTTTAAGTGTTTTAATACGTAAATATCGAAATAAGTAAACAAAATAATTAGAAATGTGAAACATATACGACTCTAATTATCTTAACACCGACTCTTTCTATTAAAATTTACCACTTCTAAACCACTTGCCGACAACTTCCGATCGGCTTACTTAATACGAACAAACTGTAGTTATCCGTACAAAGGAGGGTTAATACTTACTTTTGGCTTTCTTGGAGTAACGTCAAGGATTTCTTGGTAACGGGATTTTCACGACTCGCCTTCACCCAGCCAGTGACGTCGTACAATACTGGGTTAGTACCCTGTAAATTTAAAAAATATAATTATGTTGTTTTAGGTAAACGTCTTTGTTGGTATAAATCCCGAAGAAACTTTAAGATAATTTAATTAATAAACACGACTAGATTAATACGACTTGGGCAGCATTGACATTAAAATGTTTGTCGATTTGGGCTTTTAAACGGTTTGAAAAAAAAGTACAATTAGTTTAACCTGTCAAGCGGCAGATTGTAGACACAATGCAAAATCTATTGTTATGTGCTCAAAAGAGGAACTGTACCGCTTGCCAGGTTAAGGGCATTTCATAGACAGGTTAGGTACATAAAGGACAACTAATATGGGAAACTAGCTCTCGAACGTGTGAACTCGAACTTTCACACGTATACCTAATAACTTTTATAGACAAAATATATCTTATGTCCTCTTCCAATATCCAATCTACCTCTATAGCAAAATTTTCAAAAAAAATGCATAGGTAATAGAAAATTATAACAAACAAACAGATAGATAAACAGAATTACATTCACATTTTTAATTCAGTATGGAATTTGTCCAGCAGTGAACGGTGAATGTGAATTTGTTGTGGTAGGGCCACGCTGTTCGCAGCATGAATGGGCCGGCTTGACCGGGGAAGTACCACACTCTCGCAGAAGACCGACGTCCGAGTAGTAGCGTTTCGTTACTGCGCTTCGTTCGGTGAGCGAGAGTGCCGGAGGCCCAATTCCTCCCCCAATCCCCTTCCTTCTCCTTTTCTCCTTCCCCTCCCTTTCCCTAAATAGGCTCGGCAACGCATCTGCAACTCCTTTGGTTTTGCAGATGTCCATGGGCGGCGATGACTACTTACCATCAGGTAGCTCGCCTGCTCGTTTGCCGAGTTATCCCATAAAAAAAAAACGGTGAAGAAAAACATCGTGAGAAAACCTGGAATAAACCTGGTGGAATATATATAGCCTTATCCCTTTAAATGTGAGAGGAGACTCGTGCCCAGCAATAGGACAATATATGGGTTGATAATGATGTCCAGCAGTGGGCTATCTCACCTGTAAGTGTTGCAACACAAATTGTCGTGCATGGGGCGCCTTTTTTATGAGGTAGTGCGTATGGTTCGGAGTGCCGTAGTGCGTCATCACTCGCTCCAGGAATGTGTCGTCGGAGGAACCGGGATACATGGACTCCTCGTCAAGAAGCCTATCAACAAGTAAACATTATTTCAAAACGAGTCTTATGAAAATTATGAATATGAAATTATTTTTTACGCGCCACAACTGCTACTTTTTTCTGTCATTCTCGCGTACTCAAAGTTAATTGATTGAAATAAAAAGCATATGTACGCACGGCTACACATTAAGCTATACAAAACCAGTATAGGCTGGTCTTGAATTGTGCGGAAAGCCTTCACAATGGGAGGGCAGTCTAAACTGATTTTGTATAGCTTGATGTGTAGCCGTGTGTACATAGCATATCTATCTACGTAGCGCCTAAATTAATCGCCTCCTACATTTCATAACGTAATGTTGATTACAAATGGCAAATATATAATGTTAAATCACTGCGAAAGATCATCAGCAAGAAGTGAATTTCACTGGTGAAATCACAGTAAAAAAAAAACAATTTCATCAAATGAATATTAGCGATCAGTTATTTTAGTGCGGGAAAAATTCGACTGCGGGCAGGATTCGAACCTGCGTCTTCTGGTTACGTACACCAGACGCTATGACCACTAAGCCACCGTGACTCCCACCCGCTAGGTCGAAATTTGCCTTCACATTTTGAATTAACGTCTTTTAGGTGACGTCATCTTGCCCGCAGTCGAATTTTTCCTTCACTAAAATAACTTTATAATCTTTGCTTGGAAAATGCCTAAAAAATACAAAAAAAGAATAGCAATCAGTTTCATGCTTAAGTCATATAAATGTCACTATAGGAAATTTGGGTGTACGTTGGCATTTTTCGCCGAATCCACTATTTACACAAAAATCGTCGACGATAACGATTTTAAAGCAAAAGTTTTAATACTCAATTGTGAATAAGTTATTGTTGATGGCGCAATTTCTACTGCCATGTACCCAGAATGTTGCATAGCCGAGAATTTAGCAGAAAAACAAAAAATAGTAGATTGGTACACAAGGGTGGAAAGGAATCAATTCCCATACGAGGTATTTAGACGGCTATAGTCCGAGTAGGAATTGATGTCTTTCACCCGAGTTAAGCACTCTACTTTTCATTTCGAATATAAGGAAAGTAGTAAAACTAATTTTTAAGAATTTTTCGAATATAGCAAAAGTTAAGTTAGTATCCCGCCAAATTATATATTGTCATAGTCTATTTAAATTTTTAATTATGGAACACACCGCGTCACTGCCTCAGTCGCACGCGTTTTTTTTAAATTCACTCTGGCCGTTTATAAACACACAAGACCGCAGCATTTTTTTCTTAATTATGTTAGATTTTTTACAGCTGACCGCCTAACCTAATTTTGTTCTATTTTTTAAATTATTTTCCACCCTAGGGAGAAAAGTAATTACAATGAGTTATTCCTGCCCAAGGGTGGGAAGTAGCATTTTCCACCCGCTATTCAGATCAAATAAACACTACTTTCCGAGTATGAGAAATGAAAAAATAATTTCGCGCCCGAACTCTTTACCTTTATAAGTAGACCACGCAACAGGTGATTTTACGAAACATTAATAAAACTATCTTCTACTATCTCTGCTAACAGTAGTAACATCTCTTACCATAATAATCCGCGGCGGTCGCACTCTCGCAAGTCAGCCTGCGAGCTTCTAACGATCGTGTTCTGTGGCGCCTTGTCTAGCAGCTCCACCATCGGACCAGGGTTCACTGTCTCCGAGAGCCAGTCTGAAATTTACAAAGATATATAATACTAGCTTTCCGCTCACGACTTCGCCCGCGTGGAGTATACGTTTCTTGTCATTTTACGGGATAATAATATAGCCTTTGTCACTCAGGAATAATGTATCGTTCTATAGGTGAATTTTTTTTTTAATCGGTCCAGTACTTTCAGAGCCTATTCAATGCAAACAAACAAACAAATCTTTCCTCTTTGTAATATTAGTTTAGATAAAATTGCTAAAATCAAGATTATTTGTCAAACTGCATTAAGAATTAAATTTCGTTAACGCATCCCATTAGCATTTGACCATGATTTTGAGCATGATGTGGGTAGCTATAAGACATAAATGACCAAAAATAAAGCTTTCGCTACACAACTCAGCTGTATGGCGCGGCGACATAACGCGATGCTATAGCACGTCTTGTTTGACGAAAGTTTTAAGTACAGTACCGTCTTCAGCGCCATCGTCGAGCGTGATTCCTTCCTGTGCGTAACGCTCCCGTGGCGCCACCAGCAACGCCTCGTGGAACATAGCTTGAAGACGCTCCTATAAAACAAAATAAAAATTTAGAAAAATATATAATAATACGCCGGCTAGGGCGTCGGACTTGCTATAAGTGGTTGCTGGTTCGAAATCGCCCAATTGCACTACCGACGTGAACAAAATCGTGGCAAAAAGCTCGCCCCCTATTACGTGGGACCTACGACAAGATTTTAGTGGTCCGATTTCGATTCCCAGGTACAGCAAGGTGCTTTTGGAATTTTCTATGACATTCTCAGTAGCGGCTCAGGTTTAGGTTTGCGCACGGTCGATGGCAATAAGCTCGCCCCCTATTACATGGGGCCTAAATACACCGGCGACTTGTGGGTGTACTATAGTCATTCTGTGGATGGGTAAAAGCTTATTTGAAATAAAACGTTTGATTTGAATGGTAACCATTCTTAATACATTGAAAACCCTCCGTGCCTCGGACAAGACGTAAAACCGCCCCTTCTCGTTGTCATGACGAACACGTTAAGTAACCCAAAATGCCTGACAGCCTGACAGCTAAAATTAGGTTGCGGAGTGGAAGACAACCCTAACATAATTAGCAACTAACGTTTTATATCTTTTAGGCATTTTCCATGCAAAGATTATAAAGTTATTTTAGTGAAAGAAAAATTCGACTGACGTCACCTTCAAAGACGTAAATTTTAAAAATGTGAAGGCAAATTTCGAGCTGGCGGGTGGGACTCGCGGTGGCTTAGCGGTCATAGCGTCTAGTGTACTTAACTAGAAGACGCAGGTTCGAATCGTGCCCGCAGTCGAATTTTTCCTTCCGTAAAAATAAATAACTTTATAATTGGGAAAAGGCTAGGAGAATGATGAGGAGAGATATGTAGATCTATAAAGCTACGACAAATTACTTACTTGCAAATAATTTGACAGTAGTTTAGACAGTGGGGCCCCGCTCTGCTGTCCAGCGCACATAGGGTTGTCAGCTCCTGGCGTGTCCAGCAGCAGAATAGACGCCGACGTTCTTGCTGAAGTCGATAGACTCCTGAAAGAGAGATGATCAAGCAAATAAAGAACATTATGCAATGATACGGTTGGCAGCACTTAAAACTTTCGTCGAGGCGAATGTCACGTATCCCATTGAAGGTATGTGCGCCTTTTTAGTATGTACGAGTCCGACATAGCCTTTTCATAGAACAGTCGCCAGCACATCAAGTTATGCAAAACAGACAAATTTCTCCAAATGATTTTAAACCTTAAATGTTGACGGTTAAGTTCAAAATCGACTGGTAAATTTTGACATTGTGTGGTAACCTGATGACTGTATCTGCAGAAAATTCTCATTTCACTCTGGATTGTCTACCATCCCGGGATCACCTGGGAGGCGACAGGGTATGTCAAATTAAATTAAATTAAATTAAATACCATTTATTTCAGGAAATCATGACACCCATACAATAAAACATACATACAGAAATAAAATCATAAGATCCACAAAATTCAAATAAAATAAAAATAAAAATCAAATAATACACATTACATTAATCAAACATCAAATAATCATATCAGGTACAACTAGCAGCATGTCTGCTACAGCAATGCCTGACGTAAGGGCAGTCCAGTCGCCCGGCAATCATTGCCAGGACAGTATTGGAGCTGGCCCGCACCCTGCAAAAACACACTTGCAGTCCCTTGTCCTTATAGTCATGGGATTCTTGGTATCCCCTCGAAACCGGGGCGTATTTTTATGTAGTTTTTGTGTGTAAGTATTGGTTACCTGTTCACTAATGCAGCGATGATATTGAAGGTCTCGTTGTAGAGTCCGGTAACGAATGCGTCCACTGCCTCCGTGCCGGACAACTCGCGCTCATTCGATGGAGAGGGAGTTCTGAAAAAAATATTAAAACATTAAATAAATATGACTGCCTCGTTAGTCTAGTGGTCCCAATCGCGAATGCTACGCTAGAGGTCTTGGGTTTGATCCCCAGGTCGAGCAAAGTGTTATTGACATTTTCTATTAAATTCTTAGTAGCAGCTCGGAGTTTTGATATGTGCCAAGTGAATGGCAATAGGCTCGCCCCCTATTACAAGGGACCTAAACATACCGGCAAACTGTGGGTGTACATTAAGTACACCTCTCCCTAATCACCTTATATTTTTTTTATTTTAAGCTTACAGCTAAATACAATTGGTTATATAAATTCCAATAACAAGCTTCCACATTTAGGTAACAATATCATGGTAATCGGAACAGCTTAAGCACAGTTAGTCAGGAAAATTAGTACTAAACAGATGGTTACACAAGATTGAGCCAATAGTAGTTACAACATTTACACATTATTAACAAAGTATTTAGTTAAACAGGATCTGGCAGAATGTTTACTATTACGTTTATAGATCTTGGGTTCCATTCCCAAGACGAGCAAAGTGTTATTGGTTTTTTTATGATACTCTTAGAAGGAACTTTGTAGTTGTACCTAGAATATGGAAAAAGGTGTGTGTATTATCTGATTAGTATACTGACCTCAAGTTGGAGTTGGTCTGCGGCGAGGTGGGCACGGTGACGAACACGGCCCGGGTGAGCTCCTCGGTGCCCACGCCCAGCAGGCGCGCCGCCCGCTGCCCACACCCGGTACTCGCGAACTGGTACTTGATACCTGACCCCGTGTTAGCTGCTAATTACAATGATGTAGGTATATTATACAATGAAAATTAAATCACTGCCTCGTTAGTCTAGTGGTCCCAAGCGCGACTACGACGCAAGAGGTCCTGGGTTCGATTCCCAGATCGAGCAGTGTTATTGGGTTTTTCTATGAAATTCCCAGTAGCAGCTCGGAGTCTGGTTTTGTGCCCGGTTAATGGCAATAGGCTCGAACCCTATTACATGGGACTTAAACATACCGGCGAAGTGCGGGTGTACATCAGTACACCTCTGCCTAACCCTTCGGGGAATACAGGCGTGGTGGTATGTATGTATGTAAAAATTTAATCAGAAAGCACTTCATTTTTTCGAAACTGTGTGTTACTTATTTTAAAACCAGCCAAATAAGAGGCGGACTCGCGCTCGAACGGCAAAAAAGTCATGTCTGTTGTAAGGGAGCCCCACTTAAATATATATTATTTGTTTTAGTATTTCCAGTTATAGCGGCAACAGAAATACATCAACT
This sequence comes from Subacronicta megacephala, assembly GCA_958496365.1. Lineage (NCBI taxonomy): Eukaryota > Metazoa > Arthropoda > Insecta > Lepidoptera > Noctuidae > Subacronicta > Subacronicta megacephala. The sequence goes on from OY292534.1 coordinate 3,859,392, forward strand.
GAAAATCTGAATTTTCTAACTATCACGGTTCATGAGATACAGCCTGGTGACAGACCGACTTAGTAATAGGGTCCCGTTCTTACCCTTTGGGTACGGAATCCTAAAAAAATTAATCAGAAAGAACTACATTTTTTTCGAAACTATGTGTAAACTTATTTAAAAAAATATATAAATTCCAAATCCTAGCGTTCTATACTTTTTGCCTACCCCTATGGAGAAAAAGCGTGAGTATATAATGTACCCAACAAAGATTCGATTCCCAGGTTGAGCTTTGGATTTGTTGCTCGCCCACTATTGCATGGGATTTTAACTTGGGGTCTATACCGGCACACTGTAGGTGAACATTACACCTCTGCCTATACCTTCGGAGAATACAGGCGTGATGGTATGGTGTGTCCCCATCGTTCAGCATGTTAAGTTACTTCGAAATCCTCACCTTTGACAGCACCAGCCCATCCCAAATGGCATATAGCAGCCATGATCTTCCAAATAGCCATCTGCTCGTTTTCCGTCATAGCCAGCAGTTGCAGCGCCTCCTTCAATGCTGAGAACTCGGTAGGAGCATCAGCCTTCTCAGCACCACTGAGGAACGGGTTTGGGGAGTTCACTGGTGACTGGTCGAAGAGTAGCTCCCGGCGGAGGCGGCCGTCACAGCCGTGGTAGAGACTGGAAGAGAAATTAAGTTTAATGAAACACATACACTCACGCCTTTTTCCCACAGGGGTAGGCAGAAACTATGGACTGCCACTTGCTACGACTCTTGCATATCTCTTTCGCTTCTTCCACATTCATACATCTTTTCATACACACGTGCCGGTTGCGAGTACTACGGACCTGACCTTTTTGGAGAACCTCGTCGATAAGATCGGTGTACGTCCTTCTAGGGCGACATTACATATTAATTATAAGTATATTAAATTTATATATGACTGCCTGGTTAGTCTAGTGGTCCCAAGCACGACTAGCAGCCGCTAGAGGTTCTGGGTTCGATCCCCAGGTCGAGCAAAGTGTTATCGGGTTTTCTATGAAGTCTGGATTTGTGCCCGGTTAATTGCAATAGGCTCGCCCCCTATTACATGGGACCTAAACATACCGGCGAAATGTGGGTGTACATTAGTCTTGTCTCTGCCTAACCCTTCGGGGAATACAAGCGTGATGGTATGTTATGTTATTATTATATATGTCCAAACATATATATATAACCAAACTAGCAGCTTTAGCTGAAGTTAGTCGTTCCGAACTACTGCACAAGCGAAATCGTAATTAGTAGAGGCAAAAACTAACCCAAAAACAATCAAAAACTTATAATAAAAAATCATTATGCAATAATATTATTTTATTATTGACTTGGTCCGTTCCACTTATTGCATAAACCATCCACGCTGCTATAACTTAGCTGTCATAGCAGACATTGCAAAAACTGGCGAACCAATCCCTGTTTTCGTTCTGAATTTAAACCAATCACCAAGCATGCCTGTTTGAAACATCGCAAGTGATTCGAATTTTGAATCGTCGTCGTTTGGTTTGAAGTAGGTCCACTTTTTGAGCGGAATCTGTTCTGAGTTACGCTTCCTGACTTATTATTTATTCGCAGGAGAATAGTCACAAATGTGAAAAATATACGACTCCAATAGTCATTACACCGACTTTTTCTACTACAACTTCAGACATGCTTAGTAATTTCGAACAAACTGTACGTTCTAAAACAGAGACGTCACATTACTCACGTGTGCAAAGCTCTTAGGGGGGCTTGGCCAGGCCTCAGGTCGGGGAGTAGGATCTGCACGGAGGCCGCCGCTAGGGCGCCGCCGCCGTCGAAGTCCAGTGACGTCAGGGACACGAAGCGAGACGCATGCGCATTCGAGCCAGTGCTGTGAACAGACCATATGTAAAATGAAATAAAAAGCACCTCTAGAAGACAGAAGTATCCTAACAGTTCATTGCAACAACATTTTAGACAAAAAATCATGAAATGTTTTGCCTAAAACAACAACAAATAAGACAACTACGCTTTTATAGGTGTAGGTACGGTGGCCAGCACATCAAGTTACCACAAAATGTCAAATTTTCTCAGTTGATTTTGAACTTTATCTACAACAATTTAAGGTTTAAAATCATTTGGAGAAACTTGACAGTTTTGTATACCTTGACCTGCTGGCGACTGTACTATCCAGGGAAAAACAAATAAAAATGGATTTATGGTCCAAGGCGTGACGATCCGCCCTAAAAACTCTTGATTTGCGACTTACTACATAGGCACTAGGAAACCACAGGATAGTGATAATTCTTGCTTACTCTGTTTTTATTTTATAAATTCTCTGCTCTATAATAATTATTTTTGTATGAAAATCTTACCAGCAATATGGGTCACACATTACTAGTAATCTAGTTAACCCCTCATACTAAGCTAAATGCTTGTATTACGAGTGGGTTCACGTTGGTAGTGTAATGGGTGGGTTTATAACCGGCAACCACATGATCGCAAGTCCGACGTTCTAGCTCCTCATTTCAATGTTGTTCTCATTTGAAAGCTCTATTTTACAGTAACTCACCGAGTAGATCCGAACAGGTGCAGCACATCAAAGGCAGCGTCCAGCCGTTCGGGTGTCAGCTTCGAGCCCTGTGCAGGGTACGCGCTAGCTAGGTACCAGACGCAATGACGCATTGCCGATGTTTTGCCGGAACCAGACCTGAAAAGGGTAGAAATGTTTATATCTATGCTTTTATAAAATACCTGATTATTTAAATTGAAGATATTTAAAAAAAACAAGTGAGAGTATCATATAACCGCCCCCGAACCAAAATAAATGATTTTGTTAGGGCTTGGCGCAAAAAAAAAACATAATAAAGCTGAAGAGTTTGTTTGTTATAACGCGCTTATCTCTCGAAGGAGTACCGGTCTTATTTGAAAGTTTATTTTCGTATATGATAGCCACATTCATTAGGAAGGCTATAGGCTATCTAGCATCACGCTACGGTCTTAAGGAGCGGGGCAATGCAGGTTAAACCGCGGGGCAGAGGTAGTTGATTTACAAAACTATTCTCTTGGTATGCAATAAAAAATATCTATTCTATTAAATTGTAAAGTTCGGAAAAGGTCATGGGCTGACTCAAAAAATCCTTTCGGATGCTTGGGAAACCGCGAGCTAATTAATATCTCATAAGTTAAGGTATGTGAACTTTTATTATAATAATTAATTAGTAATCAAACCGTTAGAGACATTTCCTTTAACCTTCAATTTCTTCATTACGTATGCAAATTGCGATCGCTAATTCCTATTGCCATAAAAATCCGCATGTTCTTGATTACAAATTGGAAATCAAGTAGGTAATATATTTAATTTAAATTATTATTTGGTTCATTATTTTATAGGCTTTTAGGCAATTTAACATCTCTAAAGTGAGATAAGTTTTCATTAAATAAAATTATGCTTTATTCTTTAGGTGTAAAGTTGACATTTTGTTCAATACTCAATACTCAATACTCAATACTTTATTGCATTCCATAATGTAAATATTAACAGGTATTATAGTTTAAGAGAAGTGTAACAATTATGGACCCTGTCGGGCACAGCAAAACTTCAGTAATTTTGTAGAAGAGAGGAGGAGTGCGTCAAATTATAAATATAATTAATTATTAGAAACTTCTTAGTAGGTATTTTATAATATATAATTAAATCATTTAATTATATTGTGATATAGGATCAAAATTGGATATAATTTATTTACTCTTTATCATAGACTAAAATATATTGGTCTATGCTCTTTGTATATATAAGTAGATATTATTTCTTAGTTAATTATTATGTATTAATAATTTAATTATTTATTTTATGTATTATTTATTATTATTAATTGTATGTATTATTATCTATTTTATGTATTATTATTAATTTTATGTATTATTTATTATTATTAATTTTATGTATTATTTAACTATTTCTAATATATAATATATGTTTTCTTTATTTTTTCATTATTTATATAGGGTTGGTATAATATATGTGTTTACACTAGTTTATTATGGGTATAATTTTTATAATAAATGAGTCTGTTGTATATTGTAGGTATGAGTTATATGGATTTATCATTTAAGTATTCATCAATCCTGTAGTAGCATTTCTTTAATAATAGCTTTTTTAATTTGTGTGTGAATATATTAATCTTTTTTTCAGTTCTAATTTCTTCTGGTAACTTATTATAAATTTTTATTGACATGACTAGAGGGCTAGTTGAGTGAATTTTTAGGCGAGATTTCGGTAAATTTAATCGTGTTTTATGTCTTAGTTTGTATCTTGTTTGTATGTCTTCGCGTTTTGTGTAAAAGTCTTGGTGTTGGTGTGCAAATTTACATATTTCCAGTATGTATATACAGGGTACAGTTAAAATATTATGTTTTTTGAAATAGGGTTTGCAGCTATCTGTTTGTTGTAAGTTTTCTATGATCCGAACTAATTTCTTTTGAGCTGTAAAGAGTCTTGGTGCGTCTGTACTATTGCCCCACATAACTATGCCGTAGCTAAGCCATGCATAAGCATATGCATAGTAGGTAACCAGGGCCGTTTGCAGATTTGTGGATATTTTCACCTCACGCAGAGCATACGAGAATTTTGAAAGTTTTGATGTAATTTTTTGTATGTGTTGCTTCCAATTTATATTCGTGTCTATTGTTAAGCCCAGTAAGTTGAACTCTTTAACTAATTCTATATTGTGATTATTAAAGGTGAAATTAACATTTAGAGGCGCTTTTTGGTGGGGATGAAAAGTAATTAATTTAGTTTTTGCAAAGTTCATTTCGAGGTTGTGTTCATTCATCCAAGTTACTGTTTTTGAAAGTATGGCGTTAAGGGTATTGTTTAAATTTATGGTATCCTGACATGAGGTGATGATGGAGACATCATCCGCGAATAAGACACATGGTCCGTCTATGGTCTTTGGGAGATCATTTATATAGATGAGGAATAGAAGACATCCAATAACGCTTCCTTGTGGTATTGAGGCGTTAATCTCTTTGATATTAGATCGGAAGTTTTGTAGTTCGTTTGTTTTGTTGTTAGCGAATTCTATTTCTACTTGTTGTTGTCTGTTTTTTAGGTAAGATTTAAACCATTCGTATGAATTGCCTCGGATTCCTATACCGTATAGCTTATTTAGTAGGATTCCATATTGTACTTTATCGTAGGCCTTCGTCATATCAAGCAATATGCCTATGGCATATTCCTTTTTATTAATTATATTATGGGCTTCCTGTACATATTTATAGACCGCCAAAGATGTTGATCGATTTTTACGAAAGCCATTTTGGCATTCGTCAAATATTTTATATTTCTCACAGAAGGCATATACACGATTGCACATAGCTTTTTCAAAAATTTTCGACGCAGTTGGTAGTAGGGCAATAGGGTGTTGTAATTCTCCAGGCAGACCGTATCTTTTAATTGTGATATGATCTTGAAAACCAATTTCCAAGGAACTGGTAATTATCACTGAATATTAATGAGCTGGTCGGAATAGATGGCGCCACTCGATAATTTGTAAAAGAAGGTTTTAACAAGATAAATAACTTACAATAATTTCGCTTAACTACAATTAATCGACTTTTTTTTACCTCTGCCTAACCCTTCGGGGAATACAGGCGTGATGGTATGTTAGTTAGTTTTTGTCAATAAAGGTGAAGACGTAACAATAATATACTGGCAGACGTTTCATTTAAAAATGTGATGCAATGCGCGCCGTCCGCCGCCTACGAGTACTAGGGCCATTATCTGGTAGGGCGGGGGACTCCCCAAGTCAGCCACCGGATGCCGGATGCCGGAGATTTGGCTGCGCCTTCCGACGCCCGGTGCGTCTACTGCAGATTGGGAGAGAGGTGGACAACCATTCCTCGCTCTCTCTCAATTTTGTGTAAATTCTAGGTTTTCTCTTATAGTTGGTGTTAGGGTTACTAAGGTTCTTACCTTCCAAGGAAGACGATGGCCCTGTCTCGCCGCGACGCCAGCATGCAGCGGTGAGTGGACTGAGCCGCAGCAAACACATGCGGTGGCATGTCATCTGCTCGACACCCCCGGAACATTGCTGCTACCTACAGAACAGAAAAAAGACTAATAGAAAAAAGTGTTATTGGTTTTTGACACTGGCGCAAGTATTTCAATTACTATACCATACTATACATGTAACGTGATAAAATGGGTGAAAAGGAGTTTTATTTCAAGTGTATTATTGAAATACCTCAACAGACTAGTAGTTCCAAGCGCGACAGCTATGCTATAGGTCGTAGGTTCGATTTTCAGGTCGAGCAAAGGCTTATTAGGTTGTTCTATGAAATTATCAGTAGCAGCTCGGAGTCTGGATTTGTGCCCGGTTAATGGCAATAGGCTCGCCTCCTATTATATGGGACCTAAACATCGGCGAAGTGTAGGTGTACATTAGTGCACCTCTGAGCCCGTCGGAGAATACAGGCGTGATGGTATGTTGTATGTAAAACATTTGAACTTGGACATAGCAATCACATCTTTTATCTTTTTACCTTTTCTGTGTAAATAGGAGCGGTGCGCTTCGGCGGCCCAAGCACCAGGAGCGCATGGCCTGCCCGGGCATGTGGCAATCCAGCGGCATACCGGGACCGCAACACATTGAGAGCACCGCTTTCGTTCAGGCAGCGGAGCGACGCTATGTCCTCACAGCGTTCCAGTTGTGGAGGATTTGCCTGGAAGGAAATGGAATTGAGAACGTTTCATTAGCGAAAGGCTGGAGCAAAAGATGCTTTCCTTGACTTGCTATTTGCCAATTGTAGAAACTAAAATTTATATCCAGAGACGAATCTTCCAATTTTAGCTAATAACACTTTATTATAAGTACAAGTCTGACTTAAGTAACATAGAAAATTGGGGTTTAGGTAGGTTCAGCAAACTGACTATGGCATGCAATATATTTTATGAACTGAGATTAAGAAAGGGTACGTTTGTATTTATCGTCATCGACCCATTTGGCTCATGCGGGTTGGCAGACTTAATATACCGTCGAGAAAATCTTTTAGGAAGCATCTGCTTCCTAGAGAAGAATAGAGGTGAGGATATCTATCCTCACGATGTTTTCTTTCGTTTAATTTACTAAAATTTTACATATTGTATAGAGGCACACGATTTTTTTAAACGGTTTGATTAGCCTCTGATTATTAGTTTAGTCTATGATTAAGAGACTTGTTACGTAAAATTTAATACTACTATGTACAGTCGCCAGCACATCAGGTTATACAAAACTGACAAATTTCTCCAAATGATTTTAAACCTTAAAACGTAAGTAATTAACTTAAGTAATTAAGTTCAAAATCAACTAAGAAACTTTGACATTTTGTGGTAACTTGATTTTCTGGCCACCGTACCTACTCGCTTTTACTGCTTGTTATCAAGCCTTACCTTCTCCAGATCATCTTCATCGACGGCAAGTATCTCGCCAGTTTGCAGCACTCTAACTTTGGCTCTGCCTGCGTCTGCCTCTCCATCTCGCACGACCGCCGTGAACCCCCCGCGGTGGGCGAGCCACATGTGGCCAGCTTGCAGCCATTCCTTCTCGCATGCCAGTTGCTCTTCCGATTTAGCCTGCAAGAAGAGAAAAAAAAAGTCTGTGAATATATTTATTTCGTGAGTTCTGGGCCGCTTTAGATGAATCATAATATGATTTTCGGATGACCGGTTGGTTCTGCAACATTCACCTAGTCGCTAAAACAATAACGTTACACACCTGAATGTCGTTATTTAAAATGTTATAAGGACAGAACCTTGGCTTTTAGCTCGTTATTTATTATTATCCGCAATTGTTCTATAAGACGGATGACACCAATGAATAATTTGGTTCAGACATATCTTGATAAAGGGCAAAAAAGAGGTTAAAAAATTTAACCAATAGCACAGAATAGATAATAGTATTGGACATTAAGTGTGTCTTGGCTCATATATTTGCTCATATTTTCCTATTTTTCAATGTAAATCCTTCACGAGGGGATCTTTATCACAAGGTTAACGTTTCGTCACGATCACGCGTCGGAACAAATCTATTACTTGGCTAGCGGATAACAGCTTTTACGACGAACTGCACTCAAGTGCCGACGTAACAATCACCTAACAAGTCGAAATCATAACGAGTGCGTTCTCAGATATAAACATAAAAGAACAAGCAGTGCTCTGCAGTTTTACCCTAAGGGATCGTAGCAGACTGTCAAATAGCTTATAAACTTCTTCAACAACTGCGCTTTCAAAGGTAAAAACATCTTTTCAAATCCATTTGGTAGTTCCAGAGATTAGCATGTTCGAACAAACACTATTTATTTTATTATGTAAGTTCCCTTATAGGTTATACGAACTAATATAATGAAGCCATAGAGTTTGTGATACTCAAATATGCGTGTACATGATCTCATCCTCAAACTGACAACACAGTTTTGTGGGGCATATTGTTACGATAAAACATGTTAATAAATGAATAAATAAATAAAAAGCAAACCATTAAAGATTCGAAAAAGATTAAGACAGGGGGGCCTAAAATGGCACTTTCGATGAATCATAATATGACTCACTGACATACGGTTACACATCTCACTGTATAGGTAATTAATTACACAAAAACGATTATTTAGAGGATTGGTTAGTACAGAAGTTAATATCGCTACATTTAGTCAATTCATCTCATGTTTAGAACCCGAATAATTCCTTAGCAATTTTGATTACTTATCGAAAGTGGCAAAAAATAAACAAAGTTTAATTTCATTCATTCATTCATCATCAGCCTATAGTCGTCCACTGCTGGATGTAGGTCTCTCCAAGTGAACGCCACAGAACCTAAAATTGAATTGCATGATCGAAGTTCTACTCCATCTGCATTTTTTTCTTCGTAACTTCTATTATTGATTTTAAAAGGCGTTGAAAGTTCAATAGTATCTTCAATTACAACTCAGCACTTAGAACGGGACTGGTTGTCGGCATCTTAGGACGAAAGCTTGTAATTTTCTACCATTAGATGGTTAACGCCATTCCGGGAACTCGTTGAGGCCGTAATTGTGGGTTTCAAGTGTCGGAGATGGCCGATAATGGGGACCCGTGCAGGCTTTTTATTGATATTTATTTTAAGTACCTTTTGAAGGACATAGTAATATGTCTTTAATAGATGTTGTTGCTGACGTTGAATGTGGAAGAGAAATTTGATATCACAGGCAATGGTTGCTTAGTGGCTAAAGCGTTTTGTGTATTTACCGGAGGGACGTAAATTCGAATCCTGGCACTTCATATTTTTACATTTGTTTGCAATTGAGTTACGTTATTTTGTTTGTTTGTAGTTGAAACGAAATAAAATGATGAAATGATATTTATTTCTGTAAATAGATCTTTTAAGACACTTTTACAAGTCGATTTTTTTAATTATTTTTTTTAACTAGATGGCGTCGCCGTTTCCTATCTGACGACCTCTGAGAAGACACGTCGAAACAAACTCAGAGAATCATGGTCTCTTTTAAAGTCCAGACAATAGTGATATTATTAGTTATGCGAGTTTTACAATGTAGGGCAAAATCTGAACAGGCCTTTTGAAGAAAGAGCCATAGCAGCTTTGAGTTGACCTGTCCTAACTGACGGCACGCATACATCAGTCATCGTGTAGCTCAACCATTTTATAGGGAGCTCAACGACCCGTCGCACAACGATACCAGATCCGCAAGACATTTGTGTAGGTCATGTGAAATACTCAAAACTGTCAGAGAAGTTTATTATACATCTGATACGAGTTACAAAAACTCATTGGTTTAATATACAACATAAACAGGATATATGTTACACACGGCTACACAGTACATGCTTGCAATGTACGCACGGCGACACATCGAGACCAGCTTAAAATGGATTTGTATAGGTTGACCTGTAGCCATGTGTACTAAAAGGTTTTCCGTACAATAAAAGTTTAACCTAAACTCAAAATATGCGTACCTACTCTCTACTAATAAAATTGTAGGTATTTTGCTCTTCACCCACGTGAATAAAATCTAATAGGAAGTCATAAGCACAGCCTACACTAAATGTCGTGATATATTTCCGTAATTATAAACTCAATTGATCAGCTGTTTCGTAAAAAAAAACTTGGTAGAAAAACACGATCCCACATGCGTCTTTCCAGTGAAGTTCACCGGAAGTTTAACCACTAAATTGCTGAGACCACTCACTGCCTGTGATGTTGAACTTTTCTTCCACATTCAACGTTTTATGGTGACGTTAAGAAAGAACTTGACTGCCTCGTTGGTCTAGTGGTTCCAATCGGGACTGCTACGCTAGAGGTCTTGGGTTCGATCCCCAGGTCGAGCAAACTGTTATTGAGTTTTTCTATGAAATTCTCAGTAGCAGCTCGGAGTCTGGATTTGTGCCCGGTGAATGGCAATAGGCTCGCCCCCTATTACATGGGACCCAAACATACCGGCGAAATGTGGGTGTACATTTAGTGCACCTCTGCCTAACCCTTCGGGGAATACAGGCGTGATGGTATGTTAAGAAAGAACAAAAATCGATAACCAGGTAGTCGCATACATCATCTCGTACTGAGTGGTGGTCGATGGAGGGAATATGATTGCTGGTAACGGCATAAAAGGAAGAAAAACAATCAATTCCCTGGGAAAATAATGAGATAAAGTGATACTTACACATATGGATACCATGAGATCTATCTATTATCATCCCTTAGCGGTAATCTTGAAGCACGGTACCAGGATAACATAAACGGACAGAGTTCATATCGTAACACAAACAACCGAAAGTTGCAGATCACACATTCTATTCATCACTACGTTTTCATTCAAGGTAAGTACAATTTGTTAGGTATCTGAAGTATCTAAGGATTATGAACCGGCTTTTTGATATTATTGGCAGCTTTATAAGCTTTGTTGATAGATTTGCGTTAAAGTTTGGCACGTGCTGTCTAGTACTGTCAAATGGTTACCCCAGAGTTACTATTCGCCACTTATAAATAAATACTGTTTGGACAATCAAGACTAATACATTATTTATTAGTCTGACTAGTATGACTATGATAGTCATTCTCTTAGCCTTTTTCCAAGTACTTTCAGTCGGCTTCTAAGCAGAGTGGTTGTATATATTCGAGTATATATTTTACTCGAAGCGACTGCCATCATAATATGACTGACCCGCAACTTAATTTTTGGGTAATACCGATATTCGATGGATAGGTTGGGAGGCTTTTTAGGCTTCTGTCTAACATTACTGTTTGTCATGCGTATACCGGTAACCGGGATCAACGGCTTTACATGTTCTCTCTTTTAAAAGATGAGCCACATGTGTAAGTACTAAATAATGGACACCCACAGTTCGTCGGTCTGTTTAGGCCCTAAGTTAAAACGAGGCAGGCCTATTACCAACAAACGGGCACAAAGCAGAACTCCAAGCTGCTACTGAGAATTCCATAGAAAATCCCAACAACATTTTGCTATCGAACCCAGGGAACTCTAGCGTAGCAGTTCTGGTTAGGACAACTAGACTTATACATACCTACATTCATCATACATAATCGACTTATATTGTCCCCATTGCTGGGACTCAGACCTCCCGTCGGTGAGAGAGAGTGGGCCATAATCCACCACGCGGGCCCAGTGCGGGTTGGCAGATACTAGACTTACTAGACTAATGAGACTTTTATAAGCTCAAAAGTGTAATAAATGTCATTAATTCAAAGGGATTCCCAACTCTTGTGAGTTCTGTCCGAACATACCAACTTACTAATAAAACATTTCTTGCATTTCTTTCAAACAAGCTTCGTGGGCGATCAGCCCTGTGGCTGCCTGACCGCACTTTTACGACCATTTTATTACGCCGCAGGTGTCCGAATAAACCCTGTTTACGTTGAATGCTGACCTACTGAGCACATCTATACACCGAACATTAGTTACCTACGACACGTTAGTCTTGTCGAACACGGATGTACGGGTATTGGGACAGATTTATATGGAATGGTACGCTCCATAAACTTCCTTATTACTTTTTAACGTTGCTAGTGAAATTATTGGGCAAATGACACTTAACTTTTGAAGCGGCGGTAGCCTAATGGCTAGGGCGTCGGACTTGTGATCATGTGGTTACCGGTTGGAAACCCACCCATTGCACTACCGACGTGAACCCACTCGTAACACAAGCATTAAGCTTAGCACGAGGGGTTAACAAGAATACTAGTAATGTGTGAAAAAAAAACCGACGTTTAGATAACTACACTTAACAGATCAGACCCCTCCATGCCTTGGAAACCATGTAGAGCCGATTTCGGTTGTCATATGAACACCTATGACAATCGTTTGTGGTACCTAGTCTGAAGCCCAAAAAACACACGTCCATCCTTCGAATATCGGTTTTGCCTATTTTGGCATTGAGGTCCGATTACAGTTGCTTCGTGTAAAATACTGATATTCACAGTCATATCTGGTTAGACTGGAAGTAAATCCCAACAATCAAACATAGTTTGAAAGTTGATCTTCTCTTGGGTACATAACATAATATACCATCACGCCTGTATTCCCCTGCAGAGATGTACTTATGTACGCCCACACTTCGCCAGTATGTTTAGGTCCCATGTCATAAGGGGTGAACCTGCAATCCAGACTCCGTTGCAGTTGCTATTGAGAATTTCATAGAAAAACCCCATAACACATGACCTGCGAATCGAACCCGGGACACCCAGCGTAGCAGTCGCGTTTAGGACTACTAGACCAATCAGTCAGGCAGTCTCTTGGATACATTAACAGACACATATTTCATGTGGGTAAGCTAGAGAATTACCTAAATATGTAACAAATCACATAATGAACTCTTAAAACTCAACTGATAAAGATGACTCAGGCATTCGAAAGGCGAAACTCCTTATGTCTTGTATACCATTACTTTATTAAGCACACCTACATTTAAATCACGAAAACTACACAAAAACGCTGATTACATCTCCTAATGAGCACCTCAAACAGAGACAAAATGCGAAGTGCGTCAAAATTAGCGGCTATTGTTGTACGACCCTGACTCAAAGCCCTAACGACTGCAACTCGTGAGTCGCCATATAAAGACGTGTATTATGCATATTTTTCACATTATACAACATTGCACTGACGTAATCTGCTCTTTGGTTTAATATACATAAGATTATCCGAACCAAAGACCGAGCTAAAGTCTTTTAAGACTAAATCTAGTATCGATTATGGTGAAAAAAGCAATGGCACTTGAAGAAGCCGAGGGTTTGCAATCTAACGTTGGAACCATGAACGAATGTGATAATATGTAATTATCATCATCATGTCAGCCTATTGCCGTCCACTGCTGGACGTAGGCCTCCCCCAAAGAGCGCTAATCATCCCGGTCTTGGGCAGCTCGCATCCATCCGCTGTCAGCCACCTTCTTCAAATGGTCAGTCCTTCGTCCCACACTACGCTTGCCCAAACGCAAGAAAAGCAAATCAGGATAAACATTTTTGTTTGAAAATGTTAACAATGTACACCCTTTTAAATCTCTTTAAATGGAAATGACGTATAAACATTGAACAACGGATTATCAAAAGCTTTAAAAAAATTTCATACAATTAGTTTCAACTTTTCCGCAGGCCCAGGCCAAAAGGCCCAAGCCAAAGAACTTAATATACTGACGCCCACCAAAAAACCCCAAAAGTGCAAACTTTTGCTTAAAACAGAATATGCCAAAATGAAAGAGATTTAAAACCTTATTTGGACTTCATCCAAAATTTTAAGAGTTGTTACGGTATGAGGGAAAAAGTGCAGTTATTTAACCTGAAGTTATTCACGAAATGGGCAAGGTTCCAATACAATTATGTAAATGTCACAAGTACTCGTATACTGATTGAAAATATAGTGTTATGCATGGCTTATAATAATAGGAGAGCTCGTAAATACCAATTCGTAAATTGGTGGTTAGCTTATAAAGATCCCAACTTGTTAGGTCATTAATTTTGCTTCTGACACGCATATTTATGCCTAAAGGTCGACACACTGGAAGGAAGGAAGAAAGCTGGCAGTGACTGGATGAGGAAAGACAAAGATCGGGCTCTGTGGCGTCCTCTAAGAGAGGCCTACGTCCAGCGTTCGATGAGTATAGGCTGATGATGATGTGTCTACATACTTAAACCCCCCGGCCGGCCTTATTTTGGAACAAGCTTGCTTGCTTTGTAAGTCCGCTAGCCTCGACACCCTAAAATATGCCAAAGAGGTGACAAAGGGTTGCAAAGCGTTCATCTGCCATCTGGTGGTAATCACTCCAAAACCAAATATCTGCGGGTTATTGTTTTCATTAGCACTTTTTAAATTTAATTTTTGATCAATTGTCATAATCATAACTCTTTAGATGCCACTTTTGATGAATCATGGCTACACAACGTCACCTTGCCAGTATAAGCTGACCTAGCTATTCCTTCAGTGAAACAACAGCTGGTACATAACACGTGATTTAGTAGCCAATATAGAATCCTAGATTTATTATAATTAGGGTCTAAAATTAAGCTGTTTAATATGGACATTATTAAAATTGTAAACGACATCGCTGAAGATAAAAATTTACCACGTATTTAAATTAGTGTAATAGCTTCTTAGAAAAAGTATAAATGCCAACTTGACCGTCTAGACTCGACAGCGAAACCAATATATAACAACAAAACATTAATGCGGAATTTCAAATACAGTAAAGCCAACAAAGTTAAACCAGCTGTCTAATTTAGTGCAGTTAGAGACAATAGGCTGGCAGTATCAGTAATGTTAACACCATTCACTCCAGCCAGATTCCAGGCTAAAGCTAAAGCGCTCATTTCTGGAATTCCACGTAATCTTATTAAAGTGTTTCCAGTCCAGATCAATTTAGTATTTGTCCATTTGGTATTTGAGCGTAATGTTTTGAGAATATTTACGAGCGAAAACTTGTTGAAGCGAGGAATGGAGACAATTATTGCACCTCTGAACATTCCATAAAGCTTTGGTTCTCGGTATTTTATTAAGCAGGTAACGCGTTATTTACCTGCGAATATAATATATAGCAGCGGATAGATGCGAGCTGCCCAAGACCGGTATGGTTGGCACTCTTTGGGGGAGGCCTACGTTCAGCAGTGGACGGCGATAGGCTGATATGATGATGATGATAGTATATATATTTTTAAACCCAGGAACTCTAGCGTAGCAGTCTCGCTTAGGACCACTAGAATATTGAGGCAGTCAACTTAGGAGACTCAGCTATGTTAAAAAATCGCCAAAGTCCAACACTTCCACATCTGCAAATGGCCACGCTAAAGCGCGTAATTGTTGCATCTTATTACTTGAAAATTGTAAAACCATTGGCACTATAAGAAAAATACTGTTTAAGTCATCCCTGAATGCATAATAATTGATTATACAGATAATAATTAGTTCTACAGTATGTCTATCAATTTTATTTCAATAACCGCTAAAAAAAATATTTGATTTTTAACATAACATACCATCACGCCTGTTTTCCCAGAAGGGTTAGGCAGAGGTGTACTAATGTACGCCAACAGTTCACCGGTATGTTTTAGGTCCCATGTAATAGACGGAGAGCCTATTGGATTTCATTTTTATTTAGGTGCTTTTATGCGAAATAATGGTGTGAGATTTTTCCCAAAAACCTTGTTGTAATAGAAGATTATTATTATGCCCTTTCATCCATTTCAGCAGGCGTCCCTTTTCCACGGACGAGCTCTAGAACTGGTCCTCAACAGCATAAACCAATATTAGCTCAAGAGCATCATACGACATTAATATCACGTCTCAAAAATATCTTCAAAGAGAAACTATTTGAATAAATGAGGTGCACATACCTTGTATGGTAAGGTCATACTTTGTACCATTTACAGACCGTATTCAGAAGGATATTAAACATAAATACGGGCTATCTTCGTAAATGTATGCACTCAAGCGTCTTGAAGATTATGTTTAGCCATTTAGACACGTGAAATACATAAACCTACTTCGTAAAGTGATTTGAAACGGCCGTCAATGATGTATGAATGTTATTACGCGTAAGGACATCACTAGTCGAACCCATTTTTTTTATTAGTTGGAATGGACTTCCAAGTTAATTAGATATTTGAGTGTGTTCCTATGAAATCCATACCATATTCGTGAAAAATAAATTCATTTTCCAATACAATACAAAGTAGTAAGCTCTTTGGGGGATGCCTATGTTCATCAGTGGACGGCGATAGGCTGATATGATGATGATAATGATACAAAATTAAATAGACCACATTTCGGTATGCATGAAAAGTCGTTTTATTTTTCATCTATCTGTAATGGATTTAATAGGGAAAATTGGTCTAATGACGGGTGAAATCACCCTTTTCACGGGTTCAGACTAAATCGGCATCATTATATAGATCCATTTCAGAAGTACATATTCTATCTGTATTCTATCAGATAAACAACGAATAGATAAAATCGGGTTACAATCTACGAAGACATGGCAAGGCGTAGAGTCGGTAAAGAATATAGAACAACTTACCACTTAGTTGAAAAAAAAGCTAATTTCGCTCTAACAAAAACTATGGATACGACAGATAGATTTTAAAAATCAGAGCACGGAGAACACATCTATTGAGAAAGTGATCAAACTTGTTCACGTGCTATTACTTATAATGGTTCTGTCGGTAATGATCTAAATGATCTCTCTGTTCAACAGGAAGGCGATACTTATCGATCTGTTCACGCTGCTAATATTATTGGCGCAAGCGCAGTCAATGCTAGTAATTATGATGATGATTAGTAGGTTAACGTTAAGTGTAAGGTAGGACAAGAAAGAAGACACGTATGTGGAGGTTGTGTGAATGACACATTTTTCATACATACACACACTAAAGCCTTTTTTTCCCATAAGTTTAGGTAGACACTTCAGAAGTTAAAGCGCCACTCGTGAGTTCGTGACACTTAAATACTTCTTTTTTGCAATGTTCATAAAAATAAAAACAATGGATGTATAATATTAAAAGTTTGTGGCACTACAAGAAACCTATTTAGTAATAATACTTTAAAAGTTTAATAATTCTGTTACGCATATTTGTTCTGAAAATATCCAAGAGAGATTCTACCACTAAGTAAATAATAGTATTCTAATATTAATAGTAATACAGAGATCGTCTCTTGTAAGTCTTAAATCACTCTTCTATTAAAATACACAAATTGATCAAAAAAGAAATGAACGGCTCTGGTTCAAGGCGGCAACAATTGTCTGGAGAACCTGGAAGGACCTGAGAGAGGCCTGTGCCCAGCAGTGGAGGGACAGCAATGGCTAGGGAAAAAGAAAAATAACCATAACACTAGTCTATTGTCTGTCATTTTACGAATGAATACCAGTGACTATTGACCCTGTAAATGACTATAATGTTTCGTTTACATTTACTTCTCAAATAGTAAACTTTATAACCGTCAAAAAGGCTCTATAAACTGACACACAAATTATCACATACCACGAAATCCATGATGTAACAACGAAAGCAAGTTGGAGTTGTTACAAAAGTGGCAACGTTCACACATGGCAATATTGTCCACAACCGTGATTCGAGAACAAATGGTATATTAACATGGCCATGTGGAGATGCGAAGTATTTATCGAGAGAGTATCAATTTCAGGTTGATTGTGTCAAAATTGATGGAATAAAAACTGGTGGAGGTTATTAATAGAGATGTCAATAACATACCATCACGCCTGTATTCCCCGAAGGGTTAGGTAGACGTGCACTTAATGTACACCCACAGTTCGCCGGTATGTTTGGGTCCCATGTAATAGGGGGCAAGCCTATTGCCATTCACCGGGCACAAATCCAGACTCCGAGCTGCTACTGAGAATTTCATAGAAAAACTCAATAACACTTTGCTCGACCTGGGGATCGAACTCAAGACCTCTAGCGTAGCAGTCGCGATTGGGACCACTAGACCAACGAGGCAGTCAGAGATGTCAATAAATGCCTCATTAGTCTAGTGGTCTTAGACGCGAGCTCGGTTCGCAGGTTCGGATAACAGGTCGAGCAGTGTTATTGGGTTTTTTATGTAACTCTTTTTTTTTATATGATAACTCGGCAAACGAGCAGGCGAGCTACCTGATGGTAAGTAGTCAACGCCGCCCATAAACATCTACAAAACCAAAGAAGTTCCAGATGCGTTGCCGAGCCTATTTAAGGAAAATGTAGCGGGAGGAGAAAAGGAGGAGAAAGGGGATTGAAGGAGAAATCGGGCCTTCGGCGCTCCACACTCACCGTATGAAACGCAACAGTATGCATACTGGTACTTGACGTCTATATTCTGTGGGAGGGTAGTACTTCCCCGGTCGTGTGGACCCATTCATGCTGGCATATAGACATGACTGCGCGACTACTACTACATACTACTCACATGCTACACACAACGCGCGGCATGCGGCAGCTCGCTTGCGGCTTCGACATGGAGTCCAACACAAAGTCAGCGGCAAGACTAAGCCGACGAAATTGTATAGATAGAATAATGCCGTCTTATGTAATTCGTACCTGTAAAAATTACTGAACGCGGCTTCTATTTAATATTTATTCTATGACCATATCAGTCAGCCTATTAAATAGTAGTAACTAAATACTGTCGTCAATGCAACGCTATTAGAAAAAGAAAATTACCCGCTCCTATCCACATTTCTTATCTAGCTCAACAGTTGTAAAATTTAACAATTTTATTCCCATTAGAAAATCGTTTATAGTCAGTTAACTGCTTACAATTCGTCGTTTATCTTCGTCAGTTGGCAATCGTTGGCAGTTAATTCCCCTATTTAAATGGTGAATTTATAAACGTTTACATTATTATGTCATTATGTGTGTCCTTTAAAATTAATTGAATTCTAGTGCACGATTGTTGATTAACATGTTTTATGTTATAAAATAAAATGGTTTTTTTTATACACCATTGGACTGCTAAGGCAAAGTTGTAGAGTTTCAATCCAAGGCACGCACCTCTGACTTCGAATATTGTATTGTGCATATATTAATAGTTAATTATAACGCGCTTTAAGGGTAAAGATAAACATCATCGTGACAAAAACTGCATGCCCAAGAGATTTTTTCGACGGCGTGTTATCTACCAACTATTCACCGATATGGTTTTTGAAATTGACACTGAGCTGTGGCTCGTAATATTCAAATGCCTTTGATTTTATGTGGTACTACAATGGCCAGCAAAACTAGGTACTTACCTATTACACTTTAAAAATTGCAATAACTTTTTAATTATGACACAAGTTATCTTGTGTCTTCCGAAATAAAAACGACGTGAATGTAACGTGGACGTGACTAATGTATTTATAGTTTACTATAGTTTTAAAGAAAGCTGATAAAATTGGCTATAATTTATTATTGGCTATATTCTTTTATATTAACTTCTTTGAGTAGCTTAGAAAAAAATTGTAGTTCTTCGTTTTGCAGGCCAGGGTATTTTTGCTACCATTTAACACCATAGAATACCTACTTAGTATTCCTGGTGAGTTCTTTGAGATGTCATCACGTATTCTCGCGTCCCCGTGACACACCCGCCCAAAATGGCGTCTGTTAGTTAGCTGTAAACTCCGTTTACAATTATAGATAGCTATTTATAAATTACACAAAACATTGCAACAAATATCAAATCCATTCTGGATTCATAAAAAAATAATCTTTTAACAAAAAAGCTAGCCAACTAAACGCACTGCTCCAATAAGACAGCGATGTTTCAGAGTAAACGACAATATCATCGATGTAAACAATTTTTAGATTTTTGTTGATATTTTCAAAACTGCCTAACCGATTTCGATAAAATTTTAACGGGACCACCTCTGAAGTATGACTTACCAAACAATAAACAATAATTAAAATCGGTCCACAATTGGCGGAGATATCGCGTAACAAACATACAAAAAAAAACATACAGACGAATTGAGAACCTCCTCCTTTTTGAAGTCGGTTGAAAATAGATCCGACTAACAAAAAAGTCGTAAATTTGCAAAAAACTATTCAGAACACAGCTATAAATCAAATGATTCGTTGGGTAATAAACTTGATGAGTTAACCCCTTTATGGTCGAAAATTACACAGGCTTTTTCGCACATTCTTAGTCTTATTTGAAAGGATTTTATGTTTACATAATATGTTCCTTGAAGGTGACACATACATAGATTGCAGTCATTAAGCTTAAATTCCTTTTGGAATAGGAATAAATTATTATTTTTATATCAAATCACTCTATGTTGTGGTACAACTCTGTTGGTGACAGTTCGTCTGGGTATTGCTGCTAAGAAATAATTTTCATGGAGTTCAATTACTTGGCCAGTGAATTTACTAGACAACCACATAGTCTAGTGGTCCTAAACGCGACTGCTACTGCTGAGGTCTTAGCAAAAAAAGTTTTTCTCTGAAAATCTCAGTAGCAGCTCGGAAATTCGCTTTTTGCCAGGGTAATGGCCATAGGCTCGCCTCCTATTACATGGGACCTAAACATACAGGCGAACTGTGTATATTACACCTCTACCAACTCTTGGGTAATAACAGGCGTGAAGGTATGTTATGTTACTTATTATTGGGAAAATGAGTCTTAACAACTAAGGTCGCAAGATGACAACGCGCGAGTGATATCCTTGGTTTTGTTAACTTTGCGTCGATAGGCTGAGGGTGCCGCTTGCTATCAGTCTACCCGTATGTACGTTTATCATTAAAGTACAATAATAAAAATTATTAACTAAACCCTTTAGACCAAAGAAATATAAGAATTCCAGAACGTAATTATTATGAGAAGGTGGAAAAGTAACTACTTACTGCAACTAGCATTATTTTAACTTCAAAATCCTCCAAAAACTACCGTTCAGGTCCTTCTGGAGGAGGACGGATTGGGCTTAAATAACATGAAATATCGAAGAATATAAGGAACAATTCTTTCTAGGACGGACAACGGATAAATAAAAAAAGGCAAAGCGAGTTTTATCGTTTTAGCTACAACGTGTTTTTGCCTCACGATTTGCGTAACGCAAAATGCGTCAAAGTCCAAATTCCACATCCAATCCACATCGAAGTCGGATCATTTAGGTACTGAATGAAATCTATACGAATCAATCGTTGCAGCCCATAACCGTACATACAGGTAACAACACCATAAATAGAATAATTATAGAATTTCTCTTCAATACAAGGTCGTTGCTATACTAAGGTGGATCACGCACTTGGCGGCTTGACTGCTGCAGTTAATTAGGGAAAGAAAACCGAATTCAAGCATTGTGATCCATCTTAAGAACCAATAGCCAGCGACAACTAAATTTAAATGGGACCATCTAGACTAGACTGTATATGTTACCAGATAAAAGAACGATACATTTAATTCAATATGTTTTTTTTATGGAATAACTAGGCAAACGAGCAGGCGAGCTACCTTATGGTAAGTAGTCATCGCCGCCCATGGACATCTGCAAAACCAAAGATTGCAGATGCATTGCCGAGCCTATTTAAGGAAAGGAAAAGGAAAAGGGAGGGGAAGGAGACTGAGGGAGGAATTGGGCCTCCGGCGCTCCACACTCACCGTACGAAACGCAACAGTATAAATAAATAAATTTTATTAAATGAAACTTTTACAATTACTTTACAGAGTACACAATATGTTTATACATAGTTATTTATGGGGAAAATTTTATAAATAGTTTTAAATAAACTCTAACCAAAATGTCATTGTATATCTATATCTAACAGTAAAATTAACGGTGCATTGGAAATTAACCCCACTTACATAATAAGATGCGACCTGCCTGAACTAGGTTTATACAAACCTGTGCTTCAGGCCATCGGCCGTATGCACACTGCTACATAACGTCGATATTATCGTTTCACGATCGGCAAAGATATCGCCAAACTTACTTGGAGAACTCCTCATTTTTAAAGGCAGAAAGTTTCTGATGATATTGGAACTAGTCAGCTATTACTAGATACGGTAGGTACCAGTAGTTTTTATTCAACAATGACACACCACACCGCGTACATTAGAAAGAACAAGACATTTTTCATTGTATTCTTTAGAAGTTTTCCACTTAAATCCAATCGATATAATTTGAATCGATTGTGAGTTGTGACCGATTAGATGTGATGTGATCACAATAATTTGGACTATAGACCTAAAATATTAAAAATATGTGATTTTAATTATAAAATAAATAATCACAACAGTTTTACTGCCTTGTGCGTTATGGCAAGTAAGGATTTAGAAACGCTCAGTGCATCAAAATGGAAACTCGACGCGACAGAAATGGTATACCGTACCGACTCATTAGTTACGTCAAATGTTATTATAGTTTAACTAAGAACCGGTGTTATTTAATTAAGAGCCGGTGATTTTCTAAAAAGGAATATTGCTCCTCAAGATTCTATAGCAAGTTCATTTTGTATGTATATTTTACGCTGTGGTTGTCATAGTTTTGCTTTTGAAGATTTTAGATTAACGCAAAACAAACCATGACGCCTGTATTCCCCGAAGGATCAGGCAGAGGTATACTGATGTGGGTGTGCGTAACACCCACACTTCGCTGGTGTATGTTTAGATCTCAAGTACTTACTAAGGTGGTGAGCCTACTACTATAAGCCGGCCACAAAACTGAACTCTTAGCTATTAAGAAGCAGCTATTATTCATATAAAAACCCAATAACACGTCGCTCTACTCGGGAATCGATCAATTCAATCCTATAAAGCTACATCTGACTACCAACTTTACGCCGAAGATATGTCGGTTCTATTGTTCTAATAATGGGAGGTCCATTACTACCTACTCCGCGAACCGGTTGAGGCAAGAAGTCGGCCTAAGTCCTAGCCAACAGACGAGCTGAAGTGTTAATTCTGAAGCAATCATGTAAAGGTAATACAATAAACTCTATGATTGAGATAGAGACTCCCATAAGCGCCGACTTCAACATTTTTTCACTAAATAACCGTCAAAAGACCACAGACCAACAAAAAAAACGAGGCGTCAACATTATTATTTAATCTCGGCTCTGCCTACGCGCGATGAATACATATTAGGAAGACAGGAAGCATGCTTTGCATTCCACATGCGTTGCGGCGGCCATATTTAGAACTTTATCCATTGGAGAACGTAAAGTGCATTGCATATAGGTCGGACTGCGTCGGAAACGGTTTTATGGGTTAAGTAATGCAGGCAAATGCGGAAATCTGACATGCAGGTTGAATAACTAAATAGATATGGAATATAATGTTTATGTTTTAATTAAGTATAGGAATGTAAGGCACTTAGTTAACTTATATGTATGAGTGCCTTATAAAGTTAGAAGTATCAGTGATAAAAGTTGTAAGGGTACTAAGCGCAAATGGTACGCTAGAGGTTCTAAATTCGATTCCCAATCAGTGTTATTTTTCAATAACATTCTCAGAAGCAGCTCGGCGTATGAATTTGTGTCCGGTTAATGGCAAGAGGTTCGCCCCCTATTTCATAGGACCTAAACATAATATTATCGGCGAAGTGGGGTCTAACCTAACTAATACAGGCATGACGGTAGACACATAATATCTGCACAAATCGGTTGGTTTGCGACACTGCGTTCGGCTATGCTTGCCGCGGTAATTTCATGGATGGGTGACTAAACTCTAAACTCAGTCAAACATTCACATTCCAACGTAAAACAAATGATAATTGACAACTATTACAAAAGCAATAAAAGGAACTCTATTCGCCTGTTTCTCACAATAAATCATGTGAAATATTAATGTACACTGGCGTGCATATTGTGCGACAACTTCACACTGTATTGCAATGAAACTAAATACAAATAGGATGTCAATTGTCAACTTATCTCTCGCTCGTATCTCTTGTTCGCTCGCTGCACGGCATTGTAAACTAGGCAGTTATGCATACCGGAAAATTAAAAGCTTGAAATGTTTCCCTGTGTAAACAAATACTTGTCTTATTTGGAATTAGACTCGTTACACTTAAATATAGTCTTTATACATCAACCTATCTAGGTGGATGTTTTTTATTGTTTTAGATTTGCCATTATGAAGACTGGAGTCTTAATTTAAATGAAGATTTCTTTTTGTGGTCTCCCAAAAATTAACAGTTTTGTTTTGATATTTTATTACGCGTCGACACACCGATACATAGCACATGTTTTTAGTATATAGGCTAACCTCGCATTATAAAGGCTTTCAGTACAATCACAGGTCGAATTATACTGGTACAATTCGACCAGATATTGTAAGCGCGGGTACTTGTCAAGAACCCGCGCTTACAATATCTCATTTATTTTACGACCGAACTACAAAAGTACTCACACCATTCACCTTTCAACATTTGAATGAAATTAGTTTTCATTCAATGCTAGGTGTTGAAAGTTTAATAATAAAACTCTTAGAAGTTATGCGTCGGCAGCGCCTTCCTGTCACATTAGACTTTACTAGCGGATCAGACGCATCAAGTGCCAACCATCAGCTGACGAATGACATGCGATAGTAAATCTTTACTCCTTGAATAGATTTAGTGATAATATCTATCTACTTTTTTTATTTATTAGTTTATCAGATACATAAATTTACAATGCTTAAAAAATACATCACATAAACCAAAATGGTTTTGAGGTGACATAATCTTTCTGAACGTTTTTTAAAAATCTAATAAAGATAGAAAGATAAGAAAGTATAGAAAGAAAATATATATTCATTTATTTATTTACTTAACATTCCTTTACGCCTGTATTCCCCGAAGGGTTAGGCAGAGGTGTAAGTACTAATGTACAACCACGCTTCGCCGGTATGCTAAGGTCCCATGTAATAGGGACTGTCGCAGCCGGACAGCATAATCCACCGTATTACATTACGGCTAGCCGTTTTCAAAAACAGGGCAGTTTTTAAATGCGGCGGTTCAACGATCAGCCGGATTGTCATTGCGATACGTTCTTCAATAAGGCGGCCAACGTTTAGCCGCATCGTACTACTATTTAGATTGTAGGGTGACCATACTTACAAAATAAAACGTCGTCACTTTCCTTGCGAATTTCCATTAAAGAAGCGAACTTCTTTTAAGTTCTCGCCGAGCGCCGGAGCACTAATTCCTCCTTCAGTCCCCTTCCTCCTCCTTTTCGCCTTTCCCTCCCTTTTCTTTAATATACTAAGCAACGGATTTGCAACACCTTTGGTAATGCAGATGACCATGGGTGGCAATTAATATTTACCATCAGCAGGTTCGCCTGCTCGCTTGCCGATTTAATTAAAAAAAACTTATTTTTCGTGCGTGTCTGAAATTAACGTTCCAAAATGCCGCACAGGTAAGTATCGAAATAATTAATAAGTGTTTCTTCAGCGCTTTCACAACGAAACTTACTCAAGATTGTCTAATGACTATAAATAGAACCAATCGATATATTGAATAAGATAACTACTTAATCTACAAAGGAATAAATATAAAACTCATATAATTTATTATGCAATAATCACCATACGTTACGCCTAAAACACTAAGTAATATACATGACCAGTATATCTTGCCATCTCGTAGTGGCGCTAGTTGCAACGGGACCTGTCAAAAGAGTCTAATAATTGTAGTTCCCCAATACGCCGCGCGTCAAGGTATACTGGTTCTATATATAAACAGAGTAACGTGAGTAAGTTGTGGTCTTATCAAAGCATTTATTTATAGGTAACTGATTAATGAGAGTTCAATAAACGGAAAATGAAATGCAATTGAGTGAATGAGTGTTTAGCGGAATTAGATTGAGTTGGCTGCAACAGAGATAAGAGCCAGAAACAAGACAAGTAGGCATGTAAGCATAAGAAAAATGAACTCCCCCAAACGCACATAATATCAAGAAATATTTTCGAAGAAAAGCATCAATTCTTATATGACTTGTTTTCAAGTCTTTATGATTCTGCATTCTGTATATGTCACTGAACACCCCCTAAGAGGGTGGAGCGTCTAATTGTTTTGTTGGTTGAGTGGTTTGGATTAGATTCACAATAAAATTAGATAACGTGTGTCGGATTCGTCAATATATAGGGTATAGCTTTCTGCCCGCGGCTTCGCCCGCGTGGACGTTACATTTCTTTTCATTTTACGGGATGATTATATCCTATGTCACTCAGGAATAATGTAGCTTTCTATTGGTGAAAGAATTTAAAAAATCGATTCAGTAGATCCAGAGATCAAAATCAAAACATTTATTTGCAAACTAAGTGTATACAAAGGTGTTACATTTTTAACAGTACAAGACTTAGTGCCTTTTTCAGGCGTAGCAAAGATAACATTTTATATTATGCTCTTATAATAAATTTATTTTAGTGCTTATACATTTACGCAAGTAAAATGTTTTATATAATAATTTATAATAATTCAAAGTATGTGATTCTGAGTTGAACAATAATTATTAACTAATGCAACATAATTAAAGAGAAATATAAATGTCGTATAAGTAGTATTAAAAGTATCATTTTTTAAATGTATATTATTTTATTTATATTTTAAATGTATTACTGTATAATTTAATTATAACATTAGATGGGACAATAATGAAAAAGAGTGAGTTTATGTTATTTAAATCTAACAATAAAGGGCCGTCCACAATACCACCACTCACTCTTAACGCAGTGACTTTAGACCGTGTCACACAGTTTAAATATTTGGGTCATGTAGTCACTGAAAACATGTGTGATGATTTGGATATAGAGAGGGAGCGTTGGGCATTGTCGGTACGTGGTAATATGTTGGCACATAGGTTTGCTCGATGTACAGCTGAGGTCAAGATCACGCTGTTTAAAGCATATTGCCAGGTATTTTACACGAGTAGCCTATGGGCCAGCTTTACACAGAAATCCTACAATGCCCTACGCATTCAATACAACAACATCTTCAGGGCTATGTTCCGGCTCCCACGCTACTGTAGCGCGTCGGGTATGTTTGCCGATGCCAGTGTGGATGATTTTTACGCAGTAATTCGAAAAAAGGTCGCCTCACTGGTGAACAGGGTGCGGCGAAGCTCGAACCGAGTCCTGAGGATGGTGGGTGAGCGACTCGATTCAGCCCTGGTTGGCAGGTTCACTGATCTACATGTTGTAAAGGTTCGGTGAGCCTGCCCATTGGAGGTGTTACTTTCCTCCTTTGTTACTTTTTATTTTATCATGTATACTAACATAATCTATAAGTTATATTGTTACTAACACTCTATGGATCTGAGGGTCTGAAAATAAATGATTTTTATTTTATTCCCTTTATTCATTAAAATACATATTTTTTTGTATTTCTACATATTTTCTAATATAAAATACATATTATATTTTAAAAAAACATTTAAAAATAAAAAAAAATAGAAATCCACCGGCATGGGGAACGGGGTCCAAGCTACCGGTGGTTAGGGCCCCAGAGACAGGAACCTCCTCACAATACGCGCCGTATCAAGGAGTACTGCCTTCTGAATCAGGCCCTTAACCCAGCCACCCAGCTCGAGCCTCCTGAGGTGTTGGTCGAGGCTCTTGGCGATAAGTCCATTGACCGTAACGACTATCGGCACAATGATGGCCGAGTCCACATCCCACATGGCGACCACCTCGTGGGCTAAGTCGAGATATTTTAGCTGTTTCTCTTTCTCAGCCTTCACGAGGTTCTCGTCATGCGGGACGGTGACATCGATAATCATTGTGCGGCGCGCTGATCGATCTATTACCACTATATCAGGCTTATTGGCTACAATAGTCCTGTCAGTAATAACAGATCGATCCCAGTACAACGTGACATGGTCATTCTCGAGAACTGGGTCGGGCGCATACCTGTAATACGGTACCTCAGAATCCACAAGGCCGTATTTTAAAGCAAGTTGCTGGTGGATAATCCTGGCCACTTGGTTATGCCTGTGCAAATACTCGCCGTTAGCCAGACGAGAACACCCAGAAGTAATAAATTCAGGCTGTCAATGTACCGAAACAAACTCGAAAAAGTTTGTTCTATATGGTTTTACAGAATATTATAAGGAACCAGAATGTGATGTTTTTAATAGACTTATAGAACTGTTTCGCGATTTTCAGCACATAGATTTGTCGGGTTACATAGAAAATATATACAGAATAGGAAAAAGTAATAGCAACAATAGGCCAGTCGTTATTGAAATATTGAGTAAAAGAATGGTTAAATATATAACAGAATAATCACTACTTCAAAGGCACTAAATTGTCCGTCTCTGAATTTTTAAACGAAAACGCACGGAAGGAAAGACGATTATTGCGAGAAGATATGATGAGAGCTCGTAGAAATGGCCAATATGCGATTATTCGAAATAACCAGTTATTTATAAATGGGAACCTCATAGAAAAGAAGAATGAGAATAGACGTGTAGAAACTGTAAATGCAAACGAAGACCAGAGAAAAACCACCACCTACAACCAAGACCTTGATCAGACACATTACAATAACGCAAACAACAATTATTCCTTTCGTAACCCCACAATTTAAAATTCTATTTCAAAATATCCAAAGTCTATACAATAAACTACATATAATGGAAGCCTTTATAGAAGAAAAGCCAATATATAACGCTATATGTATAACTGAGTCCTGGTTAACAGAAGAAAAATTACAACTTATACAATTAAACGGTTACAAAATAGCAGCATCCTTCTGCCGGAGCACTCGGACAGGCGGCGGCGTCTGCATATTATTACAAGAACATATAGAATGTGATCATAGAAGTGATATAACTGATTTGTCTATTGAATACATTTTAGAAGTTTGTGCAATACAGTTAGTTAAGGGAAACTTGTTAATAATTACTATGTACTGGAATAGAAGAGAGGAAGAAATATTTTATAGCCAAATGAAAAAAATACTTAAATATATACATAATAAGTATTATAAATATAATATACTCATAGGAGGAGACTTTAATATAAATATTTTAGAGGATAACTCCAAAACTAACCAATTTTTAAATCTTATGCTAGAGTATAAATTTTCTCAACATATAAAAACACCTACGCGCAATACTAAAACAACATCTACATGTTTGGATTTAATTTTTACTAACTTTATTGATAATACTCTATATACTGCTGTAGAAGAGCTTGGATTTTCAGATCACAATGGGACAATTATACATACTAAAGTAGAACATCCAAACAACAAAACTTTGTGGCACGTAAAGAAAAGATTATTCAACAATAAGAACATATTAAAATTTAAACATATATTAAATAAACAAAAATGGTCCGAATTAGAATAATAGCAGTAGACAAAAATATTAACGAAAACTATAATATCTTCAATAAAATACTCATAGAAACGCTTAACCAATGCATGCCAATCCAAAATATTAAATTAAAAACTAAATATAAAAAAATCTGGCTTACAAAAGGGATAAAACTTTCTTGCAAAAACAAAAGACTGTTAAAAATTCTCACGCTAAAAACCACTAACCCTGTACTCGCGGAATATTATAAAAAATATGAAAAAATATTAAAAAAATCTGTTACTGCTTCAAAAAAACTACACTACATAAATAAAATAAAAAAATCGAATAATAAAGTTAAAACCATGTGGAGTGTAATTAATGAACAAACAAATAAGAAAATAAAAAGTGAAAAACATAATATAGAGCTAAAAATAAACAATATTACGTCATCTGAACCTATACAAGTAGCCAACATTTTTAATAAGTTTTTTGCGTCCATCGGACAGACCAGTCCCTCACAAATGTCAAGCGTTAACCCGAACGTTACTCCTGTACTGTCACCGACGGAAAACACTATGTTTCTAAGCCCCATTGATGCTTGGGAAGTAAATAAGCTACTAAAAAGCTTAAAAAGCAAAAAAAGCCACGGTATTGATGAGCTTCCACCTCTCTTGATTAAACAGTGTGCAGAAGAACTAACCCTACCATTCTATCTACTAATTAACCAGTCTTTTGAAGAAGGAGTGTTCCCTGACCTACTAAAAAAAGCAATTATTAAACCTATATACAAAAAAAATACAAGAACAGATCCCAACAACTACCGCCCCATAGCCCTTCTACCTACAGCCTCAAAGATCTTCGAAAAAGCCATGTGTAACCGTGTTTATTCTTTCTGTGAAAAATACAATGTATTTAATGAATCCCAAAACGGATTTCGTAAAAGCCGATCCACGACCTTAGCTGTCTATAAATATATACAGGAGGCTCTAAATATTATTAATAACAAACAATATGCAATAGGTGTTTTATTAGACATGACTAAAGCTTACGATAAAGTTCAGTTTAATATTCTACTAAATAAATTACACGGAATAAGGATTCGTGGCAAAGCACACGAATGGTTTACGTCATACTTAAAAAATAGAGAGCATCAAGTAGAAATTGAATTTTTCAATCAAAGCACAAAAGAAATAAAAAACTTTCGCTCAGACTCAGAAGTCATAAATGCCTCAATCCCACAAGGTAGTGTTATTGGCTGTCTCTTGTTTCTCATCTACATCAATGATTTACCTAAACATATACAGGGTCCTTGTGTTTTGTTCGCCGACGATATCTCCCTTTTAATCTCGTGCAAAAATAATATAAATATAAATAATAAACTAACTACTCTACTTAATAATACACTTACCTGGATGAACCAACACAACCTAGAAATTAATTATACAAAAACTAAATTAATAACCTTCCACCCATATCAAAAGACCTCTTTGGAATTAAATTTCATATTCAATAACAATAAATTAGAAATAGTTAAAGACTTTACGCTACTTGGATTAAATATAGATAAGAACATAAATTGGAAATCACACGTTAAAAAAATTAAGTCAAAACTTTCACAATTTTCATATGCCCTCCGGGAAGTCAAAAAGGCAACTAATTTAGAAACTGCACTTGTCACATATTATGCCTATGCCTATTCGTGGCTAAGCTACGGCGTAATACTGTGGGGGAATAGTACAGACGCACCTTCTCTTTTTACCTTACAAAAAAAACTCATGCGTATTCTCGTTAATATAGAAGATACAGATAGCTGCAAACCCCACTTCCAACGCCTAAACATCTTAACTCTACCTTGTATATATATCCTAGAATCATGCAAATTTGTAAGAAAACACAACGAGTTTTACACTACACAAGAAGACAAACATCTACCATACTCATTAAGACATAAAGACAGACTAAACTTACCAAACTCTAGGCTAAAAATGCATTCAACCAGTCCCTTCGTTATGTCAATAAAAATATATAATAATCTACCACAAATAATTAAAAATGAACAAAAAGATAGTATATTTATAAAGAAATTAAAGGAAATACTATTAAAAAAGAGTTACTACGACATAAGCGAATACCTAAATAAAAAACCATGACAAATAAAATTAGCTTCAGTAACAAAGAACCTCCATTTAAGTCTAACAACAATAATATATTCAAAACAAACTATACAAATAAATAACTTTATAAATATGTTTAAATATATAATAATAAATACATAATTATATAAATCTTACTAGGTATATTGATACAATATGCTAATAAAATAAACGGTATATAAATAATATATACAAAACAATAACGATAAAAAAAAATAAGTACATAATTAAAAAAAAAACTAAAAAAAAGTAGTAGGTATAACAAATATAAAAATAGAATGCCTTCCTCCTCTCTCCTAAATTGCCGTGCCCGACAGGGTCCATGATTGATACCTATTAAATTACTGTGTAACACCTGTTAACATTGTGGAGTGCAATAAATATATTGAGTATTGAGTATTGAGTAATATGTCTGATAGACTCACCGGGACAATGGCATGCCCGACATATGTCAATCGTCCCGTCTTTCATGATATACTTCCGGTAGTTGTTCGTCAGCATAACTTCATCCATAATTGCACAGACCGAACCCTCGGTTTCCCCGAAGAGGTCACCGAAGCGTAGCCAGGCCACGGACGCTAAGAAATCTACGTCGGGCCCATGAAGGGCCCGGAAAAAGCGTCCGTGAAGCTCCTTGCTCTGCCATACTTCCTTGCGGTCGTTGGTACTAAGCACCACAGGTTTGCGCCAGTTCTCTTTAGCCAGAGATAGCGGGGTGAGTCCCTTGTCCACTGCGACCACATCTCGGTGCATACCCACGTCGGCCTTGAGAAAATATTCTCTGAGACTGCACACCTCGCGGTTGTGGAGGGTCTTAGCATTTAAAAAACCTCGACCCCCGCACTTCCGCGGGATGTACAGCCTCATGACAGACGAACGTGGGTGATGCATCCGGTTTGCGGTCAACAGCGACCGGACTCTCCTATCCAAGGCGTCCAACTCCGTCTGGGTCCACTTGAGTATGCCAAAGGAGTACATCAGGACCGGCATGACCCAACCGTTAAAGGCGCGCACCTTGTTGCCGCCTGACAAAGAACTATTTAGTACCTTTTTCAGGCGGCCAAAGAAGCGCTCCTGTAACGCTTGTTTCATGTCAGCCCCGTTGATACCTAACCCCTCTGACATACCCAGGTATTTGTAGGTATCAGTTGCGGAGAGTGATCTCAGGTTTATAGAATCTGAGAGTTGTAGTCCCTCAGATTCCACAATCCCGCCCCGCCTTACATGCATGACTGCACATTTATCTACACCAAATTCCATCCCGATGGAATTACTAAAAGTTTCAGTTGCCTTTAGTAACTCCATCAGTTGCAATTTGGTGGAGGCAAACAGTTTTAAATCATCCATATAAAGCAGGTGGGATATTACCTGACCCCCTCTCCGCAACGGATAGCCCAGCCCCGTACCCTCCAACAGGGTGCTGAGGGGGTTCAAGGCTAAACAGAACCACAGGGGACACAGACTGTCGCCCTGGAATATTCCCCGCTTAATCTCAATAGGTTCGTCGTTCCCTTGAATTTGCCTACATCCTGGATAGCGAAGGACAGTTCTCCACTGCCTCATACATGACACCAGGAAGGTGCGTAAAGTTGTATCTATTTTATACAACTCCAGCACCCTCATGAGCCATGTATGCGGCACCGAGTCGTAGGCCTTCTTATAATCTATCCAACATGTCGACAGATCCTTTCGGGATCGACGGACCTGTTGGCTTATGGCCATGTCGATGAGGAGAAGCTCCTTGGTGCCGCGGGACCCATTCCTACACCCATTCTGAGAGGCTGACATAATAGAATTTTTTTCTATGTGTCCATTAATTTTTGCTCTCAAAATGGATGTAAGAAGTTTATAGACCGTCGGTAAACATGTGATCGGTCTATAATTTTTGGGTTCCGCGGCATCGCCTGACTTATGGAGCAGGTGGGTGATTCCCGTTGTGAGGAACTGTGGTAGCGACCCAGACTCTAAGGCCGACTGGAATTGCGATGCCAAGCACGCGTGTGAGCTTTGTAGCCATTTAAGCCAGAAATTGTGCAGTCCGTCCAGCCCCGGTGATTTCCAGTTCGGTACCGAACGGGCTGCACTGGCTACATCTGAGGCAGTAATTATAACTGCCTCCATCTCTGGTATGGCGTCACACTCGTGCTCAACATCACGCATCCATTCAGCCTCAGTGTGGCAGACGGGCACCGGATGTTGCGCCAGAATGTACTAGTGGCATCATCATCTGGGCGGCGCCCGCCAACCACAGTTTGGTCAGGTCGCTCCCAAGCTCTATACACCCACCTTTGATCGCTCTGGAACATGCGATTCTGGGTATATCGCTCAACCCGTCGCTTATACCTTCGTATACGGCTCGCCCATGCACAGACCTTCTGCTTCAGGAAGTCAATGCGCTCCGTGACACGGGGCATATATTCTTGAGGACTGACTCCAGTCCCCGAGAATGCCCGTCTCACAAAGCGCATCACTCTAGGTCGAGTATTGCCCTCCCTGAAGCAGTATAGTTTGCCGATGAGCACCCTGGTCCCCTCGATACGCTGCTCGATCCTGCGCTGCCAGGCTGGAACGGCGGATTTTTGTCGTGCAGCATTGTCACATTTTGGAAATGTGACATTTGCTACACGACACGCCGCAATAGCCGCGCAGTACATGATCGAGTGAGTATCGAAGAGATCTTCGCTGCTTTCAAAGTAATTATCAAGCAGCGAATCCAGGGCACACACCAACGCCCTATTCCTTCTGTGCATAGGCAAGCGAGGTAGACGTGGCCTAAGTTCGAGGGGGGCAGTTCTAAAGTCCCGAATCGCATCCTCCAGTGCGCTCCTCAATCGGTCGTTGCACTGGCTACTTACCGTAACAACCCCATCGTCCCCCTCCCCATCGTTGACATTTGACCGCGGTTGTATTATGTCGCGTGATAGCGGCTGTACCGCGGTCTGTGGCAGGACAGGGACAGGGACGATACGGTTGTTCAGTACCTCTGAGCGTAGCCTATCAAGTGCGGCGTCGTCCAATCTGTGATTCCGTTGGATAACCCGCACCTGATCCGACAGTCGTTGGGCCGAGACGCTGATGGCTGGTTCAAGGTCCTGGAACAGAGACAGCATCCTATCGCGGTACGCAGTGAGGTTAGTTCCCCCCTCTGTAGCCCCGTAATATGCGCGCATGACGTTCTCATTAATTGTTTGAGTCCATTTCATGCGCTGCGCACAACCACCGGCAGCGGGGACCCGGCTAGGGGCCGGTTGGCCCCTAGATCCCATGCCATATATGCCATATATGCCATACAGGTGGTGGCGACGTCGGTGGGGAGAAATACTCGTCGCTCGAACTCGAGTATTTTATTTATTATTATTATTTAATAATATTGTATGTAGTATATTTTGTTTGAATAATATATTTATTTTAATTTTTACTATTTATGTATTTTTGAGTTTTCGAAATACTCTTCTAGAGAGTATAAACATTTAAGTATTAAGAATGCTTTGAGTTTTCTATTAAATATTATTAGTTTAGTTTATTTTTTTATATCTGTAGGTAGTTTATTATATATTTTTACTGCCATTTAGTAGGGACTTTGGTTTAGCATTTTAATTCTGGAATGTGGTAAATATAGTCTGTCTTTATGGCGGGTGTTGATATTGTGTGTATCTTTAACTTTCATCACTATCAATATCATCATCCCTAGAAAGTCACTAACTCACGAACTTTACCTCTTTATTATATTAGTATAGATAAGGTAAG
The DNA here is from genome assembly GCA_958496365.1 of Subacronicta megacephala. Lineage (NCBI taxonomy): Eukaryota > Metazoa > Arthropoda > Insecta > Lepidoptera > Noctuidae > Subacronicta > Subacronicta megacephala. Next base: position 3,894,506 of record OY292534.1, read on the forward strand.
CGATCGCGTTGCGCAAAGGCAACGCTCGATTCGTCGATCAGCTGCCAATATCTAAGTGGTTCCTGCTACCGACCGGCTACCGTTCCAAGAAATGAGTCTATTGTTTATGTCATATGATATTGTTTTATTTATTAACTTAAGCACGTGATGTGCAGTTGAATGAGTTTATTTTAAACTTAGTGACAGCTGTCGAGATTGACAGACGACCTGTTAAAGGTCGCTGTGGTAATTTTTTCTTTTCTTTTCTTTTTTTTTGTTTAAAAAATAACTTACTAGCAATGTGGGTCGCACATTACTAGTATTAGTCTATGCTAGTATTCTTGTTAACTCCTCGTACTAAGCTAAATGCTTGTATTACGAGTGGGTTCACGCCGATAGTGCAATGGGTGAGTTTCGAACTTTGGATGCAGGCGGCATACAACCTGTCGTTGTGGAAGTATATGGGGAAGGTCTTTGTTCAGCAGTAGACCTCATTTGGGTCTTATGATGATGATAATAACAACAGCTGTCTGTAGGATGCTTGCAGAGTGAGTGATGCAGTACTTAATGCTGCTGACTGTTGTTGGGTTTGTTGTGAATGTGAATACGACTGCTATGAGGACAAGATAAAGGTTATTGTAGTTTTAAATTGATATATGTTATACCAAATCGACTGTGGACGACTCGGCAAAAAATAACGTAGAAATACAATAAGAACTAGTTTTGTAAATCACGTATGAACGTGACGATTACATATGCATGTAATGTCATTAAAACAATAGACAAATTTCTTGGAACAGTCGTTAGTGGCAGCTGATCGACAAATCCGCCGCGCATTGCGCTTGCACAACGCAAGTGTGGGCGACGGTTACTTACTATGAACCGGACGGTGACACTGCGCAAGTTAATTAGCCAGGTAATGTCAGAAGGGTAGTTAGAAGAAGCATTTAAGCTGACGTCGCCTGAAGACGTAAAATGTGGAAGAGAAATTCGACATCACAGGCAGTGGTCTCGGTAGCTTAGTTGGTAAAGCGTCTGGTGTACTTAACCAGAAAGACGCAGGTTCAAACCCTGCCTGAGATCGAATTTTTCTTTCCCTAGAAATTTTCTTTAATTAGAAAATTTATATCTTTGTGAACAGAATTTAATTTAAGTTTGTCGTTGGTTCTGCCCACCCGAGAAAAATATATGATCCACAGATTTCAATTTCGAGTTTCTCCTAAGAAGAACTTGTCCGCTACTGTGTTAGCCAGTCTAGTTAATTACGTACGCAGGTCAGCACATCAAGTTATACAAAACGTCAAATTCGTTGATTTCGAACTTAATCGTTTTAAGGTTTAAAATCATTTGGGAAATATGTCAGTTTTGTATAACTTGATGTGCTGGGGACTGTACCTACATATAATCACATTGTACTTATTTCATTATACTACGCCATTCGAATGCTTAATCTTTGAATTTGAATCGTTCTAGAATTCGAATTTAACTGCCGTATTTATCTGCATTATGACATGCGCCAGAGTGCCTTGCAAGCGTTGCACTATTAAATCTGTTGTGGTTAATATTATTAACAACTGTTACACGTCCATTGACTAATTCCGTTAGTATAAATCATGTCGTTCAAGTTACTTTGTTAATTAAATACAATAACAAATGTATTTAGTTGTCCGAATAGTCTGGTGGTTCAGCGCGACATCTACATATAAGTACGTGTTGTTGGGCCTGGGTCAGATTCTTTGGTCCAGCAAATTATAATTGGGTTTTTCAATGAAAGTCTTAGTAGCAGCTCGGAATTTGGATTTTTGTCCGGTTAATGGCAATAGGCTCACCCCTACTACACAAGATCGAGATGTACGTACTACGTTCTTACAAACCCACTATACAAAACCAGTTTAAGCGGATCTGGCATTGTATAGACGTCCCATACAATAAGAGGCAAGCGTAAACTGGTTTTGTATAGCTTGATGTGTAGCCGTGCGTACATTATTACCTACACCTCTTCCTAACCCTTACTGCCCTTACCCTTATGTGAACTGAAGTTATGTTTTTTAAAGTCTTGGACCATCTGTGGGATCAGATCAGTTTTATCTCCATATGGAAAATAAATTCGCTGCTCTGGATACCACAATAGACGTTGATGAGGGCCTACTCAATACTAAATTCTTATTTGATATTACATAATAAATCATTCACCGTACCTATGCGTCATTTCGTAAAGAAATCATATTGTGTAGGCGAATCCATTGGTTTGTATCAACATGACATTGGCGCCGCTAGGCAACTTCAAATGATATGGTCAAAATACCTACTCAATAACCGTTTTTGCGGCGTCATTACCCAACTGATGACCTTTCAGAAAAAATACCGAATCTAACTCAGAGAATCAGGTCTCTTTTAAAGTCTAAACACAGTAGAACACATCCTACATGTGTATGTGTAAATGTTCAACGTAGATGGCTCGACCGATTTTAATGAATTTTATTAAGCATAGAAATGGAATGGAGACGGACATAGGTTAACCTTTGGTTGCGAAAATAAAACCCCCTTCAAGGGTTGAAACTAGTGTTGCCATCCGTCCGGGTTACCCCGGATTTTTCCTAGTTTAGAGGGCGTCCGGGGACCGTCCGGGTGGGGTTTCATTTGTGGTCTGGGTTGTCAAGTCATCGGTCGTTGCCGGGCGATATAAGAATGAAAAATATTTTACTTTTATTTTACTGAGTAACTTTAAAAAAACTGTCGACATATCCGGGTTCTAAGCTTCAAAATCAGGCTTCTTGGCAACCCTAGTTGGAAGAGATATAGGAATTCGTCATCATTATCATAATCACCAGCATAGGCTGGTGATTATATGAGTGGATTGATATAGATCAATCCACTGCTGAACCTAGACCTCCCCTAGACTGCGCCAATTCAACCCTATCATCACTCTATACAGGAATTAACACACTTAAATACTGGATACTGCGGTACATTCCGTAGTCTTCCACAAACACATAAAAATCCCGTCGATCCAGTTGCGCTTAAGACGTCAATACAGGCTCATAGCTTGACATGCAATTATAACTGACGACGCCCATATAGGGGACCCGTCACACATTTAACACTCCATGCACTCGCTGGTGATCACACACACACATACAACTTGCTGATAATAACAGAACTGACGAAAGTTTTATGTGACGCAAACCTTTTCACACGACATTCACCATAAACGTATACGTAATGGTTAGATACTGTGTTCCACTAAAGGTTGAAAGGTTCTTCAGTCCCGATAAGCAGGGAACCCACTTTATAGAAAAAAAGAAATAATGAAAATCTAAAGACCTGCCTACTTTACATATGAATTTAAAATAACTAAATAAGTAGTAGTGCATGAATGGGTCCGCACGACAGGGGAAGACCGGAATATCGCACAGAATATCGACGTCAAGTAGCAGTATGCATACTGTTCCGTTTCGTACAGCAAGTGTGGAGCGCCCGAGGCTCAATTCCTCCCTCAGTCCCGTTCCTTCTCATTTTCTCAAGCAAGAGCTTAAGATCAGGCTCTGTGGCCTCCACTTAAAAAGGCCTACATCCAGCAGTGAACCAATACAAGCTGATAATGATGCTGGTAAGCAAAATATCGGGAAAAAAAATCCACTATTCTACAAAATCATTGTTCTGTCATAACCATGTTTATATGTAAAGCTTCTTTCTGGAGCAGTCAATTAATAAAGAAGTTCGATCATCAAGAACTCTTTAAAATACGGACAACTAGTACACAAGTGTGGTTGAACCGTCCAAAGGATGTAGTTTCAAGTTGCTGTTAGGCCTGGCGCACTATCGCCACGCCATGGCAGGTCAAGACTGTCAAGGTGGTGTACCTTGACAGTCGGCATACCTCGGAAATCTTCGGTAGCCTAAGGTATACCTAAGGACACTTCGGCATACCTCGGAAGTCTTCGGCATACCTCGGTAATCTTCGGTAGCCTAAGGCATACCTATGGACACTTCGGCATACCTCGGAAGTCTTTGGTAGCGTAAGACATACCTAAGCATGCATACCTCCTCTAGTTTCGGCAGTCTTCGGTACACCGAAGCCGTTGAAACGCCATTTGCTTGAAGACTGCCGAAACTAGCCGAGCCTGAGGACTCATAGGCATGCGTATGCTGAAGGATTCTTTGCCAAGCCATGCTGTTAGTGCGAACTGGCCCTTAAAGTGCTTATCTGTAGGTAGTCCCGTTGAGATCCGCTGGATTCCTGACTCTCCCTAAAAGGCATGATACAGATCACAAACGTGATTAAACGGATGGAATGAAGAATGGATACAATGTTAATTAATTAATTTCTTTGACGAGGACACGGAGGTTGCTCGTTTCTTAGAAACCATGTTATTGATAAACAACATAATGTATTATTGCCTATTTAAAACAGGCAACTTATTGGATTGCATTTTATTTTATACTAGCCTTTGCGCGGCTATAACTCGGCTTCTTAGCGGCTTATCAAGATGACACAAACACCAGATTTTAAGTTAGACCTCTAGCAATAGAACTGTGAAAACCTCATTAAATTTCGTGCAGTAGTTTTTGCGTGATGCGTGTACAAACATACAGACAGACTCATTTTGGCTTCTGTTTCTCTGATGAAGACCCATAGTAGTTCGTCATTGTACATCGATAATGTACAGACAACGGATTGTTACAATTTTATTATAAGTACTATGGAAATCCTTTCTTATCGGGTGCCTACGTCACACAAAGAACACACCCTCCAAGTTTCAGGTCTCTACGATCAGCGGTTTAGGCTGTGCGTTGATCCGTCAGTCAGTCAGGACAAAGCATTTTATGTGTATAGATAGATATATTACGGAGGCCTATTCTTGTATTTTAAATATAGATCAAATCCTCGGATCAAATAAAAAGTTAAGATGGAACTTTGCGAACAAAGAAGTGAGGCCGCTAGGCCGCCGGAGCTTTCGATAGCTCGACTGACTCGACTGACAAGATAAGGCGCAGTTTCGGTATACGTGTGTGCGTGTAATTCTGTTTGTACACGGCAAGGCTTAGTTTTAACCGGCCTCACTTCTTTGTTCGCAAAGTTCCATCTTAACTTTTTATTAGATCTAAGATCCGATCTAGTTTTAGTGTTACAAATATCATCTTCGGTAAATTTTCAATCTAATTACAACATAGATAACTCGTCCATTTTGCAATAAGTTTTTTTTTTCTAATTTTTCATTTTTCTTTCGGATATATCTTTCCGATGGGTATTATTAAATCGTAATTAAAGCTGTTATCGATTATCTAGATACATTCTTATTAATAGCGGATGATGTGTTATAAGAATAACAATTAGGAACATGTGTTAATTCCTACGATCTGAATTTGAACAAATCGATTGTTTAATCTATTAAAATTGGTTTTAAGTCTTATCATCTTAACCTATGTAGTTATTTCATTTCAATTTATTTGTCAAAGTGTAATTAAATACGTATATTAGTCTACGAATAAATAATACTCAGGAAATGTAACTGCGTTAAGAAAATGACCCAACAAAAGTTGTGTCCAAGTAGGCGGGGCTTCAAAATTGTGTCCAGCGCGCCATCAGTCGGACATTTTCCTTGCAAGCGAGCATATGTCAAACGTTTTAGCTTAATATCATTGTGAATCATCATGCCATCATGTGTTGTGAACTGGTGCAGGAGACATACAAGATTAAAATATCCAGAGATCACTTTTCACTTGTAAGTAGTAGCATAATTATAAATATATTCAAAGTTGTTCAAATACGTTATCAAAACGACATGGTCAATATTATGCAAAATGAAGTCAGTCAATTTTTTACCTAATTTAGAAAGTATTTTTTCTCGATGAAATATTGAAAACTAAATCGGTAAAATTTAGATATTTTTATAAGACTAATGTATTTTTTTTAGTTTCACTGCCGATCCCATTCGGCAAAATAAGTGGATAGCTGCAGTTGAATTAGAAAGACGAGAGTATGACTGGATGCCTGTGAAAACTACCAGAGCAACTATGCTCCATGCATTTTGATGAAAAATATTTTTACAAATCATTAAAGGGATATACCATGTTACACAAAACTGCAGTACCAGTTTGTACAAATATCCACATACCAGGTCAACAGAAACCTTAAAGGAACCTGGTGACCTATTGCCAAGGTTATGATCAGAGCAAACAAACGACCCAATTGAATAGACTAACATTATTTCAACGCTCCAACAATAGATGAAGTCGCAATTCTTGTTGACAAACCATCGACTTTGTTCGTTTTAGCACCATACAACAAAACTAAATGTACCCAACCTTTTTAGTAACCGACGAAAAATATCTACGCGGGGGGGGGGGGGGTCCAGAATCATGTACTGAATACATGGTAAGCGGTTGTGCGTCGATGTCCCTTTCACCCTGTTTTATATAGAATAATTTTAAAAAATCACAATATTATAAAATATTTAATATAATAATAATATTGTTTTATTATTGACTTGTGCCGATCTATTTATTGCATAATATCGTCCACGCCATTTTGACTCAGATGTCATAACAGACATTACAGCACGCGGGCGAACCAATCCCTGTTTTCTCTCTGAATTTAAACCAATTACCAAGCATGTCTATTTGAAACATCGCAAGTGATTCGAATTTTGAATCGTCGTCATTTGGTTTGAAGTAGGTCCACTTTTTGAGCGGAATTTGTTCTGAGTTACGCTTCCTGAGTATTATTTATTCGTAGATATTAGTATTCAAATTTCCTTTTTGTAATCAATGAAATGTAACGAACCGTATCTGCAGGTTTAATTATTTTTGAAATTAAAACTAATCATACCTTTTTGTAGGTGAAACTAAATACTCGTATACTCGCTTACCTGTAACAAAAATATTATAAATTAATTGAAAGTCGATAATAACTACCATAGTATCACGCTTGAATTCCCCGAAGGGTGGAGCTATTGCCATTCACCGGGCATATATGAAAATCCGAGCTGATACTGAGAATTTCATTGAGAAACCCATATAACACTGCTCGACTTGGGAATCTAACCCAAGATTTCTAGCGTAACAGTTGCGCTTAGGACCGACCACTAGAATAAATAGGCAGTTAGACTAGCGAGTCGATATAAGAACTACGAGTAACAAACCTAGAATGGGATAGTCCGCAGAAACCATGTTTAAGGCAGCCTTTTCACCAGAGTTGGGCTACTTTGCAAAGCTTACGATGTGTGTGCATGGGATTGAATTATTTTCATAGCCTAATTTGCAGCTTAGCTTTAACCTCGCTCACCGCTTAGATACCTCGCACATCTCTGGTGGATAGCCAGCCTTAGCAGTATTGCCAAACTCACGCAACTATACAGAAGGAAAAACTTAAGGACAGAACGTCACAACAAAAATTCGGCCACGCATCGGCAATTAGAATTGTTTACATATCCTATGCGTTTCACAATGGGCTCGTGTAGGAGACAAAATTATGCTTGACATTAACGTGCCCTTGACGAGACTCCCTTCTAATTGCATGGGAACACGCTCTGATGAAGTTATTTAAATATTACATCAATTGTTTTTTTAAAGAAGCTTCCAAGAAGTCTGTATCTTGAATTCTTGAGCAATCTAATCGTCGTTTGACGACGTCGACGATTTGTAAAGGAAGATCGTTCTTTTAGGAAAACTGTTAGTACATTATATAGATGTGAGAGTGCTAATTGTTAATGCAAAATCAATAAAAGGATTCTATTTAGTATATATATTTTCAAAACTTTCATTTCTTTCTTTCATTTCAAATAAGATAATCAAATTTATAAAAGATCACCAGTAAATCTACGTTACAAATAGACCTAAATTAAAAATAACAGACTTTTATATACCTAGTCAAAAATATTTTTTTTCTTTACATTATCTTTCTTTTATTACAATATTTTTTTTATTAATATTCGTACGAATCAATCAAACAAAACCTTTAATACCTAGTCATTAGTATATTTGCTCGTAAGAGCAACCTCAAACAAACGTCTAAACGTTTTAAATGCTAAGATTTATTGCAAATAAATTCATTTGAAGGCACCCAATTCTCGTTTCGCAACCAGGTGTAGGAGACAAATTATACGGCAGATTAACAATGAATCTAAAGAGGTTGCGACACGCCATTGTTTGCTGATACAAAATTTCGCTGCTGCTCTAGCATTAGCATAAGACATGGCGCACATATGCGACTTTTTAATGCGACACTTCATGTCATCTGGCATGCGTTGAAGTAACGTCTGTGTTCTGATAAATTACCATTTAAAGTAAAAAAAAATACACGAAATAATAATCTCAAAACTACTGTCTATACAAAGTATAAAGATATTATGATTGCTGCAATTTCAAAAGCGGTAGATTAGAAGTTTTTTTCTTCTATAAGCACCCTATCAGATTATATATTTATTTTGCACAGCCTGGTTATTTACTATATTAACTTAAATTCTATACATTTGTAATCAAACTTATATAATTTATAAAAATTAATTTGTAAATAATAAAAAAAAATTTGCTTAAAAACCATTCCGAACTTTTCAAACCGATTCCGAAACTTTTTTTTAAAATTAGATGTTCAAACAGTGGTATGCGCGCGCGCTCTTAATCTACTTTCGCACGACAATGATGAATAGGCCGCTGCAAATATTGAATTTGAAAATATTTACCAACACAATAGTGCTGACAAATCGATTCATGGTAATCATTTATCGAATTAAATCGATACATAGATAATTATTGTAACTCAATTTCTATGACCTATAACTATTGATGGGCTTGGCGAGAGATTGGAAAGGTTTTACTTTGTTTATTTATTGCAAAGTTTATGAAGGGTTGTAAGTATTTAAGAACGCATCTTGGCAATAGAGAAGTCCAAATATTTGATCAACACGAGACAGGTTAAAAAGTAGAAATCAATCGTCTTACATCGTCGAATAGATCTTTATGCAATGATTTAGCATATTCGAAAATTCGCACGTAATGTCAACATTATTTGCTAACAGTTGGATCACGAATGATTACTGAATATCATTATTGCTGAACATTCTATTAATAACACTGTGAATTATTGCGAATTAATAATACATAAAGATGGAACAACGATTTGAGGAAGGTGGCTGGCAGCGGATGGATGAGAACTGACCAAGACCGGGATGGTTGGCGGTCTTTGGGTGAGGCCTACGTTCAGCAGTGACGGCAATAGGCTGATACGATGATGATGATGATGATGATGATGATGATGATGAAGATGATGAATACATAAAGCGACATTCATATGATAATCCTAGCGTAGATCATTGTGAAATAAACAAAATAACTTGAAATTGATTAAAAAACATCGTACTTGACAGAAACAGGACTTTAACATTAATTATTGTACGAATATTTAAAATACCGCAATTGAATTACAAAAAACAGCCTTAAACATATTAATAGTAATCGATGTTATTACATATATCAACAGTAATCAATACATTACCGACCTTGAATCAATTAATACAAAAATAACGGACGGAGGCGTATGTAATTGCTATTTGTTATCCAACAAGGAAACCTCTGGCAAGATCATTTACATATACTAAGCTAACGATGTATATAACTTCGAAGGTAGCGTCATATGTACCATAGATAATTGTAATGGTGCTCATGACATAATATGAAAGAGAAACAGTATTCTTAGTAGTAAACGATTTATGATTGTTGTATAGTCACGATTTGAAGTCATATTAATGGTTAAACAAATGTAAGGGAAATACTGGAAATCGTATTGCTTTTGTTCAAACAGTAGTTAATAAATTAGCGTCTTTATGAATCAGGGCTATCTGTCGTCGAGAAAATTTAAAAGATTAATATCCTAGTGATCAAAAGTTCTCTTTAATCTTATATTTCTCTACATTTACAACATTATAATGATGACATATTGTAGTGAATAAAATCAGGAAATTATTTAGAAAGCCGCATTGCAATGTTTAACAATATTCATAACTCTGAAATGCCTAACAAGAACTATCCTTATGATACGAGAGCGAAACATTGGGTGATTGGTTCAAAATAACCATAGCAGATTTTTTTCTGAACCTATCAAATCGTGGACTGAATTAATATTCGAATGAAAATGCTAGACTTGGCGCCTGGCAGTGAGATCTGTCATTTGATCTGGCACAAACTAAGGGGAAACTTAGCATTGGCTGTTAATGGGGATGATGATGCATGTTTCAATATAAAGAAGGAATTATCTTGGACTAGTACATAGTCTAACAATTGCCGCAACACAGTACCCACGCTCTGTTTTCTTACTGACAACACGATATAGTGATATGCATTTAATTTGTATGCGCTCATGTCGCTGTAAGGTTTATTATGTAAGACTCGTTGCAAACAAACGACATTGGCGATTTGCATTTAGTCCTTGTTCGTTTAATGTGTTTACTTGTGTCCTGCTAGACTTTGTGGAATCGTTGTATGAAGGTGAGATATAGGGAAGGATATTCATACAATTTTGTCATTTGTTTCATTAACGCGTCTTCTTGTAGGTACTTTATGCAAATATTATTGGTTAAGAATATTTAAGATTTCGTGTTGTGTCACGATATCTTGATTTTACATTCAGTTTTAATGGTAAAGTACATATTTTGACATCTTTGGACTTATCAAATCAAATCAAATGTTTTTATTTCAAATAAGCTTTCACAAGCGTTTATGAAACGTTATTGACTCTAGTGGCACGGTTCCAAAAAGTTGATCCCATGGAGAAGAAACTCCATGGACACTCTTTTAAAATATATTGTTTTAACATAATTTGCTGGTACATTATGCCGATAACAGGATGTGAGTGCATTGGAGGTTTATGTCATAATTAAGTCGGGACTAAAATTACAAGAAGGTTCTCAGCAAATGAGAACGCAATGTCAAACTAAAACAGATACACTATGTGTAAGAATACACATCATCAAAAATATGAACTAGGATAACTATAAACTACTTAGACATAAATGGCTACGATGTACTCACATTTACAGTTTATATAAAGTGGTAAACAATATACAAGATAATTGAGAGTGAATAAAGTAACCTCAGGTTGCCAGGGAGACCACAAGTGCACCCGTATTTTAACACCACACATTTTTATCATCAACGTAGTCCTTGATTTTGTAATATGCTTTCTTAACAAGGACCGATTTAACATAATTTTTAAATTTCTTACCGGTGAGATCGGTGACAGATTTCGGAAGTTTATTGTAAAAACGCACACAATTTCCTAAAAATGATTTATTGGTTTTAGTTAATCTAAATTTAGGTACCACTATCAAGATTGCTATTTAGAAGAGTTTTTTTTTTTATGGTATAACTCGGCAAACGAGCAGGCGAGCTACCTGATGGTAAGTAGTCATCGCCGCCCATGGACATCTGCAAAACCAGAGAAGTTGCAGATGCGTTGCCGAGCCTATTTAGGGAAAGGGAGGGGAAGGAGAAAAGGAGAAGGAAGGGGATTGAGGGAGGAATTGGGCCTCCGGCCCTCTCGCTCACCGAACGAAGCGCTGTAGCGAAACGCTACTACTCGGACGTCGGTCTTCTGCGAGAGTGTGGTACTTCCCCGGTCAAGCCGGCCCATTCATGCTGCGAACAGCGTGGCCCTACCACAACAAAAAGTTTGAGAGACAAAGAGTTGCTCCTATTTGATGGTTGAAGGAGTACAACTTATTTTTTTTTTACCATGGCATACTTACATCAACAATACATCCGAATCAACCCATATAACTTAATCCAGTAAATCACAGAGCGATATTGCCGCCGGCATCTGACCAGACTTGGTTCGGACGTATTCGTCCGTTGCTTCGCGATCTGTGACCTCTCATCGTGATCGAAAGTGAGCGCGATATGGCAGTAATGACTGTGTGAACTACTGAAATATGGTCAAATGTAATAAAGATATTGGATTCGACCATAACTTTCCATGCTTGATGTCCGTTAGAGGATAGCTGATTTAGTCTGGGAGAAAGTGTTACGTTTCATAGCATAAACGGATTGAGACAATAAGTGGTGCTGATCTCTCATTCTCCGTACGAAATGGCAAGGAAATATGGGCTGAATTTATAGATGAATAGATAAACTATTTTCGCCTATGTGTTCCAATCATTTGCGTCCAACTGTGTCACCTAAGGGCAAACAGTTTGACCAAGATAAGATTAAACGCATTTAAACACTTTCAACAAGATCATAGGAGTTATCCGTGAAGCCTTTAGGGTTTGTGTTTAAAGGATTTTCTTTCTTCTGACGAAAGTTAATGTGTCTTATGCGTGGAAGTCGAGAAGATCCATTTATAACATTAAATTAATCTTCAGATTACGTAGAGAATCTAATGATTTTGTGAATACATAACTGTGTGTTTGAGGCTCGTAATAACTACGCTTATCAATTGAACTGCAAGGTTAATCTTCGTTTGCAATGGTCAATCTTTGGATGAGTGACTAATATTATCACATCTAGACTTATTCGTACTTTCAGAGAGTGTGTAAAGATGTCCCTGACTATCCATCATTTGGATGCCAGTATTGCGCAGAAAAAGTGTTGGCATTCGCTTCGTGTAAAATACTAATATTTTGCCGACGGCATCTGACCAGGCATGGTTTGGACGTATTCGTCCGTTGCTTCGTGTGTAGGGGGAGGTAGTCTAGATGTAATAATATTAGTCTCTCATCCAAAGATTAATTAAGAAGATTATACAATATCTAATAACAAAGAAATTTTTTCACATGTCTCTTCTCAATCTGAATATGCCAAAAATAGACGTAAATCTAGATTATCCAACGAGCCATATAATTTATAACTAACATCGTGACCTCTTCGTAATGATCCGTTGTAGCATCGACAGCAATCTACCTGCCAAATACGAGTGAGTTATCAAAGAGCAGTAGGCGCTCGAGGCTGTATGATTGACGCCCGCTTCGCTTTTGTGAGAGCTACTTAAGTTGGACGATATGGTGTGTTTACATCATCATTAACTGTTAGACAGAGAAATTTTATAAATGTATCTACATGATAAATTTAACAAGTTTTTTTTAAGCAAGTAAGCAGCAACCACAGTTTATAGATGCCAACAACTAAATAGTATTACTGGCATGTTGTCGCGTTGAGATCACAGTTTTTAAGAAATTTCAAGGGCTACATTGTCCTTCAATTAGGAACACAATAATGTTAGGACATTATGGCTTAGTAGCAAAATATTTGAAAAATGCGGTGTTACGCACGGCTACACATCAAACTATACAAATCCAATATCGACTGACCTCGCATTGTAAACGCTTTCCGTGCAATGTGGAGCCAGCCTATACTGGATTTGTATAGCTTGACGTGTAGCCGTGTGTACACCCCAAACGAAATCCAGTTACTGCTGGAGTTTGTTTCGGTCCTATCACTTTCAAATTGATGAGTAAGAATTCTGTAGGTGTACGTTGCGGCTTTTCTCGGCTACAGGTTAATAAAAGGATAGGCACATCCTTTTATTAACCTGTAGCCGAGAAAAGCATCAGAATATAAGGTCGGATACATTCAGTTAATTTAAAATAATATCACTTACCGAAAACAGTGGTGGCTCTGGCTGAGTAGACAGCTCGCTCCAGGGCCTAAGCAAAGCCCGCTCAGCATCAGCTCCAACTGATGCAAAACTGACACCATATCTCCGCCAAAGTGAGAGTTCATAAAGCTTTTTCCACGGAATTCCATCATTCTTGGTAGTTTTCTTCCTAATACTTCCTCTGAATGAGGGGGTCCTCACAAAAGGTTCTGCAGGTATTCCTTTCTTGCTTGCTCCTCTCCATGGTGGTTTAGTTCCATTAACAGCAGGCTTTCCATTACTAGCAGTGCTTCCCGAAGAGCTTTTCCGTTGCAGTCCAGGTTTCGTTTGAGTCGGAGTTTTTCTTTTTTCATCAAAAAGCACAGCATTCGCAAGCTCTTCATCATGATTGGAACCATCAGATTTTGCTTCTTCGATTGTAACGACAGCCGATTTTCTTTCTTTGTAACTGCCTCGAAGTGGAGTTCTACAAAACGGTTGTTTAGCTTTTTCTCCATCAACCTCGTCTTGGAGGGCAGATATGACGCTGTCGTCAGCGTATCTCATGCGAGCAGTTTTCATCAAAGATGCCTTAGTGTTCTGTGCAAACAGGCGCTCGCATGGATCTGTCAATTTACTTTCTCGGCATTTAAATGTGTTTTCTGAATCAGTGTCGCTATGACCTTCATAAGAGCTGGTACTGTTACTGAAGCTCTTGCTGTACAATCCATCATGATTTTTGACGTTATTGTGATTATTTTTATCAGCTTCCTTGATTTCTATAATGCATTCGTTGCGGAAGGATTTACGAGATTGCAGGCTGGTGTTTGAATCTGATTTTGCTAAAGGGTTATGCTTGTGGTCAGTGCATCCATTTGCATGTGCTTTGCCAGTGCAATGTTTGTGGATTTTTGCCAAAGCGGCTAATGTTTTGTTGCCGTTAGGCGACACCTCGTCGCCGCAGCGCAACGACTGCTCAAAGGATCCTTGCACGTGGAACATTCTTCACTTATTATATATCCACTATCTCTCGACACAGTACTGCCACGATTGGCATTTTAAGAGGTCAGGATACTGTAGATCGGATCATATCGAATGTCACTGCACAATGGGAGCATTTACTGGAGTTATGGGTTTTACGGTGCAGATCGGCGCGATATGATCTATCATAAGGTATATCATTGGCACGCGATCGTGACGAATCGTGAGCATGAGCCGTATTTGGCGCTAAATAAGTATAGCAAAACATTATGAGAAACAAAATATGGACATTTTGACATTTGTATCGTGATAATTATTTAGGTCAAATAAAATGCTTTGCACTGAAGAAATATTCCAATAGTATTTTTTGTTTAAAAATTTTAAGCTAAGTTTAAATTAATCAGTCCTCGAACATCAGTAAAAATCCGATTTCGTGGATTTGAGCAAATTTTTATCCTATCCTTTCCTTTCCACGCTAAGATAGACTACGACATCCACATTCAACCATATGACAAGGCAGAAAAGTAACGAACTACATGACGGCAATCCCTCATATTGTTTCCACAGTTTATTGAAAGAACCCTTCACCTATCGCTAGTACTTCGGGCACCGGGCGTGACCCATACTTAATAATATGCAGGTCTTTAACATTTTCGTGTCTTTACTGGCTACGCGTGGCGCACGCGCACGCCCTGTGTTTCAGTAAATTGCCGTACAATAAGTTAAATACTTAAATTATAGTTCTCAAATCGCTATTTGAGAGAAATGTTGGGTTAAGTCCGTGGTTTAAGACTTGAACTGTTAAATGCGGAATTGGTTTACAGATTAATGATAATAATTTAACATGAAAAAAAAAGAAGTAGTAGAAGATAGATACTGTCTCATTGGTCATGTGGTCGCAAAGACGACTGCTCGAGCGTAAGGCCTTGAGTTCAGTTCCCAGGTCCAAAATACTTGATAGGTAGGTACTCGGAGTTTGAAATTGTGGCCGGTTAATGGCAATAGGTTCGACCATAAAAGGGGAACTTAAACATACCAAAGAACTTTCACTTTCATCTCTAGCAATCTATTCTGATGGTATGTTATGACAACTAAGATTAATTTAATGTAAGTACAAAACCATTAGATATTAAAAACCATTAGGTAACTTAGTAAATATCATAAATAAAGACAAATTAATATATCGACAGACATTACCCAAGTGGCAGCCGCAATAGTCTATTAAATGTAAGTATTACATGATACAAACCTTTTAATAGTCATGGGCGTGGTAAAAACTCATCAAGAATACTTAATTTTTATTGCACTGAGATAATAAAACAAGTATACGTGCCCCCTGATATTGGTTAGCCGCTTCTACACACTATAGATGCCAGCTACACCAGGTACCACATGTTATCGCGGCTTGCGGTAGGAGTTGCCTGATAGAAATTCTAACGAAAAGAAAACCGTTTTGTTGTTAATTTATACTAGAACTAGATTTTTCCACGCGTTGTCTTCTTGTAACCTCAAACGTTAATTCATGGCCCAGTAATATCACTAGCTACATCATCATCATCAGACTATATTCGTCCACTATAGGCTTCTCCTAGTGAACAAGTTCAATAAGAGAGTCACTAGCTACAACAACCTTGAATCTGGAACACAATTATGTTAAAACTTTTAAGTGACAGCCTTGTGATATGACCATTGGACTGCCAAGTCAAAGGTTTCCAGGTTGAATTCCCGACTTTTCGAAGTCATGCGCATCATCACTATCATCATCGTGAGCCCATATTCATCCTCTGCTGGTCGTAGGCCTCTTTAAGTGAACGCCATGTACGTATACTTACTTAATTTTCACGCGCTTAAGCCTTAAACGGTGAAGAAAAATATTACGAGGTAACCTGCATGTCACATAGATTTTTTCGAAGGCGTGAAAAATCTGTCAACCCGCAGAAGGCTAGGAAGGTGGACTTTAGGCTCTTATCCTGAGAGGAGACCCGTGCCCAGCATATGCGGCTTGATGATGGATGGTTTAGAGCGAAAATATTTGGGAAAGCTGTGATAACCAAACAACCCACTCAAACTGTAGATTTTAATGAAACAAACGAGAAAGTAAAGGGTTACCATTTGATTAACGCACGTCGATAAAATTGAGGTCACTGTAATAAATTAGGTGCAATTTTATGAAATTCGTTAAAAGAATACAACATTATTGATTCAGCTGTAGGCCTGTGTTCTATTAGTTACGAAATCTAAGAAAAGCTTAGTAAAATTGTATATGATAAGTAAGATTTATTTTGGAGCCTTTAGCAAAGCTACGGAGAACATTGTCTATGATGGCGAATTTAAGACGAACAACGTGGAAGAGTAATTCAATGCCTAAGATCCGTTCGCAGTCAATTTAGTTCAGCGGTCAGTTTAGTTCGCAGCTTCTTAGCGAACTAGTTGGGTCTTTTATTTAGTCAGCTCCCGTCTCGAAACAGATACAGGCACATCGTTAGCACTCAATCTTCGATGTGAATACCTGCTCGGGTGGCACCGCGCTCTCGCTCAGTCTCGCTATTACAAGTCAGTCTTATCAAACGAATCGAAGGATCTGGGAATAACTTCGCTCAGTTCGTCTGTGGGAGCGTTCTAAAACATAGTTCGTTCACGAAGTACACAAGACTAGTAAGATATTTTTGTTTTGTTTTATTTCAATTATTATCATTAATATAATTGAATTTTATTACGATATCTTCACCAAAACCACTAGCAATCAAATATTTCATAAAACCAGAGCCATCAAGTTTAACATTTTGGCTTTGCAATAAAACCTACGCGGTGTTACGTAACACCACAACACTATGTGTTAATATCAGCTATTTATCATCTTTCTTGATATTTGTTGCTGTTTTCGTTGATAGAAAGCCCAATCTGCCCCCCACTCCCTCCTAAATATGATAGCGGTATTGCTAGTTGGAGAACATGTAAGAATCATCGGTCCCGGTTTTAATATGAAGACTTATGACAATCGCTAGTGGTAGTGTATCGTTAGGATATCGGTATTGCCTAGATTTGGGAAAAGAGGCGGTCTAATGGCTGTCGCTTCGTATAAAAAACTGATATTCAGCTGCACCTGGTTACACTGGAAGCTCACCCCAACAAAATTGGGAAAAGATTAACAGGATGAGGATAATATTGCTGGTAACCCCGGGAGGATATCTGTACCATTGATTCTGTAGAATTCCACCTTCACTGTTTGAGTTTGGAGTACTCGTCTTGCGTGAACACGTTACCTAAACCATCAGCAATCCATCAGTGCCTTCTCTGGTGTTAGGGGGTAATCCCTTGCCATCGGATGTACGACTTGCTAGTTTAAGCCTCTATCTATGTAGATCATATTGTTCCACTGCAGGATAAAAGCCCTCTCTTTCCACATATCTCTGTTCTGCTAATAAGGATCAGTCTTTTCAGTAAGAGTCTTACTCGTCACTCTATCTTTACCTTGATCTTGCCTATAGTTTATACATAACATACATACCATCACGCCTGTATTCCCCGAAGGGTTAGGCAGAGGTGTACTCTAGTACACCCACATTTCGCCGGTATGTTTAGGTCCCATGTAATAGGGGGCGAGCCTATTGCCATTAACCGGGCACAAATCCAGACTCCAAGCTGCTACTGGGAATTTCATAGAAAAACCCAATAACACCTCGACTGCTTGCTCGACCTGGGGATCGAACCCAGGACCTCTAGCTTAGCAGTCGCGCTTAGGACCACTAGACTAATGAGGCAGTCCTATAGTTTATACTACTATTCTATTCGATAGTTCCTTTAACCCGAAAAATCATCAATATTTTAAAAAGAAGGCCAAAGTAAGATTTCTGCTCAATCCGACAGATTGGTAATAAATATTCACTGACCAATGACTATGACTAAGGCCACCCACGGTTGGCTCATAATATATGTTAAGTTTGTTTTTAAAAATCGCGTAGGCTGCTGCATTGTTTTCTTATGCTTAATGTTTAAGTTTCACCTACGTTTTTATTATAATTTTGACGGAAAGAAAGCTAAATAATAAACTAGTGATGGAAGGGTCAAATTATGGTAGAGCCCGAGTGGGTCACGTCTGGCTAGTATTATATGCATCTACCAATTATGATCAGTAATTTCAAAGTTTATTCATTTACAAACAAACAAAACTGACCATTTTTATATTAGTAAATTAATTGTACAAATTTTATTTTCGGGATCTTTGCACGAATCGTATACTTTGATAAAAGTAAAAACGAATAAAATCAATATTTACGTTTGTTTATAGATTAACGGTACTTAACCAAAACGTTTTATTCATTTCTTTTCATATTGCTATAAAAATTATGTTTCTAAAACGATAGCCGTCCAATTTGCAGAAAGGCGCATGAAAAAGCGAAAACATTCACGAAAGCCGGAAAATCATGCGAGTAATCAACTACAGAAATAAAAACTCCAACGAATCAATATCTCGTGTCAATATTTGAACAAGTTAGGTACATTCATTTCATATCTAGGTTCCGTACACCAGATCGTGGGAACTAAGTCCACTTTCAATTTTTATCATAACGCATTTAGGTTATGTTTACACTATAACTACTTATGAGTTATGTTGTCGAATGTCTGTTTTCTTCCGGTAGGGCGTCGTCTCTTTTCAAATCTAAATTCGAATTAAGCGGTTCTAGCCTAAAGGGTAGGGCGTCGGACTTGCGATCATTTGGTTGCCGGTTCGAAACCCAACCATTGCACTACCGACGTGAACCCACTCGTAATACAAGCATTTTAGTACGACAGGTTAGCAAGAATACCTACTAGTAATGTGCAGCCCACATTGCTTGTAAGTTTTAATTTAAAAAATCTTTCTTTTTTCTTTTTCTTATTTGGAAATCTGTGAAAATGTTGTTGATTGTTTATTTAACCCTATTTTCACTAATAAGTGATATTACTTTTATAATGCTTATTTACGATTGTTCATCTATCGAAATGAATACATTATACTCTGGTGTTCAAAAGGTTAAAAGAGAATAAAAAAATCAATTAACTCTGAGACTAATGAACCATAACATTACATAGGTACCATCACACCTGTATCCCCCGAAGGGTTAGACAGAGGTGTACTGATGTACGCTCACATTTCATCGATATATTTAGGTCACATGTACCTAATTCTAAGACTGCCTCGTTGGTCTAGTGGTCCCAATCGCAACTGCTACGCTAGAGGTCTTGGGTTCGATCCCCAGGTCGAGCAGTGTTATTGAGTTTTTCTATGAAATTCTCAGTAGCAGCTCGGAGTCTGGATTTGTGCCCGGTGAATGGCAATAGGCTCGCCCCCTATTACATGGGACCCAAACATACCGGCGAACTGTGGGTGTACATTAAGTACACCTCTGCCTAACCCTTCGGGGAATACAGGCGTGATGGTATGTATGTACCTTATATGGATGGGTTAAGCCTATTGACATTAACCGGGCAAAAATCGAAACCGCAAACTTCAAATGTACGGAAAAACCACACATTTTCACAGAATAACACTCTCTTCCACCTGAAATCGAGCCCAGGACCTCTAGCGTAGCAACTATGCATGAGTCTGAAATACCATGTAAAATGTTTGATCATTATTGGTCAAATTAAGGTCATTCGATTTTCTCGTGATTCGAACCTGTTTTAACTTCCTACTCGTAAAACATTAGTTATTATAATTAAGCAGGAATACTGACACAGAATCGAGTTTTCGTGAGAACACTGAACAAGTTTGGCAAATGGTAATTTGTCATAATGTCAATAACTTAGTAATTACTTATTTCAAATGATAAGTCTCTCTTTTCCATTAAAGAGCTCAACTCCTGTCGATGGATCGATCGCCCCTGTTCTCTATTCTCTTCCTTCTGTTTAACCTCTTGATAGGACTCAACTCCTATTATCCTTCACTTGTTCAATGAAACTTCTTCTATGTCTTCGCCTTCTTCGTTTTCTTTCAATTTTGCCAACTAAGATTGACTTAAAAACGTTGTCGTGTACCAAACTTCAAAGACCAATAAAACTAAGAAACCTATAATAGAAAACAGGCGAATACACTCAGAAATCTGATAAGCGATGTAAACATAGCTAAAAATAAAGGAAGGAAGGGTATTGGTCAACGCTTCATGCAAATTCATCTAGCGACACAGATCCCACCTATCCGATAATATTGAAATTGGTGTTGCATCATTATGACGGGTCCATTACCATACGTGATCTCTGAAGAAGCGTTTGTAACTAATAATATGTAGTAATAATCCACATAAAAATATACAAATGAAAATGATTATAATATTTTTTTTAGTTTAACACTAATCTACAATAAAAAGTGATTGAACTATTAACATTATTTTTTAAGATTAAGCTATACGTAATGGTACGTCAGTGACAGTGATTATGAAAGGCTCCGATAGCAAGAAAATTAATTTAATTTAAGTAACTAAACTAATTCATAATAATTTAATTTAATTATTCATCATCATCATCAACCCTTTACAATGTCCAACTGGTGGACAAGGAGCTCCTCTCAGAATGAGAGAAAATTCGGCTTTTAGTCCTATTGGACTAAAGCTTAATTGTGAACTAGCCTACAGCGGGTTGGTGGACTTTACAAAAGGAGAAAGTATCTCAGGCATGCAGGTTTCATCATGAGGTTTTCCTTCACCGTTTAAGCGCGTGATATTTTATTATTATTTGCTTAACATAAAATGATTTTAATTAAGTATCTACTGTCCAAAAACCATTTTCTTTTCAGCAGTACATCTTTCTAGCTTAACGATACGGAATTTGTCGTGAGACAGTGAACCATGTGTAAACATAAGTCTGCTCGTTAGTCAATCGCTTCGATCGCTCGTGACTGCCAACTTACTCTTCGACCGATTCGCTGATAACAAACCCTGGTCTGAATTCAAAATACTTGTGAAGGTACCTTCTTATTGCCAATTGATTTACGCAACTATACAAATAGCCATACGTGCTTAAATTGTTGATCATGTTATCATATTCTAACCCCGCGTTTGCATTGACAACAAAACATGTTGCAAACATCTATCTAACAGTCAAACAATGAGTGGGATAGGCTGTTTACAAAATGTGTCGTAAACAGTTTGTCGTTAATAGAAACGCGGTGTAAGAAATAGTATAAGATGCCGTTTTGATTAAGGTTATCGTTTGTATTATGTTTTTGTCAGTTTGAATTTGTGCCCGGTAGGCTCGCCCCCTAATACATAGGACCACACGACAAATGGCAATAGGTTTGCCACATATTACATGAGACCTAAAAATACCGGCGAACATTACAGTGGTTTACGTTAGTATACCTCTGCCTGACCCTTCGGCGTATACAAGCGTGTTAGTGTGTTAATGTCTGAAGAATATATTTGTTTGATTGAATGTGCTAATCTGTAAAACTACCAGTCGAATTTGTATTTTTTTTATTATGTTTTATAATTTTACGATTAAAACAGTCAAACAGGTATAATTTAAGTATAAAATAAATCATACGTGATTATTATCTTCACCTGCATAAAATATAATATATTTTCTATTAATTACTTACCTAAATCTTGTTAAAAACTTGATGTCATGTGTAAATAACCCGAAAAATATTTTATGACATCTGCCAAATTATCATCTGATTATAAACCTTATTACTTAGAGAAAATAGATCAATTTACGATGTACTATTTAATGAGATTGAAATGATAAAATAACGTTAAGCTTTTTAATTGAGATATATTATAATTAAGAAAAATATTCCTAAGCGATATTGGTGATAGCTGACACCAAATCCACTTTCATTTACATAAATAATATGTAATTAGCAATAAAAACTCTTTGAATTCTTTCTTTTTTGCGTTAAAGGCTAAACGTTCAGCTTTGGGCGCGAAATTATTTTTTTTCTCAGGAGACATAGTAGGTACAGTCGCCAGCACAGATTATACAAAACTGTCAAATTTCTCAAAATGGTTTTAAACCTTAAATGTTGATGATTAAGTTCAAAATCAACTGAGAAAATGTTGTGGCAATTTGATGTGCTAGCCACCGTATATAAGTACTGAAATAAGCAAGGTAGTAGTTTTAGTAGTTTTTTTTATGGGATAAGAGCCACCTGATGGTAAGTAACATCGCCGCCCATGGACATCTTTAATAACAAAGGAGTTGCCGAGCCATGGAAAAAGGAGGAGAAGGAGAAAAGGAGTAGGAAGAGGCCTTAGGGAGGAATCGGGCCTCCTCCCCCTTATTATTAATTGTTCGAAAAGGCAGTATTTGAATATCTCACGATTGGACCAAACATAGACAAACGTCGAAAGAAGAATAAAATGATGAATGAATAATGACGCAACAAATTAAAAGTCATCTGAGACAAGATCAAGGTGAGTGGTGAATCTGTCTATTCTTGTACCGCGTGTTGCATAATCAAGAGATAACATTAACAACGCTTTGCTTTTTATCTAAAACAATCAAGTAAAACACTGCAGATGTGACTAGCGTATCGTGCAAATTTCTTCCGCATTTATTTTATTTTTTCTAAAAACGCTTACTAGCAATGTGGGTCACATATTACTAGTATCTCTTCTTGCTAAACCCTCGTACTAAGCTAAATGCTTGTGTTACGAGTGGGTTCACGTCGGTAGTGCAATGGGTGGGTTCGAACCGGCAATCACAAGATCGCATGCCATTAGGCTACCGCCGCTTCAAATTCAATTTGAGACGACGAAGCCATTGATGGAGATGGCGGTACGAACTGGACTCTCTATTTAAGAAATTGGGCTGTGATAGCCTTAAACCGTGAGATAAGGAAGGTAGGGAGGCCTTTGCCCTTCAGTGGGACTGTGGAACCAGCTAAAAAAAGAGAGACTAAAATGCGCTTCGCCCAAAAATACGTCGATTCCTGCTTATCGGAAATGACGATCTATAAGATGAAATGTTTAGTTAATCGATTGGTCCTAAGCGCGACTACTACGCTAGAGGTCTTGGGTTTGATTCCCAAATCGAGCAAAGTGTCATTGGGCTTTTCTATTTCTCAGTAGCAGCTCGGAGAATTTGTGCCCGGTTCATGGCAATACGCTCGCCCCCTATTACACGGGACGTAGACACACCGGCGAACTGTGGGTGTAGAATACGTACACCTCTGCCTTACCTTTAAGGGAATACAGGCTTGATGGTATGTTTTAAAAAAATAGATGAAAAAGTTCTTAATTTCGTAGAACAAGAAATCATGATAATGAATTAAAACGAAAAGGTTAAAACCAAGAATAAACAACAAATCTACAAAAAAATATTCGACAAAAAAGATTAAAAACACATTCGATATAATTGCAATTACGACAACTAACAAAAAATACGATTGGAGCCCTCATTCAAATTTAAAAGATAATCAAGATCCATAAACTTTAGCGTACATACATAAATACTCTTACACTCATACTCCTTATGCAGACCCAAGAGATACTTATCATCAACGATAAATTATAATTTGGCAATTAATTTTAGACTATGGTATAATAATATTTGTCTTAACATGTTCTAGACTATGTCATAATTAGGTTATAATATCAAAACATTAAGACAATTCATATCTTGTATACGACAAAACACAGTATTAAATATTCCAGCAACACCTAAACACATTTAAAAAAAAGAATATTTTCGAACGGCGCTACAATTTATTCACTGGTTGATCATCTCCCCGGACATACTTATTTAGTAGAGATATCAGCCAAGCTAAATGAATCTATATATCTCTAAGAATATCTCTAAAGATGCATACATGTGCAGTATTTTAAAGATATAAAGTATATTTTGCTTTGGCAAAGCACGTTCAGAACGCTTAAGTTTGGCGACACCTATATTCCTTTTTCTTGAGACAGAATTTATTATATATCACGTATTGTGGTTGTGTTCGGGGAATATGTTTTTTTACATAATTAAGGTATAACATTCTTAAAAAGTAATAAGAAGTAAGACTATTAATAGAAACAGATTTGGATACGAAAAAATATATTTAAAAACTTAAATCAAAGCTAGTAACGGACTTGTAAAAACTAACGAAAACGGTTATCCGCGATTAGCGGTTACTAAGTTAAGATATACGACTACACAGGTTATGGACTTATTGCAAATTCATTGAAATTATATATCTACTACTCGTACATGGTGTGAAGTTTTTAAGTTAAGTAGGTAAATACTATATTGTGAGATGAAAATGCTTCTAATACTGATATCAGTTCTGGACAGGCTGATTAACGGAACACGCTCAAATATATAGTAACAAACACGATAAATATTAAAAGAATACGAAATATCCATTTTGGAGAACATAAATAATATTTGACCTTCAATAATATTTCTTGTAGTAATTCCAAATCACATTTTAAAAAATCCGTAGAAAAAAATATTTGTGTCGTTAAATTCATCAAGAATTTATCGGTCGTTTGTAATAGAATAAGTTATTAGCATATTGATAGAAATCATATGAATATTCGGTCAAATTTCAAGCA
The DNA here is from genome assembly GCA_958496365.1 of Subacronicta megacephala. NCBI lineage: Eukaryota > Metazoa > Arthropoda > Insecta > Lepidoptera > Noctuidae > Subacronicta > Subacronicta megacephala. The sequence continues at coordinate 3,919,556 of OY292534.1, forward strand.
CGCACTTGACCGGTTTGTTTGATGCAAAATTACATAATCGAATACCAAACATCCAGTTTGCTAGATCATAATAAAGTTGTTGAATATTAATATAATATATATGAATGGTTCGTCAAGAAACGAACTTCGAAGGCCGCTCATATCAATACGGATATGACATTAGAAAATAGGTATCTAAGTTATGTACGACTCCCACCTCTACGAAATCGGGTACAGTTTGTTCGACATGAATAAGCCGATCGGAAATTGTCTGCAAGTGGTTTAGAAGTGGTCTATTTAATAGAAAGAGTCGGTGTAAAGATAATTAGGGTCGTATATGTTTCACATTTCTAATTATTTTATTTACTAATTTCGATATTTATGTATTAAAACACTTAATTAAACGATTATATCACCGCGGTAGTTTGGAACGGCTAACTTCCGATCGGCTTACTTATTTCAAACAAACTGTATCTATTCTAAGTTATGGTAACCCGTCACATTCGAGTTCAGTTGAGAAGGGTTTAGAGTGTTGCTAAAATAACAGTAAAAATTATATATGATAAATAATACAATCAACCTAAAGTGACGGAAAAAGAAATATTTAACTGTAAAAGGAAATAACGATAAATCTACTCTGGCACATACTGTAACAGGTTCAATACTCCAAACAAAGTCCAGTATATCCTGGATGTTTTATAGCCCGTATTTCCAAGAAGCCCAAATAATCCGAAAAGTTAAAATATATACAATTAATGTTTTCCAAAAAACATAATGAACAAAAAGAAACAACGATGAATCGATACCCAAAACACATAAAATAATCCACGTTTGTAAAAAAGGATTGACCTCTTCGAATGAAATAAAACTTGTTAAAATACTTTTTTACGACATGGCATTTAACAATCACGTTATATTTTGCTTTTATTTTCATTATATTAGCATTAAAGAGCAAAAAGATGTAACATTTCAAATTAACGACCAGTTCAATAGAATAATTATTTTGATTAGTAATATCTGATTCTCAATGAAAACTATTATCTTATATCTACATATTACTGATACTTGTTTATATAATTTTGTTAGTATTGGCTAATAAACACCCTACAGTATCAGTAGCCCGCAGTGCGTATATCCCTGAGAGTTAGAAAAAAATTTTAAAGGTCAAACACCCATTAATCTCGACCATAATAATTATCATATTTCTTTAGGCCAATCTTACAACATGATCTTTGATACGCATCCCAAATTCTTGGAAACAAATTCATTAGTATGCAAGATTCCAATTTCCTAGTTCCATACTAATTCTATAATCTAAAAAAGTCTGAAGTTCAGAACATTGCAGCTATATCAGGAGATTCATCAAGTTCAAACTAAAACTCCAATACAACTTCTAACTACTACTAAGAACTTAACCACTGTAATTCAAAAACAAAGCTTTTAAAACTTCACTCCTTTGATCAAGACCTATTAGCAAATCGGAAAGGTAAGGTTGACACAACGTATTAACACTACATCAAAGATGCTGGGTTAGCTGCTCTTTATACTTTAATGACGAATAAAACTGGAAACGTAAAAGCTTTTCGAGTTTCTAAAACATCATTTATAATAACGATAAAATTTGAATTTATATATGAACAAAAGCAACTCCTACTAAATTCAAGCATAAATAATATTTTAATAGAATTATTACCGAGAATTTCCCGGAAAAAAGCAATTAAACCCATGAAATAAAAGGAAAGCATGAACAATATATTTACAATGAAACTTAATACCGAAAACACCTCTCGACATTGTTGTACATCTAAGATCTATATAAAGATTTACTCTGAAGATCTAAAAATACACCGTGGACATTAATTCCACTTAAAGAGGAAAAGAAAAGCCGTCTTGAGATCGTTCCGTTGGGTTGTAATAACAACGTTTTAACGAACAAACATGACTTAATAATCTGTATTGTAGTTGTGGGCCAAATATACCAACAGACGAAAGTAGTATTTATATAGTACGAGACGATTCCATTAAACGTTTAAGCTTCTACGGAATGTGAGGCATCTTAATGATTTTTTATCTATTCTTGATATTGAGAAGCCTTTCCGGTGTTAGTGATCAAAATATTAATGATGACGCTCAAAATTACTCTTATGTCAAAGTAAATATAATTGGAAATATTACTAATAATAAAAGCGGAAATATTTCAGAAGCTGACATGTTTAGGTTGGGTGCGTTGAGGAAGTTTTTTCAAGACGAGAACAAGCTTTAGCTCTCACTTACATTATTCAATGCAGTTTCTAGATTATTGGTGTAAAGCTAGCAAGAATGCAGTAACAATTAGAAATACAAGGAATGTTGGAAATCGATTCTAGTTTATCTAATTCTGTTCTTAAGGCAGCACCACATATTTATAATTACGATGACGATTTTGAATTACTTGTTATTATTACTTTTGCTCTCTCCCTCCACTCCCTCTCACCACCTATGTCCCAGTAGTGGGTACATTAAAGACTGATTATGCTTTATGCTTATGCTAATACTTTTGCATCTAATGCGACAAATTCTATTTTGCGGATGAGATCTGAAGTGTTACCGAACTAAATATAATGTGCATTTCCACTGGCAGGACTGGCTCTTCGATTCCTCAGTTTGTAAGACCATTTTATACTTTCACCTGTCTCTAATAATTTCACATAGTTTTCAATGAATGTAGTTTCGAAACATGAATACATAACACACATGTACGTACAACAAAATGTTTACCACGCAATTCGTCTCACGGTATATGCAAATCTTGGCAACACCTGTGTTGATTTGCATATGGCAACTCTGAGTCTACGACAAATAGGCGGTTAGGACATAATAGTATTTAAAAACATCGACGTCGAGAGTAATTTACTTTGCGTTAGAATTATGAAGACTTGAGTCCATGCATAATCTTCTGTTAATCAACTATTTTATAAGTAATCTACAGAGACTGACCAATCTTGACGTAATAAAGAACACACAGAGTACTGGTTAGTTTCTCTCCAAGTCCAATTCTAACCTATTACCGTCCTGATTCGATATAGCACTTAATATTAGACCTAGGATCTAAAAGCTACAGCTTTATTAACTCTTCCGCCTGCTAATGAAAGAGCGGGCCTACAATACTGAGTATTTATCTCAAGTCGTGTACTTAGACGTAATCATAGCAGCCATTTATTTCTTTGCATAATAATAGAGAACAGAAATCAATTCAAAACAATAAGTATTTGTAACTGGTTATCCTTCACACGAGACGAAGGAGCAAATGTCAATTGTATTATTTTAATATACCTACATATGTTGACGTTGGCGAATAAGAAATATATGTTGCTGTGTTTACATAGACTAGATTCTTTAAAGTTGATAGTAAGTCATCAATGAACACTGAAAATGCTTTAGCCAAAATGTTGGTCGCTAAATTGATGTTCTGTCTCGATTCATTTAAGCGCTATTGTGTAGACGCAAATAACACAACAAAACACAAAAACATCGTTATTGTGCGATCCTTTCAACATTAATATTCAGTGTTGTTTTATGTTTAGTCGTTAATAATCCAGCCTTAGGTCGCTCGTAACAAATTACTTTCGGTCACAAGAAATTATGTTCTTTTCTGAATGTGAATGCAAATCAGTGCAGACAAAGTAATAATGAATATTGAAAACACATGATTATACCAAAAATATTATAATATTTGAATTGAATACGGGGCCACATATTCAAAACCGACCAAGTCCCCTTAAACCAGTGGTCCCCAACCACGACCCGACGTCCGACGTCCGACCAGTCAAAAAAAGCTAGGAACCTCAGCCTTCAACGAAGAAAAAAAAAGCATACTTTATCTTGAAGCAAGCTACCGTCGTATGTTCGTAGAATACAAAAAGCAAAATCTAATCAGACTGAACTGATTCTTATATCAAAACCTTAGAAGACCTATTCAATATAGATACAAGAACACCAAAAACAGTCTATAACAAACATAACACAAGAGAAATTAATAATTTTAGCTTTTAAACGTAGAAACTGGAAACGATATAAAATACAATGCTGTTCATAAAGAGTCGCTACGCAGAATCAACAATATGATTCCATATAAATAGGGGCTATTTACATGAAAATAACCCGCTCCGGCGAACGTTTTACAAATGTTAACAAACAATAGGACAGCGTATCACTTGTATGGGAAAACGAGAATAATGAGCAGGGAAAACTTTAGAAACCATACGATTTTGTACAGTGTTTGGTTTTGCAGAATTACGACCGGGCCTTATAACATATCCGTCAGTAGATTCGCTTACAAGAGATAGAAGTTAATTATCATCATTCACAACTCCTTTGATGCTACTATTGTCGGTGTCACTTACTTCCAAATTACGTTCCCTACATTGGCTATAGTTATAAGTTTCAATTATTGTATGCAAAACGTTATCTACTTCTCCAAAACAATAAGGCTAAGGCTCCATATAACAAATCTAGGTACTAGCGGTTTTGTATTGAGTATTATGACAACTGTAGAAAACGTAACGTAAGAAAGGAGTAGGATTATTATCAAATTAATTGTGGATGATGATGAAGTGAGAATACGATAAAATGGACTGAACTCTTCTAAATAGAGGACGACTTCGTTTACAGATATAAACCTATTTTTAACTGCATTAAGTGTCTTCGTGGCTGGATACGAATATAATATCAAAACATTCTTCAGTATTGGTGTTAATTGAATTTACTCACGACTTTGGGTAACGACAAAAATACATTGAGTTGAGACACTGCTTGTTAGGATTATCTCGACGCAGATGAGAAAGAAAGATATAACATACATAAATACACTCATGCCTTTTTCCCTCAGGGGAAGGCAGAAACTATTGACGGCCAATTGCTACGACACTTGCATACCTATCTCTTTCGCTTTTTCCACATTCATACATCTTTTCATACTCACGCGCTGGTTGCGAGTACTACACACCTGACCTTTTTGGAGGACCTCGCCGATAAGATCAGTGTACGTCCTTCGAGGGCGACCTCTCCCGACGCTGCCGCACATTCGCCTTATAAATTTCATTTGTTAATCGTCTTTCATTCATTCTCTCAACATAAAAATAGATATTTTGTAGAATTTATTAAGTTATGGAACTTTGGCATCATAAGTACTAAATTCTTGCTTAAAAAGGTTCATATTACGAATTAAGAGCCTTTATAGCTAAAGTAATACCCATTGACGACCTCGTGGTAATTTGGGAACTTTTATAGTTCTGTTGATCGGCGATATTCTATTCTGAGATGTCATCTTTGAGTGTCATCACATGCATAAATATTTTATAGGTGTGTAAATAATATGTCAATAACATACGTATGTACTTATGACGATGTTATGTCAATTTCATTTGCTCATTGTGAAAGGTATCGTCATACATGTCATTTTTAATTGCTTTGATATTTTGACAAGCTTGCCATACAATAAAATCAAACGCAAGAACGCGACAACAGTTTGTCGGACAGGTAAACAAAATACATATGTTCAATAAACTTTATTCGATCATTGAAAAATTGGTTTTAAGAAAAATTTAATCGCTCTTTTATTGTTTTGCAGAACTATTACAACTATTATAAAAACGTATTTTTTTATGCTCTTGTTCCACAATTAAACATTTTCTTTATAAGTAGGTATTATTTAACCTATTATAGACACAATTCGAAATCTATTGATTCAGTTACCAGCAACCAGTATAAGCTTCAATGAATTAAATATATATGTAGGTTTGTTTTGTTACTGTTATGTTTCCTGAAAATAAAACCAACATTAAAGTATTATGACGTCACGACTTAATCAAAGTATATTTCACGATACAGTAACAATAAAGAGTGTTGTTAAGTGTGTAGTCGACGTTTACTGCCTTATCAAAAGATCGGCAAGAATAACTAAATGCAAAGCCAAGGTGCCGGAACAAAAAAAACAGTTACCTCAGCGACTCTTTTGGTTTTATAATTTAGGCTGTGGTCGCCGTGGCAGCGATAAAGCGAAAGCACAAATTTCTTAAACAGAAATAAAAACAATATTCAATCTCATAATGTTTTTTTTTTAAAGATACTTTTTTTCTTTTATTTTCATTGTTTCAAATTAATTTAGTTCTTTTTGAGCATGGACTAGGAAACTGTGGAATTAATGGCGCCACCAATTGACTTAGCCAATGCAATCCTTTTTACGTTTTAGGCATAAGTGCCGATATCGATATAATATAATATATGTTCTTATTGGTCGCAATAAGCCAAGCCGGAGATGCTGATGTATGGTTTAGCTTGCGTTACCGTCCTTTTTTAATTTCCTTAAAGTCCTGCCTTGCACGCGCATTACAATTTTGCCATTAAAGTTTTACACCAACGTTAATCGCTTCGCTAGTCGCGTTTTGTCGGACCCCAGCCTGTTGCAACCTTAAACTAGTGAAAACAAAACCGCCCCCGCGCTGCCCACACTTTCGCTAGTACGGTACCGCCAGCACATCAGGTTCCCACAAAACCTCAAATTTCTCAGTTTATTTTGAACTTAATCATTAACACATAAAGGTTTAAAATCGTTTGGAGAAATGACAGATTTGTGTAATCTGATGTGCTGGCGAATGTACATACAATTTTACGGTCCACGCTCCGTCCATTTGACGACACGTCTCACTCGATTTCACTAAACACTCGATAATTGCCATGAACAGCTAATTGTTCTTATATTACGTGATGAAAACCAAAAATTTAAGACACATAACTTGTGGTAAATAGACCATCAAAGATTCTAGAAAAGACGTTAATGATTTTATAATTATATTGAGCAAAAAGTTTGTATTTACAACTTAATTACCTACTCAAGGCGAGTAAAAGAAATATGTATTGACTAAGCGAAAAAAATACGGAAAAACGTTTATAGACTTTGGAACTTTTAAAAAAGAGACTGAGAATGTTGTTAAATTACGTAAAAAAAATTGTAAGAGGATGGTTTTACTCATAAAAAGGTGCTCTATCCCCGATTAATATTGGCGTTTTTATTTTGTTATATCCAGAGAAACGAAGTGTTACAAAACTTCACCGTGTTCGTCTCAGGCGGAGGTGGCGCGATTAAGGGACTACGCGCACTTATTCAGCTCTTTTCAGCTTTTGTCCATAGAAAACAACAATTTTGTATGGAGACAGAATGGACACGGAAAGCTGAATCGACGCGTACACGTCTTCATACAAAATTGTTGTTTTCTATGGACAAAAGCTGAAAAGAGCTGAATAAGTGCGCATAGTCCCTAATTCGACTCTTTCAAAAAAGATTGGGTCGCTAAAGCGTCAGACATTGGAAGGAGAGCAGAGAGGCCTTTACCCAACAGTGGGACTAAATAGGCTAGACTATAAAAAAACGTTTTCAATTAATCATAATCTTGTTCTTTCGTCTACAAAATTCTGTAAACCAATGCTTCGTAAGTAGGTTGGTCTAACTGCAGTGGGCAGCCTTCGAGTGCAGTGAAATTTTTGTGCAAACAACAGCAATTGAGCATTACGCGTATAAGTTTACTAGTAATTGTGTGGGTAATTATTTGTAGGAGGTGAGCAGTGAGTAAATACTAGACGATTTTCTTTTTAAGGGTCTGGTTTCATGAGGAGCAATTAATTGTAAGCTTCTATGGTAATAAAATGACAAATAAGTATACGAGCTGCCTGCTGGTAAACTGTTACCATAACCGCCAGCAACACCTGTAATCTCACTAGGACGTTGTCATCTGGAGACCTCACTTCATCATCGACGCATTACATTGTCCCACTTCTGGGCACGGGAGACCCGTGCCCAGAAGTGCTGCAAGCTAACATGACGAGATGTATCACTATGAAAGATGGCTTGTGGAAGGTGTCAATGGGCGTTTCAGCCGTGATTTTAAAAGATTTAGGGCTGACTTCCTAAATAAAAGATGCCCACATATTATGGAAGAATTCTCAATTGCAGCTGCATTAATAATTTTGCGGTTCAATATAGTGAACGAGAAAATGTCGACATGATCCTAGATATTATCCAAGAAAACATTTTTTTGGACAATCGGCTGGGGGAAATGGTTCGAGAAAATAATTTGAACATGAGGCACTCTGTGTTCCATGACATTGTTTCTTCAGCTATTGTTTTCCCAGAGTTAACCGAAGAAGACATAATGTTAATTGCACTCGGGACCTATCAAATCCGCCAAGCCAAATCATATGTTGGGGAACATCTGAAAGAATTTATAAAATAGAGTTAGCGACAAATGAAGCGAATGCCCAAAAATGACTGCATTTAATGGCAATGATCCATATCCTTTGAGGGCGAGAATAAAGTCAAGGCATATAAGCAGCATGTCATATTTTACCTATTTAGTGGTAGACTGGGGAGCACAAGGGCGCGGTGCCATTTTAGGGTATTATTGCCACATTGTGCAGGAAAGCGCATAGTCGGTTGTTGCTCACACCCGATGAGTATCATATATTATATGGGGTACGCTCGACATCGGGGGCATTTTCAGTGTCCAGCTTCCTTTTTGGATGGTTTATTATTATCATAGGTATAATAAATACATTAATAAGCATTATATACTTATTTTATTCAATTCCAACACATGTTAGGTGTAAAACCCTCAATTGTAAGTAAATATAAGAATATATCTGGGTACTTATATAATAATACTAGTATATCTATGCTTACATGTTTAAGTTTCATGATAGGGGGCAAGCCAATTGCCATTAACCTGGAAAAAATTCAAACACCGCGCTGCTAGGTAACTACTGAGTATTTCGTAGAAAAACCCAATAATACTGCTCAACCTGGAAAATGTAACCGAGAGCATCAGCGTAGCAATAAAAAAAATATACCTATATTTGCTTGGGTAGTTGCTTAACCTCTTCTTACCTCTTCTTATTTTGTACCCCCTATAACACAAAAGGCATAATATTTCATTTTCCAGATCCATTAAGTACTCATTTCCGATGTTTTGATAAACTATTGGCAAAAATTCATGCGTTTGGTTTATTTGAGTACATATTGAATTTATTTTCCGGTGGTTTGATAAGCTATTATCAAAAATTCATGCGTTTGGTTTATTTGAGTACATATTGAATTTATTTTCCGGTGGTTTGATAAGCTATTATCAATAATTCATGCGTTTGGTTTGTTTGCATATAGGTATATAGAATTTATTTATGAACCAAAAAAACAACTAACCAAAACCTAACCTAACCTCACTAAACAATATTCCTTTTTTAATCTCTATTCCCTGCTTTTATAAGTTCGCCATTCTTTTTTGGAGATTACTCTTTTAATATAGTTATTACGTAGATATTTTTTCTGGAAAAGGATATTCATTATATTATATGGGTTCCCCATGAGTCAATATGTTGTGTATTGATACATTATCTTGAAATACTAGCATAAAGTTGGGTCGTTTTCATCGAAAATTACCAATGTTTGAGCTCGTTAAATTTTTTAACCATGTATTAAGTTTTACATTCAAGGAACACGTATTTTAATGATAAGATTGTTACTGCAAAATTTCAAAGACTTTCATTTGTTAATGTTCAAGATAAGACCAAACTACGTTGTATGGAGCGCGGAGCGGGTACTATTCTCTTAGTCCATGGATTAAAGACAGCTAGACACTTCCATGCCTCGGAAAGCACTTATAAAATTGCAGCGTGTAATATGTTGATCTGTCGCATTTGGTTAGACTAGAGGCCGACATCCAAACAGTTCGGAAAAGGCTCAGATGATGAACGTGTCAACTGCATTCAAACTGCATTTGCGGTTGGATTGCAGTTGAAATGCGGTCCGTCTGTCTAGAGCCTTATTGACATTGGTGTTGTTACAATAAGAGCTGCTGCAAGGCCTTTTATTTGTTTTTCATTCAAAACAGCTATTAGCACTTAAATTTATAAATACCCAGCAATACAAATGAGTTTTAATATTAAAATAAAACACATACATTTTCATTCCACACACGGTCTTGACGGCGTTCCATGTTCAAAAATAATCCAGCCACGAGCCACCGTATTCCAATTAAGGATGACACTTGCCCATTCCCATATTTTATTATTACCATCATTTATACGAATTTATAGCCTCCCTTTGCGGACATCCGTTGTTGTATAATAGATTTTTTGGAGTAAATTTGAAATGCTTTGTTAATAACGCCTTTTCACTATAAAGGTTGATAGAGAAGCAATGTTGCTACGATTGTTGCATCGTTTGTTTGTCCATACATATTGTCAAACATGTACCAGTATTTCGCACCCGACATTTCGGAAGGACCTCACCATAATTCGCCTTAGAAATCTTTTTTGCAAATGGTCTTTCTTTCTTTCAATACATATTTCTGCATCCGGCAACGTTGCCTTGCTATCTCTCAATCTATTCTCCTAATTAAACCGCAGATAAAATACTTATCATATATTTAATTACAATTCAGAGCATGATAAAAGTAATGCACTGCAAAATCTGAGTTCTTTAACCTCATCTTGGTCTAAAAACGCATATAAACTATGCTAATATGCATTAAAACAGTACAGTTTACTGTTTCAACTTTCCGAATATCAAATTTTGAGTGTTTGTTGGTTCTTGTTCTTGGGTAAATAAATAATAAAGCAAAGATAACGGTCAAGGAGATGGTTGCGAGATAATTTCGATTGCTTTGTGCCAACGTAGACTAGTTCTTTTTACTACTCTTTAGTGAGCATATCTTGCGCTAAGTCAGGAGAGGCCTTTGCCCAGTAGTACAACACAAAAGTGACAACGTGCATATATAAAATAGGAGTAACATTAGAAATTGCTTCTTTTGGTGCCTTTCCAATTGTTGAAGAAGGAATTGCTTCATTATCGTCATCAACACATTACATCGTCTCACTGCTGGGCACGGGTCTCCTTTCAGAAAAAGAGAGATTAGGCTACAGCTCACCACGCTAGTCTACTGCGGGTTCGGAGACTTTACATGCCGTTAAGAAAATCTTTCGGGTATGCAGGTTTCCTCACGATGTTTTCTTTCATCGTTTAAGCATGAGATAATTAATTATAATACACACATGACATCGGAAAGTCAGAGGTGCGTGCCTAGGATTCGATCCCGAGACCTTTGAGTTGGCAGTCCGATGGTCATATCACTAAGCTATCACTGCATTTTTTGAAAAAGCAATTGTTTAGAAAGCGTAAACGCACCAAATCATTAAAAAAAATTTTTTTTCTATTTCTGATTTACGGCCAGCCCTAATCCCCTCCCTTTTATAGTGAGACAGTTACACGGTGCGCATGCCGCGACTTCCTTACCATCCGATTGTCTTTTTTGCGTAAGCGCATCACATAAATATGTGTCAAGTTGATGCTGACATAGTATGCCGCTAACAGCATTTCTGAACACACTAATATGCTGAAATATTTAGTGGAAACATGAGTGAGCCGCTCTATAAATAAAGCTAAGGGCGGTTTTATCTATAATTTGGTTTAACATGATCATACAACATTATCTTTATAAATGTACATGAGATTAATATTGAATGAATGTTTTTTTTTTATGTTTGGTGATGTGTTTGAGTGGGTCCCTGGATGATTTAGAGTCCTAATATACTTAACTAATATAATTAAAAGGAAAGATTTGTCTTGTAATCGAAAAATTTATTACGACTGAGCCGATTTTAATAATAATTTCACAATTAGAAAGCTACATTACTCCAAATTAACATAAGCTATTTATTATCCCGACTTATAACTAAAATTGATACGGAAGAGGCTACACCCATTTTTTTTGTAAATTTACCGTATATTTCAGGGACCATTGTACTAATCATTGTGGACAACAACATAAATCAGCTGTTTCCATGTTGTGGAGTAAACGTATAAAAAATCCAAAGTATAAATGTATGCAACAGCCGTGAATCGAAATTGATAATATATTTAATATCTACTGAGAATTTCATAGAAAAACCCCAATAACACTTTGCTCGACCTGGCGATCGAACCCAGGACCTCTAGCGTAGCAGTCGTGCTTAGTATCACTAGACTAATGAGGCAGCCTTAAGAAGGTAGCTGACGCTCATTTTCTAATTACTCAACTAACCACCTCTGAAAAGCACACAAGGATTTATAAAAGGTGTCATATAATGGCTAAAAAATCCTTATTTAGCGAAAAAAATAACTTAACTCTCTTAATAGCAGACCAAAGCATACCTAAGCTAAATGTATTGCCAGAAACTTCTCCTTTTCTCGATCTAATTTTACAAGCAAACATTCTGCGTCGTCTAGCTATTTAAATATTCCAATTATTTGCAGGTGGAGCTGTATCGTGATAAACTGACAACTAATGTGGGACAGGAGGAATGTGGGGACGGAGGAATGAGGGGCAGATGTGAGGTCCAGAAGGAATGTGGGACGGGAGGAATTTGGAATGGGGGGAATATGGGGCAAGAGGAATTTGGGACAAGAGGAGTGTGAGACGAGGAGTGTGCGGCCAGAAGCAGATGGGTCAGAAAGCATGAGAGACAAGGGGAAACTGGGACAGGAGAAATTAGAAACAGGGGAATGTGGGATAGTGTAGCAGATAGATCTGAAGGAATATGGGACGGGAGAAATTAGTAAAGGGAGTATGTGGAATTAGGATCAGAAGGAATTCGGGACAAGAAGAGTGTGCGACGGTCAGTACCAGATGGGTCGCGAGTTCGGTTCTGATCACATCCTTATTTATATGGACCTTTTTTTAAGAGTGCGGAAAATTCTCACGGGTCGTCTGAAGCCAGGGGCGGTGGCAGGGTAATCGTGATCACATTTGTCACAGCCCCGACAAACTATGGCCTAGTGAACCCCAGTTCAATAGCTGGACCCCTTCGAAATTTATATAAGTACCTATGGCCTTCAGGTTCATGTTTTTATGTGGTTACCAAGTCACTTCTGCCAGTTTCTAGACTCTAGCAAGAAACTGCCACTGGCTGTTGAAGATTCCGTAAATTCAGAATCCTCCTCGATCTTCCTCCATCTCTATTATTTACGTTAAGAAGTACTGTATTCTCCGAAAAGTTTAGTACTAATGTACACCCACACTTTGCCGTATGTTTGTTTAGGTCCAACTAAACTAATCCGTCTATCGAATTTTACGTTGAGTACCTTCCCGATTACTTAATATCCCATATTCGAACACCATTACTTTAGTTAAATTAAATAACAGTAATCACCAAGTTGTAATAGGTATGTACCGCATATCTGTCAATCAACAGCGTCCAGTTCTAAACCACAGTTAAACCCGTCCATTATTTAATCAATTAACCAAGACTAGAATACATTAAAATTACAATGTCAAAACGCGTTTGTGTAACCGCACAACATGCGTGAAACAGTTGACAGATGTAGTTGACAACTGTCACAGAATAGTTCCTGTTTTTCTCTAAAGTATTGCCTAATTATGGCTACACTTTGTCTAACTTAAAACAAACCGATATGCACCGTTGAAACCACGCTACAAATCCAAAATTCACAACACTACACTAAAACCATTTTCGAATTAATTAAATTCTTAATTCAAAAACAACAGCACTTTACCGATTTGAAAATTTGAATCGAGAATTCCAAGTTCGATATTCGTATTCGTAATGTAACGGACGGTGGCGCGGCGCGGCGCGTGCGCAGTGTTCGCGGCGCAGATTTTAACTGTTTAGTGTTTGAGCGCTTAGTTCGGGCGCGTATCTCCGTATCTATGACAAACATCGTATATCTAGATAATGCGGGGCTTTAGGAGAATTTGTTGTTCCAGGCACCATGGCATGGGCTTACGTAATAAGTTACAGTCGTTAGGAATTTGTGTTAATAATAAATTACGACTATTTAGTAAGGCTATTAATTAGTCCCTATAGGTACTTACTATAAGTTTAATGTACATATTATAATTTGTTATGCAATTGCTATGCGATTTCTCAACAAAATAATCTACTCAATTTAGTTAGATTAAATAAATATATACTACAAATAACTCTCCTTCCTCCTTTTCTCTAGAGACTCCCCTACTCAGAGTCTCTCTGAAGGATAAAATCCAAAATGATATTATCCGTCGGAGAACCAAAGTTACCGACGTAGCGCCTGGATTAGCAAGCTGAAGTGGTTATGAGCTGGCCGTATACCACTAGTGGACACTCCGCCGGAGGGCGTGATGATTTGTGAAATGTTGCTGGCGGAAGCTGGATGCGCCAAAAGCCAAGGAAGGAATGATATTCGATAATGATTAATTCATCTAAATTTTATTGTAGTAGCTTTCCTAACACAAGCTTAGGTTTCATCAGATGAAAAAGGTCAGGGTAGTTCGAACTTCTACTCTTCACGTCAATTGGCACTTAGACGCACACAATTCACACAAAAATGAAACGATTTTTAATAGTTAACATGCTAAAAAAATTAGCTGGAGCGGTAGCCTAATGGCTAGGGCGTCAGACTTGAGTTCATGTCGTTCCCGGTTTCAAATCTATCCATTGCACTACTGACATGAACCCCCTCGTAACACAAGCATTTAACTTAGCACGAGGCGGTAACAAGAATATGAGTAATGTGCAACCCACATTACTAGTAAGCTTTTTAAAAAAAAAAGAAAATGAAATTTTCTACAAAATCAATCCACCCCTCACCACTCCTTTCCCCTAGACAAAGTTCAATTGAAGTATCTAGGAAATAAATTTATTCTTTTTTTTACATACGTCACACAAAAAATATAACTTCCATGATACAGAAATGGCCATAAAAAGGACATTAATGACAGTGGTAACCGGAAACACACTTCATCGGCTACCCCAAGTATTATATCCGGAGACCGAGCGTGACATCGGAGTAGATACTTAATTGAAGTTAATTTTTATGTTTATCGAGCTTTGATAATATATTCAGAATATGGAACTTGAATGACAGCCATATTTTACCCAAAATAAAGATACCAAATGACAGATACTTAATTAAACGCGAAAGATAATCTACTGCAACACTTATCACGTAATTAGAAAGAAAGAATGAAAATTTATTCTGACAGTCAAACAGATTACAAAACAATCAATTTAACATAACATCAAAAATTCACTTGTACGATGTCAGAATGGGTCCCTATCTCAGCACTATGCTGCATCAAGCTGCAGCGCTGATATTCTGATAGGACCGGCTGATGACGCCAGGGCCGGACTGTATAAATAATGATAATAAAATAAATAAAAACAAAAATGAGAGATTAAAATTTAAAAAAAACGAACTAACTAATCACTCTTTTACAGCACAGCACATTTGTACTAGGGCAACTTTTCTTAGATGTTTTCTAAGGCTCTGCAAGGCTATACTACGAAGACAGTGGCTCATTAAGAGGATAGTATCCGCTCCGCGCTCCATACAAACGTAGTTTGGTCTTATCTTGATTATTAACAAATGAAAGTCTTTGGAATTTTGCAGTAACAATCTTATCATTAAAATACGTGTTCCTGTAGTATAAAATTTCATTCCAATATACAGTTAAAAAGTTACACGAGCACAAAGATTGGCAATTTTCGTTGAAAAACGGCCCAACTTTATGCTAGTATTTCTCGACAATGTATCAATACAGAAACATTCTGATTCGAAGGAAACCCAGATAATATAGTGAATATATTTTTACAAGATTTTTTTTTTACGTATTAACAATATTATAGGAGTAATCTCCAAAATTCCGAACATAAGATATAGGCGTGAAAATGTTGCAAATGTATTGTTGTTTCTCCTCTCGGGCACGCGTTCGCATCGCGAGGGATAGAGACAGCGACAACTGTGCAACGTTGTTGCGTTCGCGAGGGACACTCCTCTTAACGTCCAGCGAGAGCTGAAAGTCAACTAGCAATCTGAACAAATCAAATGAAACAAACGGTGCTATTGAGCTAACAGCATGCGCAATTGTTATTGTTCATTGTACAGTCGTCAGTACATCAGGTTACCACAAAATGTCAAATTTTCTCAGTTGATTTTGAACTTAATCATTAACATTTTAGGGTTTAAAATCATTTGGCGAAATTTGAATGTTTTGTATAACCTGCCTGCTGAAACTAGCTCTGCCCCGCAGTTTCTCGCTAGCTCCTTATAGTGTAGTGTGATCTTAAATAGCTTAAACCCTTCCGCAAGAACTAGGCTATCAAACTCAACCCAAATCGCTCACAAAAGCACACAAATTCTTTAGTCTTATTATACGAGTATTAGTGGTATAGTTTAATTACTTGCGGATTAAACTAGGACGTCGAAATGGATCCAACTGACCTGCTGGGTGCTGGACCCAGAAATTGCAATGTCTAAATATTGTATAGGTAACTAGTTTTGATGCAATATACAGATGGATATATGGGTAGGAAGAGAGATTTATTTATTTTAAAACACGTATTAACTTTAAGCTTTTCCTCACTTTCTGCCATAAACATATTACCTATCACTACGTCGATGCTCAAAGTATCAGTATTACTTACAACACAAATAGACTTTCTATCGTGCTAATTAAGCTTTATAAGTGTTGATATAATTATAATTACTTGCTGCCTCATTGGTCTAGTGGTCCTAAGCGCGACTGCTACGCTAGAGGTCCTGGGTTCGATCCCCAGATCGAGCAAAGAGTTACTGGGTTTTTCTACGAAATTCTCAGTAGCAGCTCGGAGTCTGGATTTGTGCCCGGTTTATGGCAATGGGCTCGCCACCTATTACATGGGACCTAAAAATACCGGCGAAGTGTGGGTGTACATTAGTACACCTCTGCCTTACCCTTCGGGGAATACAGGCGTGATGGTATGTAATATAATTATAATTATGTATTATTCAATTTATAGTTAAATAGGGCAGGCGAGCCACCTGATGGTAAGTGGTCATCGCCGCCCATGGACATCTACAGCACCGGAGGAGTTGCTCCTGAATGAAGATTAGGTACTTATTTCATAAACTGACTTAAAAAAAGTTGCTCAACCTGAAAATCGGACCCGGGACCGCATCATCCCGGGATCATCAGCCGCACTTTGTGACCAATAAACCATTTGGAGGTCGTACTTCCTAGCATACCATCATGCCTGTATTCCCCGAAGAGTTAGGCAGAGGTGTCCTTACTGTCTACAAACAGTTCATCGGTATGTTTAGGTCCCATGTAATAGGGAGCGAGCCTAAATTAACCGAGCCCAAATTCAAACTCCAAACGGAGAATTTCATATAAAAACCCAATAAAAATTTACTCGACCAGGGAATCGAGCCCAAGACCTATACCGCATCAGTCGACCCCATTGAACTTATTGGCTGAAATTTAAAAAAGCTGTATCCGAAATGTGATTTCCCTGTGTTTATGATTTTTATCTTATCTGCGCCAGACCAGATAGTGCATAGAATAAACAAGCGGCAGAGATTACGAGATTCCTTCGAGCTTTTAAAAATATTTGATAAGTTCAGCGTTATGTAAATAATAGGTTCTATATTAGGTGATGTGGATTATAATTGTTGTAGGTACTGGTTACTGGCAATCAAGATTTTTTTAAAAGACATCGCCCGCACTAGGATACAAGCCCTGTCGCGGGACACTTTATAACCATACAATCAATAAATCATAGCAGTTTGCCGCGGTTGCAAAATATTGATAGCATAAGTAGGATGGTCACACTGCGTATTCCGCCCACCTAGATACAAGTTACTTTCATAAAGTTAGTTGCAACGATCTTACGATGTTTAATAAACCTAAAAAAAAATTCAAAACAATTTTGGACTCGGCAAACAATAGTTTTTTTCTTTATGGAAATAGGGCACACTGTATCCGAAGCTACAATAGGGTTATGTTTGACGAAGCGGAAGCTGAGAGCGGAAGCTAGCATCCGGGTGAGGAATTATTTTATAAATAAAGGAAACAAGAAAAGGAACAGCCAATCTGCAAAGCTTTAAATACCTTAAAAAAGTAATATAGATGGCGCTGACAAATATTTAACGCCACCTAGTGTCGAATAAAAGCAGTTGTAGTACGCCATATGTAATATAGAGAGCGCTTACATCCTAAGCCCGCTATTCGTCGCCAGAAGGCGTTACTGTAGCGTATTTAAAGTGCTACGTCATCGCAACAACCAATGAGAACGCAGGATTCACAAGCAAAAGAGCAACGCCACACGGTTGTGACGTCGTGCTGCGCAGCGCGACTATTTTCGTTCCTCTGATAGGCGGCAGACATTTTGTTTTATTCTCAAGACGTAAGCGAAAACGAAGTTGGGAATGCCTTTGAATGCGGTTGGCTGGACTTCTGACGAGGACGAGAAGCTTGTGGATTTAGTGCAACCTCACAGTTTCTTGTACAATGTGTACGATCCATCACGCAAGAATATATTAGCGAGGGAGTCTACATGGCAAGAAATAGCGGAGCAACTGTCGAAGCCAGGTACGCGTCCATTCGCTCATATTTGCTACAATTCAGTTGTGCTGCATAGGACAACCGCAGGGCAAGTGTGATTTAGTTTTGTTTCCATAAAAAAAGCATATTTACGTGTAGAAATCATCGAATTTTACGTGGAATTTTGTGTCTAAGCCCGAGTGACCTATATTTAGATATTGCTAGTCGCCTCGCGGCCGACGTATTGCTCAATAGATGTAATATTTTTAGAATCGAAATCTCAGTGTCGAATCAGCTGATTTATGTTGTCATTCAAAATACGTAAACAAACTTGACCTGTAGTGAAAAAGTGTTGAACCTTATAAGACTAATCATTCGACGATCAGTAAGATGTAATAGGTAAAAGTGATTTAAAATAAGTAAAAAAAAATCTTAGCCTAGTATGTTAAGTTTAGGTAATACAGACATTTTAGATCTACAAAAATAATTTATAAAACAGGTATTGTCAGACAGACAGCCTCTTTGTGTTGATAACTTGTGTTTCACCAACTTAACCAAGAATTTCTTACTCTGACAGGCGGCCCCTAACTGAATGAAATATCATAGATATTATGTACTATCAGTTCATCTTAAAAATATAACACACCATCATGCCTATATGTGTTTTTCCCCGAAGGGTTAGGCAGAGGTGTACTAATATACACCCACACTATGCCAGTATGTTTAGGTCCCATGTAATAGGGCAAGCCTAGTGCTTAGCCGAGCATAAATCCATATTGTATCCATACAACAAATAATAAAATTCCTATCCTACTGTTTCCAGTTGAGGAATGCAAGAAGCGGTGGCGCGGTCTCCGGGATGGCTACACGCGGATCAAGCGGCTAGGGACCATGCACCGCACCAAGGTGTTCATATATGAGAAGCTGCAGTTTTTAGATGCAACCTTAGCTGATAATAGTGTCGAAGAAACTGTGCAGACGGAAGATACACTGGAATATAAGTCAAATATGGATGAGTCAGTTGGCACTGAACAGCAAGTTATTACAGATAACCAGGAGTATTATGAGGTAAAAGTCACTTGCTATGACCTCTTGCATATCTTTTTTGCTTCCTTCCACAATCATCCACACACTGGTTGCACGCACCTGACCTTCTCGAAGGATCTCTCCAATAAGGTTGTTTATGAAGAAAGTGGTGGTCTATAGTTTCTGTCTGACCCTGAGGGAATAAAGCGTGAGTGTGCGTAGAGTATGTAGATACATTACTGTTAGTCAATCAAGGCCTCAATTCTTGTCTTCAGAATTGATGATATCTTTAACAGGTTGGTTAACTTAATCTGAAATTTAGTATCATTGCACATACATACATACATTACATACTATCACGCCTGTATTCCTCAAAGGGTTAGGCAGAAAAATTAGGGAGTCAAGTTGTGTCAGAAGTCAAGCAGTAGTTAGAAAATACAAAACAGTGACGATTGCTGCACCGACAAGAGCTGAGCTCTTAAATAGAAAAGAAGACTGGCCCCTAGGTACACACGGCTACAGGTCAAGCTTTATCCAGTTTAACAGGTCAGCGTAAACTGGATTTGTATAGCTTTACCTGTAGCTGTGCCTACTTGACTAGTCTAGGCTCAAAATAAAATAATGCCATTCAAATGTTGGATATGGTCTATAATGTAAGTACTGTACATTATGACAGCGAGGTCCACTAAAAAATTAGCGTCTTCTTGGACTCTAGACGAAAATTCTAGTATTTAGTGTTATTTCATTAGGAATAGATTATATCTTCAAAGTAGTCATAAATTCTGGAGAAAACTGATTTACTCAGGCACAAGATACAGCATGCAGTTCAAAGATAAACAATTAATGATGTCATTAATTGTATTTGCTCTTTTTTTATATGTTTTGGTATAGTTTTTAAAAACAATTGGGTTTTAAATTATTCTCTAAAAATTTCAGATCACTGTTGTGGATGGCCCGCACGAACCTCTTAAACCTTACATTAAGATTCTGCCAAAAACACAAGATACAAGCGAACCACCAAAAAAAATATGCAAGAGGAATGGAGGCAGGAAGAAATCAATGCCTATGCCCAGAAACATACCACCTATTAAAATATTACCTAAACCTTTACTCATGAATGGGCCAAAAATAGTCCAGTATATAGAAGACCCAAAAGTACCTGAACAGCGGTCCCAAACCATAGACAAACTCATAGAGAAAATTTTAAAAGAAAATACCAATGAAATAGATGTATTCTTCCGCAGTATGGCCGCCAGTGTTAAAAAATTACAGCCTAACTTAATACCAAAAGTGAAGATGGAAGTGTGCAATGTCATTGCTAAATATGAAATGCAAAGTTTTGATAAAAACCTGAACTTTTAATAGAGACTTTAAAGTATTTTGAATAAAATTTAGAATCGATTTTAGTCGTTCTAGAGGCTAAAGAATGAACAACTACTATGGAACTGCAATACTAAGACTTAAAGGGGTTCCTGATAATGCGATAAACACCTGAAGACGACTGGGTTGATCATGATAACAATGATCCTGGAAACAAGAGTCGTCAGTCATTGCTTCATCGCTAGTCGCAGTGAAATACCCACCTCAGAAGGCTATGTTAAATGGAGATTAGACATAATTGAATATTCAATCTATGGAGAAGGTATCCTGGCTGTATGAATGATATCCATTGCCCATTTTAGCTGTATCAAAAATTTCCATGGCCTGTATATTTTTTTTATATTTGAAATTCAAATATCGAATCTCCGTTTAACTAGCGCCATTAATAAATACTGGCAACTTTTTTAGCAAGGTTGTTCTAACTGAATAATTATTATTAACTTGTGATAAAAACTTTCTAGTGTATAGAATATTACTTGTGGCATACTTAGTATGAAAATGTTATAAACGTTTTATTGAACAGATATTATGGTATTACTGATCTTATTGTAATTAAAAAAAAAACTTTATAAGTAAACCTGTTTTTTTAAGTAGACAGTCATAATATTAATGAACTAACAATTACAAATGATTTATGATTGGATAGTTCTTTGGCTTATAATGACTCAATCAATTGTTCATATTATTTAGATCGTATCTTATCAAAAACATAAGCATAATCTGATTTCAACTTCGACTCTTTAATTCCTAAAAACTTTTTTAAGGTTCGTCTTCCGAATATCGCGTGGAATCCAATCATAACTTGATTGATTGAAACAATCAAATCAAAACAAAATCAAATCAATCACAAACATACCGGCGAACTGTGAAATTTTATTAGTACTCCTCTGCCTAAACCTTCAGGAAATACAGGCGTGATGGTGTTACAATAATA
Organism: Subacronicta megacephala; assembly: GCA_958496365.1. Lineage (NCBI taxonomy): Eukaryota > Metazoa > Arthropoda > Insecta > Lepidoptera > Noctuidae > Subacronicta > Subacronicta megacephala. The sequence goes on from OY292534.1 coordinate 3,941,240, forward strand.
GTATATTTATTTTAATAAGAGTGTGTAAATTAACATTTTTATAGTACTTACTATAAGTTTTAATAGTTTTCACAGTACTATAAGAACGCCTAGTTTGCCCAGCAGTGGGATCAACCGGGCTGATAAAAAAAATCGTGCGTCCACCCATTTACACACGGGAACAAGTCAAACTATAAAATTGCAGTGCAAAAATCACCGCTATTGCGACGGAATACGAGAGGGCAACTTTTATAGCTTTTTATACCGCGTTTAACATAACATAACATACCATCACGCCTGTATTCCCCAAAGGGTTAGGCAGAGGTGTAATGTACACCCACAGTTCGCCGGTATGTTTAGGTCCCATGTAATAGGGGGCGAGCCTATTGCCTATTCACCGGGCACAAATCCAGACTCCGAGCTGCTACTGAGAATTTCATAGAAAAACTCAATAACACTTTGCTCGACCTGGGGATCGAACCCAAGACCTCTAGCGTAGCAGTCGCGTTTGGGACCACTAGACCAACGAGGCAGTCTCGCGATTGGGACCACTAGACCAACGAGGCAGTATACCGCGTTCTACTTAGATAAATGGGATGGGCCTACTGCAATGCAATACTGCAACGGATATCTAAGTCTAAATTTATCAAGTGTGTATATTCGTGGAAACAAATTATTTTAAATGTTTATTAGTTCATTCATGCGAGTGAATGGACAATGATGAGCTGTCACTGCTGTCAGAATAATGGACGCATTGTGTTCAACGAACGTGTTCAAACATCGTAATTTAAGTTCCACGAAAATACAAGTAACGAAACGCATTGTGTCGTTTCTAGTCTAAATATAAATATTGTTTCGTTTAATTTAATTTTGAGAAATGACCCGTTTTAAACTGTAAACGGAGACTTGTTCATAAAATGTAAAGTCGACATAAAAGTTCGCCCAGGCAACCAACGTGATTTACCTAACCTATTTTTTGCTGTCTGTATCTAAGTATGATCACATCGGCATCAGCCCTGATTTACGAATCTTTAGGTTAAACATAATATTAGATAACGACAAATAAAAATAAACTACTTTTATTAATTCACAACAATAATATTAAGCTTATAGGGAGTATATTTACAGTTTCCTTAATAGTATATCACCTTACTGTCTACACCTAAGCAGATGGCCTAACAAGACGCAAAAAGGCATATATGCAAAATTGTATAAAACCTTATACCTAGCTTGAGGCTTTTTAGTTTCATTTTTTTAGGTCAATATTGCTTTGGAATAATGCCAGAAAAATCATCCTCCTCTATTATATTTTTATTAAAGGTACCGCTCGTTATACTGTCTCTACTTTACAGGTGCAGTAGATATATATGGTACCTATATTTTGAAGACGTATAGCACCTAGTGCTCTTCTAACTATGAAAGTTGTATAGGACCGTCTAGACGGGCTAACACGGGTCGTTGAGCTCGGTGCTCCCGCTGTAAAATTAATGAACAATTGGGCTGTTTCAGCTGCAGTTTACATAGTTTATTTAGATGAAATGGGCTGTTACAGTATCGTGAAGGGACGTAAGTACTTATTAACTAGCATATTCACGTGTTAAAGCTAATTCATTAGTACTAAAGTAAGAAAATTGACAGTCACTAACTTAGTTGGAAACCTAAAGATAATAGAAACACCATTGTTTTTTAATTCTTCAGGGAAGTGGAACTGCAATGGATGTACCGCAAGCCTATAGGCAAAAATCACTACGCAATGGGTCCCAAACAATAAAGGACATTGTGGCAGACCAAAAGGCGAGTGGCGAGATGAAGTCTTTCCTAATGGTTTGGCTCAAGACAGCGATGGATACGAATAAGTGGAGAGCGGGGACCTATGTCCTATGCAGTGGGACACCATGGGGATATCGGGATCGGGACCGTAGGACACCGGAATAATGGCAATGTTCCACTTTTAAGGCAGTAACTAACTGCTTCATTAGTCTAGTAGTCCTTTGCACAACTGCTACACTTGAGGTCTTGGGTTGCTTGGAAATTCGCAGTAGGAGCTCTGGGCGTGTATTTGTACCCGGTTAACCTTTTGAACGCCATTGTCACTTAAATGTGACAAACGAAATCTTACCCTGAACGCCAACGTCACAAATATATGACAAAATATACGTCGCCCATTTTATGAAATAAACAATTGAATCATTACTTTAGTGTGTTTTCACTACCTTGTGTAATTTGACAGAAAAAGTGGCCTGGCGTCAGGAGTACGGCGATACGTTTATACTCTGGCGTGCAAAAGGTTAATACTCATAGGCTCGCCCGCTATCAAATGGGACACACCGGCAGATTGTGAGTTACATTTTTGTACACCTCTGCCTAACCCCTTGGGGAATGCAGGCGTTAAGTTAATGTATGTTCTATAGATAGCCGTTAGACCTGGTTCCTATGGACTTTTATTATTATTATTTTATACCGTTCATATATTTTTTTACATATTTGTATAATATAAAGCTAGTGTAAAAAAATAACTGTCGTGATTTCACCGTTATTTATCATTTTGCTATACGTTTTCGTATCTAGTCTCCGATATCTAGCACCCTTTAGATTATTCGTGCAGTATATTTATAATTATATGATGACCACAAAATCATCATTATTTGATGATTTTGTGGTCATCATATAATTATAAATTTTAAATTAGGAAGCACGATTCTCTCTCAAAAGCCCTTAAAATTGCCCTAGGCATATAAGAATGTCTAGAAAAAGGTTCCTATAGCTAGGATGCAAATAAGCCCCCTCGTTTGCAACCACATCAAAGCTGTGTGGAGTCGACTCTTGAAATACAATGAGTATACCTACCAACCGCTCCAGAGTGGCTGTATTGAACGCACTCGTGTTATGAAATAACAGGAACGGCGGGATGTTGATGTGTGAGTTGTGTGACCTATGTGGTTCTAGCATGTGAGTATAAGATTATTAAAGGCATGGCACATTTCACAGGTATGTGAAAAATCATAGTCACACCTGTTACTTTTTTTGCGTAACTGCTACTACAAATCGCACTTCACTGAACATTTTGGTCTTGGAAGTAAAAGTATGAAAAGAAATACAAAGCAGTTACAGTACAGTAGCGCACAAGCACGTCTGCTAATTAGCCCTTCAAGTTCCATATTATAGACACAATGCAAAATCTATAGTTTCCGTCTCATGATGCGGGTACGAGCGTCGCTGAATTAATAATATTAAGGTACTTTGGCAAACGAAAGGTAGCAGGCAGTGAAATTACACAGGCGATGATACTCAACACGTTTTGTTAACTATTTAAAACACTATTTGTAAAATACTTAACCCTGAACTTCAGGGAAACTTACTCCTAAACACGTACTACTAAAATTCGTAACTATCCAAATACCAATTTATGTAACAACCACCCACAATTTTATTCCAACCAAAAACTACTGCAGTCTGCACTGCAAATGAAAAATCAATAACCCGCCAGCGACCTACGGGAACGGGCCACTATATCTTAATTATCACAAATAGGTCGAAATGACCCTGTTGGTCGATACAACTTTATAATCAACCCTCCATAGCAGGGACCTTGAAACGTATAGGGACTCAAATACTCCCTTTTGCTGTATTACCGCGAGGGTCCGTAGATTTACGGAATTCGAGTGGCTATTGGTAATTTGACACGGATTTTTGTATAAATGATATTTCTTTTGCTCACAAAATGGTTACAAAGTTATTCTTGGGATAAAATGGAAAGTCACTCAATACCAAAGCCGGATGATATAAATGTGGCGATGAAAAAATGTTTTAATACTGTACATAAGAGTATAAGTACATAATTATGATACTCTGATGTTTTAAAATAATGATGTAAATTTAAAGTAACGAATAAAACAACTCGTTGACTCGTGACTGCCTCGTTGGTCTAGTGGTCCCAATCGCGACTGCTACGCTAGAGGTCTTGGGTTCGATCCCCAGGTCGAGCAAAGTGTTATTGAGTTTTTCTATGAAATTCTCAGTAGCAGCTCGGAGTCTGGATTTGTGCCCGGTGAATGGCAATAGGCTCGCCCCCTATTACATGGGACCCAAACATACCGGCGAAATGTGGGTGTACATTAAGTGCACCTCTGCCTAACCCTTCGGGGAATACAGGCGTGATGGTATGGAATAAAACAACTAATTTGTGGATTACGAGACCGCTGCATATCTTTCTCTACGATTCTTTTTTTTTATTTACTTCAGGTCAATAACATAACCATAATAATATATATTCATGCTACCGAACTTAAGTATCATTATTACAGCATACCATAGACAGAGCAATGTTTTTACAGCCATTGTGGCAACACTTAATTGCAGTGTTTTTATTGCACTATATTATTTATGAAAGTGTTACCATTCGTCATTTTTATAACGCATATTAATTTAGTAATTGTTATTGAACGTCCGCAGCCAATAATTTTGGAGGCGTAACGTTCGTGTATGGAAATAATTATTTATTTTATTACAAACTCCAACTGAACATGTCGGTTGCCTCAAGTCTTATAAGTATTACATACATACACTCGCGTCTTTTTCCAATAGCAGTACAATAACTTCAGTGTCTATAATTTGTTCAAAATAACTATGCACGTCTGAAGTTGTCAGCGAGTGGTTCATCAGTGGTAAATTTTAATAGAAAGAGTCGTTGTAAAATAAAGGCATTTGGGGTCGTATATGTAATATATGTTGCACATTTTCTTTGCTAATTTCGAATTCTATGCATCAAAATTTGTGCGGCAGTTCGGAACTGACTTCAGACAAGCTCAGTTATTTCGAACAAACTGCACATCACTAGTTATCGTTCTTGCAGAATTAAATTGCTTCATCCATATTCATACATCTTGTTATACACACTCCCGATTGCCAACCACCCAACAAATTGAGCGCAGGTACTACTTTGATATTCTCGGGTCAAGTAACCACAGCCTGGAACTGATACTGTTAGGATCGTGGTGAAACGGAATCATTAATATTCTATGGCCTATGTCGATAGGGACGACAAGTGTAGATTTTTTTATTCCAAATTTTTAGTCCCATCGTATAAATGCAGTTTTTAGTCGGTAACTGTCCGATATATACTGCTGCCATTTCAAGTGGCAGTGGCGAAACAGAACTGACGAACAAAAGAAAATTTTGCTGCTCGATTGGCTCAGTAGTCGACTGCTGTGCTAGGATTGCAGTTTTTATCCCCAGCACGGAACAAATTATTACGTATTTGTACGCACAGCTACACATCAAGCTATACAAACCCGACAATGCCAGACCAGCCTATACCAGTATAGGCTTGTATAGTATATATTTGTATAGCTTGATGTGTAGTCTTGTGTTCATGAGGGATTTCTGTGTGTTTAAACGCATCCACGATACAAGGGATCCTTGTGTTTCAATAAAAAAAAAGTGTAACCTAGACCCAGCAGGTAGACAAAACGATGGAGCGATAAAATCGACAGATAAGTAGGTATTTTATTTTTAATGCAAACCGCAACAACAGTTAGGTAAGGTTGCGATAACCGAGTTTCAGTTACGTTTCAATGACAGCATGTCACAATGTTGGCAACCCACTACGGAGATCAGGGTTGCCAGATAAAATAATTCTGAATAAAGTATTATTCGAAAGCGGCAGTTTTGTAGGTCAGTATACTGTCGTTTTAATGTATTTTCTCAGTTCTCTGATAAGCTGTGATGTTTCGTTTGTATTTAAATCAGGTAAATTAAATTCACTTAAGCCTACTTACTTCGAAAGTGAAATGAATAAAGAATATGACACATTTTGCTTTTTCTGTGGTAGCAACTTAATAGTTAATTTAGTATACATATACCGAGTATGTAATTAAAAAGTTAAAGCTGTTTTTTTTATAATTAGAGAATTACCTAAGTACTTACTCCCACTAATTAATTATAAATCATAAAATGATTAACAAATGTGTTGTAAGAAAAATATTCATAAATGAAAGTTTCAAAGTGACCTTTTAGCTCAAACATATACATGGCGTTTCTAAGCTCTAACTACACATTCCCTATATTGAAGTTATAGGATCGTTCCTCATCGCTATCCCCCATCAGTATCAATCATGCATTGCCAACCCTAGCTTCATAACCAAAGCAATTTTCGAAATAGAAATAGTGTAAATAATACCAACCGATTGCCAACCCTATCTCAGATCACTGGCGCCAATCGCCCGCTTCTACACATTGTTTTGACACGCACAAACCATGACGTAACTCTATACTGTGCTCAATACTCCAGTGTCTACTAAAATCTATCGAAATTGTTCATAATAATAATTCTTGCTAAATCTAAGTAACTTCCGTATATATGTACACACGGCTACAAATCAAGCTATACAAATCCATTATCGTCAGTTTGGGAAGTCGGTGGTGAAAATAGAAGACCCCACTCAAATAGAAGTCACCGACTTCCCAAACTGCTTTAGACAAAATTATTTTATTATTTTTTCAAGGCGGTTTAACTTTTTTGTTAAAAGTAAGCTCAGTAGATATCTTATACTTACACGCGTTTAAACGGCGAAGGAAAACATCGTGAGGTAACCTGCATGCCTGAGAGATTTTCTCGACGGTGTATGAAGTCTGCCAATCCGCAGTGGGCTAGCGTGGTGGACTATAGCCTAATCCTTATTCATTTTAAAGCTCTTCTAAAACGCATATGACGCCGGGCAATTAGTAACTAAATAGTGTAGTACGGTGGCCAGCACATCAAGTTACCACGAAATGTCAAATTTTCTCAGTTGATTCTGAACTTTATCTTTAACTTTATTTATGGTTTAAAATCATTTGGAGAAATTTGACAGTTTTGTATACCTTGACCTGCTGGCGACTGTACATACGGCTACACATCTAGCTATACAAATCCGACAATGCGAGGCCAGCCTATACCAGTATAGGTTTGTATAGTATATACATTGTATAGCTTGATGTGTAGTCTTGTGTTCATGTGGGATTTCTGTGTGTTTAAACGCATCCACGATACAAGGGACCCTTGTGTTTCAATAAAAAAAGTGTAACCTAGACCCAGCAGGTAGGCAATATATTCGAGCGATAAAAACGACAGATAAGTAGGTATTTTATTTTTATTGCAAACCATTACGATTTATGACGTATTAAAAAAAACTATTTACTAGATCTCGTCCAAACCAATTTTCGGTGGGAGTTTACATGGTGATTACCATGTAAACTACATCATATATTTTTTTTAGTTTTATCGTCCTCTTATTTTAGAAGTTAAAGGGGGGGGACACACACATTTTACCACTTTGGAAGTGTTTCTCGCGCAAAATATTCAGTTTAGAAAAAAATGATATTAGTAACCTCAATATCATTTTTAAAGACCTATCCATAGATACCCCACACGTATGGGTTTGATGAAAAAAAAGATTTTGAGTTTCAGTTCCAAGTATGGGGAACCCCCAAAATTTATTGTTTTTTTTTCTATTTTTGTGTTAAAATCTTAATGCGGTTCAGAGAATACATCTGTTTACCAAGTTTCAACAGCATACTTCTTATAGTTTCGAAAAAAAGGCTGTGACACGATCGGACAGACAGACAGACAGACGGACATGACGAATCTATAAGGGTTCCGTTTTTTGCCATTTGGATACGGAACCCTAAAAAACATACAGACGAATTGAGAACCTCCTCCTTTTCGAAGTCAGTTGAAAATTAATCAGTGCCAATAAGACGACGTTAAGCAATAGACGACAAATAAACAAATATGTTAAGGGTTCTACGAATAAAAGTCAATGGATTGGAATAAAACTGTTTTTTTACGGATTTTATCGCGTTATATTGATATTATTTAATTCCCGACGTTTCGGATCCTTTACAGCATCCATGGTCACGGGTGGACTGAGGTGTTGGTCGTCCTAATGTCAAAAAAATTATCAACAGCTACTTACAGCATTTTGTTGATTATTATTTGATCCGGTCACGCAGAATGAGCTCACCGAATCCTTAAGTAAATAAATAATATCGATATAACGCGATAAAATCCGTAATAAGTAGTTTTATTTCAACGTCTAATATTCTCATGATTGTTATAAACCAGTAAGTCAATGGATATATGTGAGAACAAGTGCTCTGAGCAGACGGGCTGCTCAGCTGGAAGGCTTGTCGTATTAACGCCGGCGGCTGCAGACGTCTGATTAGCTAATGCGCGTAACTTCCGCAGAACTTTACACAGACTCGCTTGTACGTTACGAATTCACTTCACTGTGCCTGTTATATACAGTATAGTAAAATTCTTTAGTTTTTACTAAACAGTTTTACTATTTTTGAGTTAATTAGAGATTTCAATACGCAGTTATTGGGAATTTTCACCCATCTAATAATGTCAAATAATAAATAGTAAAATTGTACTCTGTACAATTTACCACCTATCCTAGGTGGAATAAGAAAAAGGGGTAAAGCGATGATGAACGAGATCAGTGTGTAGGCACTACAACTGCATATAAGGAGGTCTTATATGAACATCAAGAACAACCCCGCTAGACCTACTTGTGTAAGAAGGCTGAATAGATTTTCTTTAACCACAGATAATGGCAACATAATAAACGCAAGAACTATTTTCAGGTCATTTTCTTTTAATTCATAATCGTTACAGTGGTTCTTCAGAAGGTTTTAACCAACTGTTACAGACAGAATTGCATGGAAGTAGGAAGTTAATTAAGTTGTCGACGTTTTTTACAAGATGTAATTATCACCGTAACAGCACTTCTGTCGGCAGCTTAATTTAAAGGTATGATCGCGTAATTATCGTCATTGAACAATATCGTAATGCTTAAAATCTTATTGTTTAGTTAATGCTCTTAAAATAGAGTTGTGCTTTAAGCACAGCTCTTTTTTTAATCAGGAATTTTTTCAAATTTTATTTGAGGCCTCCTGTCTCACTCATCACTTCACGGAAGGTGAAAAGGAGAAGAAACTGGGACTGAGGGATAAATTTTCAAAGTATAATACGGATATACAATTTGAAGGAAGCTTCAATCGAATGTATAAACATTAATAAACAACTGTGAAAAAGGTCTGCAATCCATCATGTTTTGATACACTAATAATTCAGTAAACACTCTTCAGTTTGTTTCCCAAACACACACTCAAAACCAATCATCATTTGCTGGTTTAGTTTACGTTTGGTGCTGTTTACATTGCGTTGCAGCATCGATTGTGAAAATTAAACAGACACCAATTAACAGTGAAATCTGTGGATAAATACCATATTGAAAGAAACAATGAAAGAGATATCGGTATTTTGGCAATGCGAGGCAGTGAATGCTCCATTGATCGATTTCGTCTGCATTATGAATGATGAAATCTTTCCTTACAGTATTATGAACACGGGGTAACGTTGTTTGGAATGGTAATGAAGTGCAATTAGCCATACAGGCATCGAGCGCAGATACAAACAAAACACAACTTTAGGTAAGCCATTCGAGGAAGTTAATTAATATTACGAAACTTGTCTGTGATAAATTTTCTCTAGGTTCTTAGATATTTGCATGAAAATTCATTATAAATATAGTACAAGAACCAATATAAAGTAACCTTATTAAATTGATCCTATTTTTATACATATACGTTAGACGTCGCGCATGCTCCAAGGAGCTATTTTGGATCCTAAAATTTTCGAACGCCGGATAAATTTCAACTTGACTCGATTATGGATTTCACACACCAATTGATACTTCGAAGAAAGGGCCAAGAGCACTAATACTCAGATTGCTGAAAATCTTATTACAAGATTCAAGTTGCCAGTTTTAATTAATAAGTCTTCACAATATACTATGTAAGCACATACCTGTGACGTAGTAAACCGTCGACTGCCGGACCGGCTCAGGGTGCCGCCTCTCACGTTGCTCTCGGAGAGTTCCACGTCACCACCGCCATCAGCCGCCCTCCGCCGTGACAGCTCACATAACTCAGCTATTGGTTGCACCTGCATCAAATATTTACATTTCAAGTATGGAAATGGCCTTAGATGACGTCACTTGGGCAGTAGATGGCTCTACGGTTCATAAAGTTGGTCTGAAGTTACAATGAGTGACAAGAGCTATATTTTATGATCTATCAGCCTTATCTTTCGTCACTAACAATAACCCTGGCAATTGACAGAAAATCATAAACAAATTCATTCTCATATAAAAAAATGAAATCTATTTAATATTTTCTAATGTGAATCATATTATGATTTATCGATACTGGCTTTTTCACCCCACTGCGCAATGCAAAGGAATATCAAATTTCTTAATCCCAACAAAAGGATTTTGCACTACACCTTGCAAGCTGTCAGAATTTATCTAAATCAAGTGTCTATGATACATTTCACTTCTGATAGGTTTCTTTGTCAGAATCTTTCTGACAGTACGCTGGTTGGCTAAATTCGATTGCCATTTTAAAACAAACAATAGAATAAATCCGATTCCAATTTCAAAACAAAACAGTTGAACCTTAACCAAGCCCACTGCTTTTACTGGTGAATGAGTCATGATTGACTAGTTATCTTGGTATGTCAATCATTCAGTAAGACATCAATATTACACAAACCTAAAAAGAGTACACGAATCGAGCTCGAAAGTGGTTTTTCTAGTAAACACCGGTGCGCCGGAGAAAGTTATGTTTGTGCGTGTTGTATGATAGGAGCCAGGGATAGCCCTGGCTATTATAATTATAGTATCTCATTGGAAGGATGCCTTACGTAAACACGGGATATGAAAAGCGGTTCAGATTACTCTTTGAACCGCTCGCAGTAGGATTTTTGTATGCAACTGTACTTAGGTTGACAATGACGTGTGTGTACGACACGAGCGTAATTTGATAAAGATGAAAAATAAAAAAATAGTCTTTTATAATATTAGACAGGTGCTTAATGCATACGTCTCTGTCTTTCCGAGAACGAAGTTATTTTTGTGCATATTTTTTTAACTGCCTCATTGGTTAAGTGGTCGTAAGAGCGACTACACTAGAGGTCCAGTGTTATATTGAATTTTATATTAACAATTTGTCTATAAAATAAAACACACCGTCACCTTGGGTTTATGTCCCATTCCTCTGTAAAAGGGGACAAGCTTAATGTCATTAACGGGTTAACTATTAAAAAATCCTTTAAAATATTATGAAAATAATCTAAAATCCCAACTACATAAGCAGATGTTTTCATTACCCAGATTTCACGGAACAAGAACATCAATATATCATTCTAAGTGTAACGCGTGGTAACGCCTTTTGCATGTGTGAAGTTCGTTAACAATCGGTGAAGTAGTTTCTGAGTTATTACCTAACAACTGACACACATTTTCATAACGTTAATCGTAATTGACTTTTTTCGGGGGCTTGGTAAAATTATATATTTATCTCTATAAATTTATATTTTAAGGACACTTCGTATAGAATAATAAGATTATAAGTAGATGATATTTTTAAAGTAAATGTCAATTCTTCCAGCGATTCGTCCGATTCGCGTGATGTTTCATAGGATTTCATACTAGTAGGTAATTAAAAACAACGATTCTTTCGGCTCCTTCAGTTCCTTCGGCTCTGATAAGTGTGCGTTCACCTCTCAGAATTTATATTGGGCACTGGTTGGGAGTTGAGGTCTCGTTATAAATTTGTTTTTTGTTGATCATCCTATAGACCATAAAAAAAATCAACCTATTCTACATATACAGACTCAACGAGAATTAACAAAACCTTCAATGACGTTGTCATAACACGACTTCAGATATCGTACAATAGTTTTTACAACTTCAAAACGCCAGTCACGATTATCAGAATTATTACAACTGTTTGTAACGGTTGAAAAGCCGTTTTGAAAGCAGTAAATATTATTATATTTTAGTTTTTATCTGGTTTAATAGCAATGCCTTGTTGATACAAAAAGGTTTTCCGTTATTGCAATGAATGAAACCGGCTACCGAATATTGATCGGGACATGCGTCCTGCGAGATAATTTTGTCGATGCATTATCTCGTGTCTAGCCGTTGTCTTTATTTCGTAGCACAAATGTTAGTTTAGCAAGATTTTAGGTAAGTTAAGCATTCTGCCATTTGTTTTCTATAGGGTCCGAGATTTTACCGTTTAAAAAAAATTAAGGCGAAAGACACGTGGCTAAGTAACTTCTACGCCTAGCTTCGCTTGCCGCGGGCAATCAATGGATGGGTGACCATTTACTTATAGAAACTCCTCCGTGCCTCACAGAGTAGAGTAATTATAGCTGCCATACGAACGCCTATAACAGTGCTTAATGCAAAATCCAAAAGATACATTTTATGTCTCGCCATTTCCAAAATGCACCTGTCGTCCAGAGCCTGTGTCATTCGGCCGGAACATCGGCAAATAAGAAGTATCATAACTTGAAAATCATTGACCCGAAAATTTGCATTTTAATTTAGTACATCGATACAAGTCAAAAGCTTTTGAAACTGTTTCTGATGAAATCATCACGTCTATGTTTCCCGAAGGATTAGGGAGAAGTGTATTGATGACATACCTATATATACCAAACTATTATCCATCGCCATTATCGCCAGTTACATGTTGTTAGGAACTCTAAGCATTTTAGCGGGCGAACCTATTGTCAATAACCGGGTAGATATCCAATGACACTGCTCGACATGGGATCGAACCCAAGTCCTGACTTTAGTTTGTGATGATTCTCAAAAAAAAACATTGAGACGAAATGCACAGATACTGCAAGGTATATTCTTATAAAATAAACTAGAATTTGGACTATATATACTAGCAAAGTTTGGACTATGGACTCCTAATGTCGGCTACAATCAACGTCCAATAGGAAAGGGAAGTTCTGATAGAAAACAAATGAATTCGCTTATCTAAACTATTATTATAAAGAGGAAAAGTTTTTTTTTTTGTAATTGATAAACTAAAACTATTGAACCGATTGTAATAATTCTTTCACTATTAGAAAGCTACATTATTCCCGATTAACATATGTAATATGCTAATTATTATCCCGCGGGGTACCTGGGATCCTATGCGAGCGAAGCCGTGGGCAAATCTCTTATCTATGTTAAATTCAAAATCAACAATTACAACGTCATTGCTAATTATATTGGGCACGCAATCAAATTAAACTCATATTCGTAAATTATCTCGTAAATTCTCAGATAATTCCTCGAATCTTTGAATGAAATTAAAATTTACATACTAATAAAGGCTTGTAAATAATCATAAAAACTGACCTTAATAGTGACTGAATCTTGACTTCCTTTGATGAGGTCTATCACTTCCTCCCTACTCTTTTCTTCTACGTTCACACCATTCACTTCCAGGAGTCTGTCTCCAGGCAATAGTCCTGTTTCACTAGCCCCCGGGTAAGAGCCAGGTTCTGCCAAAATAACTGCCTTATAAGTCAATTTGCTGATCATCCCAATGTTATTGCATTTGTTGTCACCATTCAGAAGGGCGGTATCGTGCCCATTAATGTCTCCGATGAAGATTCGCTCTTGAACCATCGCTCTACGAAGACTGAAGCCAAAATCATTTCTAGGAGCTTTCTGCCTTTGGATGGTAAGATATCTTGGCTTCGGCAATCGCACAGGCGTGAGGGAAGGAAGTGGTAGATATACATCATCGAAGTTGCTTGTCCTGGACCATCGGTGGAAGCCTTGAGACTCGCCGACAGGTGAGGTAGAAAACGGTGGAGTGGCGAACGAAGAGTTCGTCGTCGTATCAGTTAGCGAATCAGCGCTTGGAGACGTCGATGTCACTCCAAGGTAGCTGTTCCCATTCGTTTTAGGTGCCTCGTCCACGTCCTGAGTGATTATCGACGGGTTGTTCGAATTATTTTTATAGTTTTTATACTGGGTCTCCACAGGACTATGAATGACTTTTTTGGTGAAGTTCTGTACGTGTTGCATATCGTCGCTGGACGAGGTACTCTTCGAAGGCGGGATACCGTATGCACTTATCTCATTTTGATGAGTATTTCTCGCCAACAAATTGGTTTCTTGACCGTTGACGTTATCAACTGCATCGGTACTTTGGACATTGTTTTCTACGGAATTTGAACTAGTATTACTAAGTCGTGGACCCTTCAAGATCCCACGCTTTGGAGGACGAGGCGGTATAGGAGGTAGATTTGGCGGTTGTCTAGGGCTGGTGTTGGCATTGTTCGGATTATTTAATGAATTTAGTGACGTTTCCGAGCTATCAGATTGTAGAACTCCTTCCTTCTTATTCCAAGTGTGGGTTGCAGGGAAACCTGGTGATACATGGTTATTCTCATCGCTGAGATTGGAGTTAGAGCCCGAGGTAGGTATGACCGGGTAATTGGAATAATTTGAGTCTTGTTCCAGGTGGGCGAACAGCGAGGCGGTATAGTCAGCTGTTATGCCCGACGGCAGTTTCTCCTTTTCCTTGCGCCTGCCCCGCAATTTTAGCGATCGGCGGACCTGTGAACGATAAAAGTAATATTAGCGAATTGTTGTGGTAAAGTCTGATCGACACGACTCAATGGCCATGAAGGTCGAATTTAACAGTTAACAGAATTACTAAATCAATTCGAACGGACATGACACGATATTTGAATAGTATAGAAACGTAAAGCATAATCTAATCGGCGTAAACGAGCAAGTCACTCGCTAATGGGAAACTGATGAAGTGGACAAAACAGAGAAACGACGTAATTTATCAAACAGCTGACAACTGGAGGAAATAATGTTAGTATCAGGTAAAGGGGACGTTAAACCAAATTGATCCTTACCAACGGGTGATAGGATATCAATTTTCGGGGTCGCCTTGGCTTACAATTGATGACTCTCAGTTTCGCGATGCTGAGTACGTATAGCAGTATTGTAAACGGTAAAAAAACCAGACAAGTTCCTGCAATTTCGGAGCGGCATTCCTCGCGATGAAGGCTCAAGAATATCGCCAACGAAAGTGTATCAGAAAACTGGCTACCAAATCGATCTCGACAAGATTATTTCCATGCGTTTAATTTTATAACTATGATTAAGTAAACTAATTTCTTCATCATAATAATAACGAAATTTGAAGTATTTTTTTTAAGGGATTAGTCGGTATACGAGCAGGCGACACTACTACTACAAAACAGATTTATTTTTAGGGAAACACACAGATACAGGGTGTCTAGACACATGGTAAAGTAAAACGTGAATACATCGTAATTAGGATGCATTAAAGCTTTGTATGTAGTTACGCATCTCATATGTATGTATATTTTTGTATTTTTAATTTTTTTTCAATAACCCCTGAATAAATGATAAAATGTGTGTATGACATGATGTATGAATGTCGACGAAGCAAAAGAAGTATGCATCTTTGCAGCTATGAAATTATGGCGATAATTACCATCATACCATCACGCCTGTATTCCCCGAAGGGTTAGGCAGAGGTGTACTTAATGTACACCTACAGTTCGCCGGTATGTTTAGGTCCCATATAATAGGGGGCGAGCCTATTGATTAATTCTTACAGCTTTAAACGTTTAGAACTTTAAAATAGATTGAATTAACTCAATAGCCGCGATTGCTACCTCTGGACAAATGAGGCAGTCTATAAAACAAAAAAGATTCATATCTCGATGGAGTCGTAAAACAAAAAAGTTTATAGATAATAATTTATGAAATTACTTGATGGAAATTTATAAGCGAATGCATGTTTTATGCAAATGATATTGCATAAACTAAGTAGAACGACAAAAGCGTTACTATTCGTAGAGATAACAAATGGCGGTCCGATTCGGTCATTGATTAGTATGGTTCCGTACATAGAAGATTTTTTCCACATAAAACGTAGCAGTGCCTGTTATTTTTATTTACTAGCTGTGCCCCGCAGTTTCCCCCGCTTTGCCCTGCTCCTAATGGTCATAGCGCGATGTTAAATAGCTGATAAACTTCCTATATAATAATATTTTTGTATAAGATAGCCACATTAATTAGGAAGGCTATAGGCTATTAATCATCACGCTACGATCCTTAAGCTTAGTACGAGAAGATTAACGTTAACAAGATTCCTGGTAATGTGCGACCCGCATAGCTAGTAACCTAAGCTTTTTTTTTAACTATAACATAGAACACACACAGCCTGCCACTGTAATTGGATGAAATCTTATAACTTATCAAGACTGTGTCTATTGATTACAATCTCCTAACAACGTGATAATTGTACGGGCGCAAGACCAGACGCAGTCTGTTAGAACAACACTAAATTCTCACAGTGAAAGGCGAACAGTTAGCTTTCAATTAAAAACTATTTAAACCTTGTTGGAAGAAAACTTTTTTCTGTTAAAGTGTTACGAAGATATCTTGACATAAGTTTGTTTATTAAGGTTAAACATTGAGCCATGGGCACCAAATTATTATTATTTTGGGTTTTTGCAAATCGTTCATCTATAACATATTCTAGGCACGTTATAAGTATTTAAACCTTTGCTTAATGAAAATTGTGGTATAGTAGAAGATTTTGGTGTAAAAAAAAAGCATTCGGGCAAAATTTCAGTTTACGATTAAACAAAAAGAAATGAAGTTGGCGCCCAAAGGCTGAAAGTGTATCCTTAACAGAAGAAATTTTAAAGATAAACTTAGGCCACACTGTTATGGTTCACCTATTATGGTCGTGGTGATGTCACAAATCCCAGGGCTGTGATTGTGATACAAATCCGACATAGGTACCCTGCGACCTCCCCAAGTGGCAGATGATCTATGAACATTTTCGAGTCTCCAGATCAGCAGATTGTCAAGCAAAATTACTTGTAGGTACTCAATGGATATCAGTCATAGAAGCTGTGTAGGTGGATAGCATGTTTGTGTGCAAGTGTGTTTGTGTGTGCATTTACAGCTACAATAAGAAAAAACAATGGAATCTGTATGAAATATACCGAGTACTTAGTCGGACTTGGCCGCTTCCAAAACGCTAAAAATAAAATAATATAAGGTACAGTCGCCAGCAGGTAAAGGTATTCAAAACTGTCAAATTTCTCCAAATGATTTTATACCTTAAATCGTTGAAGATAAAGTTCAAAATCAACTGAGAAAATTTGTCATTTTGTGGTTACTTGATGTGCTGGCCACCGTACGTGCAAAAAGGTTTCAGAACTCGATGCCTTCGATTTGGTTAATCTTTTGTTTTCGCAAGTCGATAAATCAAAAGATTCTAAACGCTTTTACCTACAGCAAAAAAAATATATCTTCCCCTACTCTTTTAATCAAATAGTGGAAATCGAGAAAAAAAAACAAAAACTGCAGGCAGGTAAAACCGCGGGCGCGGCTAGCAAAAAATTAAATTAAACAAACACAAGTTAACTAAGTGAATAGGTACTTGTTCCACTGAATTCAAATAATGACTATACTATTCAAGATAAAGAACTTGTAATCGACACCCTATTGTTTAGATATAGATATAATGTGCGATAAACTTTAGCGATCTAAGATTGCATTTTTTGCCCACCAATGTAGCAATATCATGCCATTTGCATTTATTAACCGATTTAAATGACAACATACCAACACGCCTGTATTGAGGAGTAGGTAGAGTTGTACTTATGTACAGCCACAATTCACGGGTATGTTCAAGTCCCATGTAATAAGAGCCAACCCTATTAAACCGTCATATATCCAAAATCTGAGCTGTTGTTGAGAATTAGAAAAACCCAATAAAACTGCTCGACCGGATAAACTAACCCAGGACCTCTTGCTAACAGCACTAGGTTAATAAGCCAGTTCAGAGGATATTTTCTTTACTGACTTAATAACATAACATAACACTACATTTCACTAAACCAAACGTTACACTTTTACAATAAAACCCTTCAGGGAATACAGGCGTGATGATGTGATGTTGATAGAAAGATTTTGCAGATATCCATGGGCGGCGATGACTACTTACCATCAGGTAGCTCGCCTGCTCGTTTTTCGAGTTTTCCCATAAAAAAAACCCAACACACTTGCAAACACAATAGCCAAAAACAAAACACAAAAATCAGTACCAAGGCTGTCAAAGCGAATCCGATCATCTTCAAGCTGGTGGTTTGTAAGGTAAACTTGCCGTCCATATCACTAGATCACCACTTAACAAATGAGTGGCCGAACTGTTGTCTCTAAAAGAGAACAAAAGGTGAATGTTGTCAACAACATTCACCTATTCACCTAACAACAAACCTAGATAAACAATGATTTCGTTGGATAAATATCTGGTGAATTTTCATCTTGTGCAGTCATCGGTCACAGGTTGGGAGAGAACGTTGTGAAGTTGTATGTTGTCTGTGTATCATCAGTCGTTTTTATTTGGAAGTGTGGGATTTATCAAAGTGAAATTTATAAAATAACTTTTTTACGGATTTTATCGCGTTGACATTAGCCGATGACCACCAACACCTCAGTCCACCCGTGACCACGAATGCTGTAAAGGATCCGAAACGTCGAGAATTTAATAATATCAATATAACACGATAAAATCCGCAAAAAAGTAGTATTATTTCAATGTCTAATACTGGCGTAAGTGTTAGAAACTAGCTTATCAAAGTGGTTTTTTTTAGATACCAAGTTTCGATACAAATATTTCATGGAACACAGGCGAAGTGAGACAACGTAGACACCAGGCGGGTTTGTGTTTGGGTTCTTTTTCGTCAACATAACCGTCTTCAAAATTTATAAATTGTTTAAGTATTCAATCGAATAATTAAGATAGATCTAAAGGTGAGATAACTAATTCCTTAGTTTATTATTTGTGTAAAAAATACTTATAGGATCACTCGCTGGCCTAATCTATCAAAATCGGTAAAACAATACACAAATCGATTTTTGTATATAGATAGACTACTGATTTTTTTTAGTTGCCTACAGTGCAGTTGTTGTGTCTGCGATAGTGTCTAGCCTTTGTCCGTAAGCAGTAAGAATTTGGCCCCGTTCCAAGTGCTTGGAAAAAAATCCGGGTGCAGTTTCAATATCTTGAATGGGTGTTGTTTACGTAGTGTAGTACAGTTTACACTGACGATTTATAAGGGAAAAAGGCGTGACTTTTTACTTACGGGTAGACACAAACTACAGGCGCCGTATAACCACGTATTAATGCCATAATTTTTAGGTTGTGAGAGAGGGATGCCGCTCTACAGGTTAAATAGTGGCGTCCCTCTTTCACAACGTAAACATTTTGGCATTAATACGTGGTAATACGGCCCCTGAACGCGAATTTGTTTCGATTCTTGCATTTTTACTTCGTCCACATTCATACATCTTTTCATAATTTGATTCATACATAACATACCATCACGCCTGTATTCCCTGAAGGGTTAGGCAGAGGTGTACTAATGTACACCCATGCCTATGCACTGCAGGTATGTTTAGGTCCCATGTAATGTCAATGGCAATATATTGCCATAATGCCTATTGCCATTGACCAAGCACTAGAGAATTTCATAGAAAAACCCAATGACACTGCTCGACCTGGGAATCTACCTCAAGTGTAGCAGTCGCGCTTAGGACTTCTAGACTATTGGGGCAGTTATAAATAATTTGTTTCATATGGTAAAATAATAAAGTAGTGCACATTTTTTTTATTATAATACTTCCCACCATAATTAACCCGTCGTGCTTCGTCTGCAACGATACATCTGCTCAGCAAGCGGAACGTCCACACAACGTGGAAACTTGATGAATTGTAACACCGTTAGGTACAGTCCCAGCACATCAGGTTATACAAAACTGACAAATTTCTCCAAATGATTTTAAACCTTAAATTGTTAATAATTAAGTTCAAAATCTACTGAGAAAATTTGACATTTTGTGGTAACTTGTTACGCCGGCCACCGTACTTGTGAACTGACCGTCTCGGAACTGTGAAGATTGAGGAAAATTGTGAAATTGCAAAGCACCTGCTCATGATTATACCTTGGACGTAAGCGATTTTAGTTATTTAGTTTTTTAATAGATCGGGCGTAGAAGTGTCGGTATCAGCCGGTGAGATAGGCTGACGACATCGGAAAAATTGCAGAAAAAAATGCATTAGAGAGGCGAAACATTGAGATAAATGACGTTCATTGGAGGAGGAATAAAATAGAGGAGAGGTGTCTGACTAAATATCAGAACACAACTTCATAACTAAAGCGGCGTAAGCCAAATGGCTAGGGCGTCAGACTTGAGATCATGTGGTTGCCGGTTCGAAACCCACCCATTGCACTACCGACGTGAACCCACTCGTAACACAAGCATCAGCTTAGCATGAGAGGTTAAAAAGAATACTTGTAAATTGCAACCCACATTGCAAGGGTTACTTTTATTAAAAAAAACTAACCTTGGGAATGGCACCTAAAATCAGCACCATTAACATTATTGTAAATTACATACAATCACGCCTGTATTCCCCGAAGGGTTAGGCAGAGGTGTACTAATCTACACCCACATTTCGCCGGTATGTATTAGGTCCCATGTCATAGGGGGCTATTTCCACGGGCACGGGCAGTTGTAAATTACTTTAGGTGAAAGATACGTTTCTGGATCGAATCTGATTTAAATTTCGAATCGATTCTCCTATTCTCACGATTGTAGCGCAAATTGTACATTGTTCACACTAACGGAACTCTACTAGATCGAAGTATTGCCCTTTACTTTTGTGCTCTATGGTTTATTTATTTGCCAGAAGTGTGGGGAACGTCCCCCTATATTTGGATAATGGATTTCCGAAGAATATTACTTAATTCAATTAAATTAGATCAAGATGTCTGTCCAGTATTTATGTAGCGGGATTTTTCTTATGCTTATACGGCTATTTATATTACCTTAAGACTATTCACTCGATTGAGTTAAGAAGAAAGAAGATTTAAACGAAATATTATTATTTTTAATTTCTGCGTCAGGTTATCACTATACTTTGTCCATTATGTGAACCGTTTTTTGACAGATGCCAAAGACTGCCTTAGACCGTAGCTATTCCAGATTACGTAAAAGAGAAGTTTGAAATGCGAAAAAAATGATTATTGTTAAGCGTATTTAATTTAGTTACATTCTACCGTGTCTAGTGATGCAATCGAATGTATTCGCTGCAATCATTTTGAACAATGACATTAAATCAGTATCGGGAAATGGCATCCACTCTAATATCAATAAAATATAAATTAAACAATTTTTTGAAAAGAAATGTATGGATTAACAAAAAAGTTAAACCGCCTTCAAAAAATAATAAAATAATTTTGTCTAAAACAGTTTGGGAAGTCGGTGACTTCTATTTGAGTGGGTCTTTTGTTTTCGCCACCGACTTCCCAAACTGTTTTAGACAAAATTATTTTATTATTTTTTGAAGGCGGTTTAACTTTTTTGTTAAAAGTAATTTTATTTTGTAATTTTTAGTGGAAAGTTTTGTTTAGAAGTACTTGTTAGCCAACTAACCGCACTGCTCCAATAAGACAGCGATGTTTCGGAGTAAAAGATAATTTCATCGATGTAAGCAATTTTTAGATTATTGTTGATATTTTCAAAACTGCTCAGCCGATTTCGATAAAATTTAAACGGGACCACCTCTGAAGTATGACCTACCAAACAAAAAAACAATCATTCAAATCGGTTTACAATTGGCGGAGATATCGCGTAACAAACATACAAAAAAAAAAAAAAAAAAAAAAACATACAGACGAATTGAGAACCTCCTCCTTTTTGAAGTCGGTTGAAAATGAATATTATACAAAAAGTAATACAATCAGATGAATATTAAACATATTTCTTTATTATTGGTCGTCGTTGCACCATATTTAATTCGATAACCTAACAATCGATAATCACTACTAGACAGTAATCAGTGTCAATAATCGGATCGATAATCGCATTGTTACGTTCCTGCAATCACTAGTTCCATCTGTCAAAAAACGGTTCTCATAATGGACAAAGTATAGACACGCCTTTTTTTTAAACATAAATTTTAGACATCCTTAAAAGGTATCTCCCCTAATCTTTTTTGCAAATAATAGGAAAGGTTTATAGTCTTTTTAACATCACGCCACGACGATCCATAGGAGCCGAGCAAGCGGGCAAACCTGCGGGGAAAGGCTTGTTTAGTGTAAAGTGAACGCGGAACAAAACCAGTTCTTAAAAGCAGCTGTTTCATTTTACGAGATCGTATTACTGCCTCGTATTTATTTCGGATGCTAAGCGCATGCGCCGTTTTATCCGATTGCGATCTTTATATCAATATGAAAATTAAGTTCATACCAAAAACAGAATGTCATAATTGGTGCGACAGTTTGAAACTTTAAGTACAAAATAGCAGTGGACAACACAAATATTTCTTTCGGGTAAGAATGGAACCCACGATGTTTGGCGCAATTGTAGTGGCCAGCACGAAAAGTGCAGTCAAGTTTAAATTTAAAAAGTAACGCATTCCAATATAACAAAGCATAACATTTTAAATCTTCAAAGAAAGTTCTAGAATACCCTGCTCTGTATACAAAGGAGTGATGTTAGACGTAATTCGTTGGAATTCCACTTTGTTCTTGTGCGCGGACGCACCCAGTACAAACAGACTAATCCCGTACAAACTGCGTTCACAAATAGTGACGTTTGAGTGTTTTTGAATGATAAAACTGTACTTGTTGAAGTGAATTTGTTCGTCTTCATTTTAACGCTTTATCAGTCACATGAAATCACACTTGAATTATATTTTTTAAGAGCTTAAACATGAGGGGCATCTCAAAATGTTTATTAAAATTGGGGGTTTTAATAGGCTTGCCAACAAAATCCAAGAGGGACCGAAAGACCAACCCCCTTACGACTGGCGCCAAGAATAAAACTGACGCCAATAAAAACGACACCCATTATAACACAAAAGCCTATAAGAGCGACATCTAAAACACCAAGCCTATAACATCGACACCCATATCACCGACGTTCGGAACACCGACGCCAATAAAAACACCGATACTTATACCACCGAAGCCAATAGGCCCGAAGGACGCCCATGAGACCTACACCTATAACCGACGCTAATAATAATATTATCATCATCATCATCAGCCTATACTAGTCCACTTTTTTTTTTCTTTTTTTTTATTGGATAACTCGGCAAACGAGCAGGCGAGCTACCTGATGGTAAGTAGTCATCGCCGCCCATGGACATCTGCAAAACCAAAGGAGTTGCAGATGCGTTGCCGAGCCTATTTAGGGAAAGGAAGGGGAAGGAGAATAGGAGAAGGAAGGGGATTGGGGGAGGAATTGGGCCTCCGGCCCTCTCGCTCACCGAACGAAGCGCAGTAACGAAACGCTACTACTCGGACGTCGGTCTTCTACGAGAGTGTGGTACTTCCCCGGTCGAGCCGGCCCATTCATGCTGCGAACAGCGTGGCAACAACAACCACTGCTGGATGTAGGCCTCCCCCAGCGTGCGCCATTTCACCCTATCCTCCGCTTTTCGCCTCCAGCTTCTGCCAGCAAATCATCACTCCATCTTGCCGGTGGACGACCTACACTACGTTTGCCGAGTCGCGGTCTCCACTCGAGAACACGTCTACCCCAACGGTTGTCGGTTCTTCTACAGATGTAGCCAGCCCATTGCCACTTCAGCTTGCTAATCCGGTGCGCTATGTCGAACTTTGGTTCTCTGTCGGATAATCTCGTTGCGGATTTTGTCCTTGAGAGATAATAATAATACCGACGGCCATAACACTGACGCCTATAGGACCAAGTCCTATAAGACCAACGCTTTAACGACCAAGTAGGAGACCACGGGTCTCCTCTGTGAGAGGGGTTACGCTACAGTCTACCACGTTAGCCTACTGCAGGTTGGCTTTTACAATTTATCGAATTTGGATAGCCTAACTTTCACTTGCCATCATGACAGTAAAATAAGCAATATTTTTATAATCAAATTTTTTTTCGATTATGTTTGCTTCACCTGGGAATTGCATAAAGAACTCTTCAGAATCACTACTTCAATGTGCAATGTACCTGAATCTACCAGGGCCCCTAGACAAGTGGCATGAACGCTAATCCAATAGAATAGAATAGAATTCTCAATGTATGGGAGTGACACTAGCTTACGACATGACATGTCAATTTTATTAATGTCGTAAGCTAGTGTCACTCCCATACATTGAGAATTCTATTCTATTATATTCGATTAGCGTTCATGCCACTTGTCTAAGCCCTCTGGTACTTCTATGTTATCAATAGTATCAATACATATCCTATGAATAAGTATTTACAAACAATTCTCCCTTCTTTGTGTGAAGCGATTCTACTTAATACATTATCAATCTATCAGTCACTTTGTGATAGATAAATAACATCGAAAAGGTATCATCGATAATGATAAGCAGCTTGTTGAAAACGCATAGATCTGATATTATCGATACTCATTAAGTGATTGACATGTATTCGATTCAATAATCGATCATGTGTTTTATTGAGCCGAGTATCGATAATTTAGGTCAATAAAAGATGTGAATGAGTTGTATTATTATTATGTGCCAGTTTAAGATTCAGCTGAGTGAGTAGTGAAACCTCTTTAATATAGCAGGCGTCAGCTACTTGGAATTTGAATTTAGAAATGCAGTTACGCCGCGTCACTATTTCGCGCCTAATCAAGATGGTAGATCAACAAGATCCCTGCATTTTACGACGTTATAGAAAAGTTGATGGATGTTTACTCTGCCGGAAAATTGAAACCTAACAGTATTTGCAACAGTCTTACCGATTGGACCACATGGGTCGTAACAAAGACGATTTATTTTGCTAAAATAAAACGATTTTCTAAAACCTTTTTGGGTATTATCTAGAATGAGATTATGAAAACATGAAACGTTGCCTCGTGAATATAGTCGATAGGAAAAAGGAATAGAAAAACGACTAGCGATCACTTACTTAATTCACAAGATAAACCAGTAAATACAGCCAGGTTTTTTACATACATTCAAACAAACGGTACTACAGAAACGGACAAAATGTACCGCAAAGTTACGTTAAGGCTCATCAAAAACAAATAAGACATGGTTAATCAAACAAATCGTACATTTTATGGGGCCAATTAAGTATATAGCAATAATAGTATTCATAAGATCAACAAACTAGTGAACGACGGTATTGCAACCTCGCACTTTTGACCTATTGCGTTTGCGGCACACCCTCTCGGAGGCTTTAGAGAGATCAAAACTACGGTAAAGCTGTGCCCATAATTATTATTTGCTTAATTGGACAGTCGAAAGGTTTTTTATGTTGCATCAACGTCAAACAGAGTATAAAAGCATGGGTCTGTTTCTTTGAAAAACATAAGAACTGACAATTTGACGGCCTCAAATAGCCACCACCAAACAAGTTGCCTTTTAAATAATTTTGCGACCGTGGCTTACATTTATCTCTATCTGATCTATTTAATTAGATAGATTTCCCTCCAAGAAAACTAATCGACAAATGTCTTCAATCAAGGTAGGTAGGTATTCAATGTCCTGAGACGGATCCCAGCAATTGAAATTGGTTCTTAATATTTGAAGCTGGTCTTTTGATCCGACTTACAGAAAATTAATCGATGATATGAGCCCAGCCTTAGATACGAGCACATTTTGACATTTCACAGTCGTGATGTTAAGCCTAAGAGCATTCCCATAAATGTCAGTATTTGTTTATTTTGAACAATTTATCTTGATCATGCGAATAACGGTCAAGCGCAGAAATTTGATGCTTAAGTAGCAGCTTGCATTGCTATTTCATTGTGTTATCTAATACAATACAGCTGGGTCGTGGGTGGTCTCGGCCATAAACGTCGTCATTGTCTTAAGTTAAAAACCATCTACTTATCTAAATTAACTTTAGTTCAGTAAAGCTTGTAAGATTCAGTAAGCCTCGGAGCACAAAAACAATGGATTTTGCATCGTGGTTGTTGTTATTGATTTATTTGTTACTTGAATGGTTAAGTGACAATATTGAATATTATACTTGCAATTAATAAATATCGACCGAATGAAACGATTCGGACCCAATATTAATGTGACGCTAGAGAACAGTTTCTCCAATATTTCTTCCAAAGCAATGCAATATCTGCAAAAAACACCGTGACCTTATGAAAAAGTATTGTATGTTTATGAAATCTGGAAAAACCTCTTTACTCAGATTTCGATTATAGTTTTTAGTATTTTATTCTGTTGATTAGAACAAAAACATTTGCCGACAAAGACTGACTGTGTACCGTATTTCGTTTCTTAGTATTTTCTACTGGGTTCATTGACTAGCAAAAAATGTTAAATGCAAAATAACTTCACCTCAAAATGTTCTTTTCAAAAATGACAGATTACCTACAAGCATTGTTTCACCTACGTAAAACCTGAAAACTAAATAGATAATTAAAATTTAAAGTCTTATATAAATAAATAGAATTGCAAATTTTAATATTACTTGCAGTATTACGAGGGTACTAATTATAAAAGAAAAGAATAATAACGTCATTTTACCAGATCATTTTACTTACGAAGTTTTTAACGATTATATTTTTCTAGAATCATTAACACCTTGAAATATTATATTTAACATTAAGTATAATAAGTGTATCTATCGTTAAGGTTCTTCTATAGTACGGAGAATCCTCATAGATTAGTACTTCCGCCTTGATCGACTAAAAACCTCACTGTGCCTACCCTTGTGCCTTTAGTCATGGCATGAAAACCTCCGACCAGCCACCTACTATTTTAGAGCCTTTTCTCTAAGGAAAGCCAAGCCGATTATAGAGACGAGACAACAATAATTGCAAACGGATACAAAAGATTAGTTATCAAAGTGAGGACAAAGAAGAGTGATTAGCGATCCATTGTTACAATATTGTAGAGAATTCTAGAAAACCTTCACGTGTCATGAAGACCTAATTTATTGATACACCATTACAAACTACTTAAAAACCGGACGATCTTGTTCCTACAAGAATTCGTAATGAAGCCACTGAACGACCATAACCACAGCCAACCGAATCGCATCTATCAAAATAACTGTAGATCTGTTATTTACTTTTTATGGTTATCATCGGTGATTTCGACAACAGTTAAAGAAATTAAAATGAATTCATTGAATAAATTGGCAATTTATAGTTGATAATTTGTAAATTTGCATAATAGAGTTTAGTTATTTTGAATTTATGGTCGGTGAGCGAGAGATTAGATGATATTCTAACATACTAATCACGAGGTGAATTTATAGAACATATATTATGGTATGCCAGATTTACATTGATTATGTGAAAGTCTAGGTAATCTAAAGATTAAAAACAAAGTAGGTCATCGTTCCGTACCTGCATTTTCTAAAGTTGCAACGAAAGGTTGTCTGCCCGTCTATTTCTTCAGCATATTTACAAAACCTTTGGGTTTCTTTGACTCTCATAACTATAGATATGTACCTATACACGTAATTTTTAAACTACGTTTATGTTTAATGCCACTTCTTATTCCCCTTAGACATTGTTATCATTGCTGATTTGATCGAGTTTCGTTTTATTAAAGTTTGAAGTAACTAAATGACTAACACAAGCTCATTCTCTGACAAACTCACCTCTTCTAGCCTGAGCGGCTCCTCCAAACCGGCCGCTATCCTCTCCCGTTTCTCCCTCTCCTTTCGTTCCTTCTTTTCTCGTTTCCGCCTCTCTTTCTCCCCATCCCGCTCCTCTCCACCTCCAACGTCACCGCCAGTCAACACTGCGGTCTTTTTCATGAAGTTGAACATGGCGGCTTGGCTCTGAAATAAAATAATTTATATTTCATTAATACTATTATTATTATCCTTGTGTAGGAAAATAACTGGGCTTCTTGTTTACGTTCAAGGAACATGTAATTGCTTGGCATTTATGATAAGGTACAAAATACAGGTCAGTTTACAATTATATATGTATACTACAATAATTTCATCAAATATATTCTACTGACTGCCTCATTAGTCTAGTGGTCCTAAGCGCGACTGCTACGCTAGAGGTCCTGGGTTCGATCCCCACGCCGAGCAAAGTGTTATTGGGTTTTTCTATGAAATTCACAGTAGCAGCTCGGAGTCTGGATTTGTGCCCGGTTAATGGCAATAGGCTCGCCCCCTATTACATGGGACCTAAACATACCGGCGAAATGTGGGTGTACATTAGTACACCTCTGCCTAACCCTTCGGGGAATATAGGCGTGATGGTATGTATGTATGTATTCTCCTGAAACTATACCTCCAATATTGTTTTATATGTAAGTACATAGTTCTTTAAGAATTGTTTTTTAAATAAAGTTTAAGGCAATACAAGCCTCATTTTCATATAACTCATCAAAAATACCGCAATTAAATAAACAACGGGTTTAAAAATAAACCATAGATAACTGGACAGACGCAAAAAATCATCCACGTTCCGAGCGATTCGAAACGAATCGAATCAATTTATAACAACAACGCATTTGATAAAAGCCGCGTAAGTCATGCGTAGATCGGCGCATACACAATGCACAATGAAACACAAATTTATCAGCACAATGTCATAAAATAACAAACTGCTCAGTTGACAGAATTACATAGACAACCCCGTTTCTCCAAGAGAAAACTGGAGGTAAAATAGATTCATATATTACAACAAAAATTAATAACAGCTCAATGTACTGAAGGACCAAAATTTCTCCAAACAATATCATATACAGTCAGACTCAAAAGACTAATAAACTACATACGTCATAATTTAAACGGTCTATACCACTTTGTTTAACTGAACTGTCGGGACCATACAGTAATACATCATGCCACAGCCCCGCATCAGTGTCGGTCCTTTGATTTACTTGAAGTGCACTGGATGTAAGAACGTTCGTTTTGCCTGCTTGCAGTCCCATAAAACCGAATGACGCAAACTTATTATTTAGAGTTGAGGTGTTTTGATACTTTATTAGCCTTTTGAAGAGTAGCATGATTGCTGCATATTGGTATATATGTAAGGAGTAGATAAACGAAACAAGGGCTACGGTACATTAATGGGACGAGGCCCGGAATAAGCCTTGTCTCACACGCGCCATTGCCTGAACAGAATGGCACTTGCCCAAGTCAGACCGAAATTGTTTGATAAACTATTACAGAAGAAATCTTATGATTCAAGTTTGAATTGTAGGAGATCATGTCCACGACGAATTTCTTCCTATATAAATTGCACATTCACGTTTAAATCAGAGTCCATTAATAAATCATGTATTAGTTTATTCTTAGCCACTGCATATCAATTACCTTAGAGCAGGTGTAGTTAGGAATCCTAAAAACTAGGAAAGTAGAAATGCTAAATGAAATATGTACTGCACGTCGCTTAGTTCTATTTGAAATTCCCTTAGCAAACTTGTCGTATGTCATTGTAGGGCACTTGAACTTTGTGTCATTAGGTTGGAAACGAAAACAGCGTTATCTAATCTTTAAACGTACGCAATTAAGTCTTTAACAAATTGTTGAGTGTCAAGTGGACTAAGTGCATAATTAAGTTTTTCCATTTTATTTTCAACAGGTGGAAGCGCGTGTCATTCGGTAGAAGTAACATAATTCTGAGTAACTATATTCGTAAGCTGGACAGGTGTAGTGACCATTTGTCGAAGGCGGTTGGCAGCAACCGAATGAAAACAGTTGAAGATCGGGCTCTGTGGCGTTTACTTAAAGAGGCCTATATCTAGCAGTGAATACGGGCTGATGATGATATCAAGTAAGAAGCTCAAGATCACAGCACCGAAGATTATATCACCTGATTATTAAAAAGCAAATGTATGATTTACGAAAATAAATATTACGAATTACATTTATCAATTCACTTCTGGAAATAATCCTTTGTATGTTAAAGACAAATTATACCTGTCTTTGGTTGCATTTTAATTAAGACATACCCCTGCATTAAGTACCAACAGGATTAGGTAGAGGTGTAGGTACCTACTAGATAATTAACACATATAGTTCGCCTGTATACTTAGGACTTATGTAATTAGAAAAACTCAATAACATTGCTCGACCTGGGCCCCTAGACAATGTAACATTTCCATATCGATAACGAAATTCGATAAATCTGAAATGTATTGAATTGGCATAATGTTTCGATATGTCACATGATGAAATTATGTCAAATTGTATGGATTTGACATAATTTCGGAA
Source organism: Subacronicta megacephala (assembly GCA_958496365.1). Taxonomy (NCBI): domain Eukaryota; kingdom Metazoa; phylum Arthropoda; class Insecta; order Lepidoptera; family Noctuidae; genus Subacronicta; species Subacronicta megacephala. The sequence continues at coordinate 3,971,338 of OY292534.1, forward strand.
ATCTAACTTCGTTATCGATAATGAAGATGTGACGTTGGCTAGACCCCCTGGGGATCAAATCAAGGTAAGTACGGTGGCCAGCACATCAAGTTACCACAAAATGACAAATTTTCTCAGTTGATTTTGATCTTTATCTTCAAGAATTTTAGGTTTAAAATCATTTGGAGAAATTTGACAGTTTTGTATACCTTGACCTGCTGGCGACTGTATTTTAAATTTTTATTTTTGACTGCCTCATTAGTCTAGTGCTCCTAAGCAAGACTGCTACGCTAGAGGTCCTGGATTCTATCCCCAGGTCGAGCAAAGTGTTATTGGGTTTTTCTATAAAATTCCCAGTAGCAGCTCAGTCTGGATTTGTGCCCGGTTAATGGCAATAGGCTCGCCCCCTATTACATGGGACCTAAACATACTGGCGAAATGTGGGTGTACATTAGTACACCTCTGCCTAACCCTTCGGGGAATACAGGCGTGGTGGTATGTATGTATTATTTTCCCACTGCTGGGCACGGGTCTCCTCTCGGAATGCAGTCAAGACCACCCACCAATAACCAAGATACCCAATAAAATAAATTATTATAAAACATTGTAGATTATGTAAACACTGGCTCATCAATATTCTTATCATGGTCATTCAATAAATATTGTTCACTTATCTAATACGCACGACATTTATTGGTCCTAATTAACTATTAATTGCTTGTAGGCGAATAGGTTAATAACAAGTCTGAACTTATATTTGTGGCAGCAGTATTAAATTTTGTGCATAGAGGTGTATATAAACATATAAGCTCAAGCTAACAAAAATCTGTACATCCGACTTTATGCATGTGTGTATCTTGTGAACGGTACAAGATAGAGATACGACGCTGAGCTTGTTAGAAAGAGAAACTAGAAAAAAAAATGTATCGCTATACGCATAAAAAATCCTTTTGGTCGGATCTAAACATCCGACCGAAAGTCAATCCGACCACCTGTCATATCCAGATATGTTACTTTAATATCAAAGGCCTGTATCAGGTATTCTGTAAATTTGCATTGTAATCGAATTCTGTTTTGTTTTTACGCCTCAATTGCATAGTCAATTTTGATTAATTCTGGCGACTACGTTTTAGAAGGTTATAGGCTGTCTAAATAGTTCTTTGTGATGCGGGTGAATCCGTGTGCAACAGCTAGTAACAAACAGTGTTTGCGTTCCCTTGCCTGTGGTCGGAGCCATGGGACTCGAATTTACAATCACAGGCTGCGGTACAAAACAATCAGTAAACTCTTTCAACGGCCTGGTATCCTGATGTCGCCTTGGCAGAAACCAACGCGTTAGCAACTGGAGTGAAATTTCATTTTACTTTTTTCAAATGTTCATTCATGACACGAACAGCAAAGACAATACTCCGAACTTTATTTTAAATCCTTGCGCAATACGAGAAATTTTTCATGATTGTGTTTGTGAATGAACAGCCTTTACAAAAACAAATTTTCACATGCACAAACCCAGAATGCGTAGAGCCGGAAAAACTGCCATAAATACATATTTGGTCCGTGCGGGAATTTCTACAACACGTAGTACAGAAGCCGTCAGTAGAATTTCAAATTAATAAAAACAAAAACCATGAAACAGTTACAAGAGGTAAATAAGTAACAAACTTGTCAACTTTAAACCAGGTGTGGCGACACCTCGTACTAAAAATAACAACAATAGTAACACGTATAGTACCGTTACCGCGATACCGATCCTATCTAAAACTAACTGTCAACGCATTCTGTGCGATGAACATAAGTTATGGGATGAACGTGCGCATACAAATGGTCACTGCAGCAGTGTGAGGGTTGATAATGATGTGCGACAATGTTCGAAAATATCAGCAAATAAAAATAGGCTGGTTATTAATGCAGGATCGGAAGGTGTTAAAAGTGATGAAGACATTCAATTAAAAAAAAACACAAATGAGCCAGATCACATATGACTGAAAAGAAGTCACAATGGGCCACTATGTTTTTAGTCTATGGACATATGTCAAATTCGAAATAAATTTTGACTCATGGAAGCAGAGACATTTTGTCATAGTATGGACGCTTGTATGCGCTTATTCATCTCAGAATCTTAGTCTAAGAGATTTTTGACTAATAGGGTTGGCACGTTACAGCGTAAAGTCGAATGTAAATATAATGAAATATGCATCGTTATTAGATTGTAGGCAGAATACGTAAGAGCGGGCCAGAACATCAATATTATATTTTAAACTAAATATGAAATTGTATAGTTATCTGCTTTCTAATTAGTATGCCACGTCAGGAAGTTAACATGTTATGAAAGAAATAATTGGGAAGTGGTTTATTAGAACTCACAAAGTTCAGACCCATTTTAATTTTCTAAAGAATCCCTTTCACTACACTGACACTTTTAATATTCAAAAGAAATAATTATTTATTTTTAATATTTCCCAAACACAAGCACATGAATGTTTAATGACACTATTTACAAATGCAACTGAGGTAAAAACTAAAGTATTATATTCATAAATAGCTGTATGTCCGCAAATACCTAATGTATTTTATCAATTTGTTGCCTTACCATAATATATAAAATATTGTATAATCATAAACTAAATGTTACCGTAATAAAATATGAAAGGTATAAATGTCATGAGAGAAAGAGATGCCGCTATACAATGTTAGTATTTGTTAAGTTTAATACTATTTAATAGAACAGATGACACTTTTTTTTTCACTTTTATTACGGATCAAGCTCTGTATTACTGGGGACTCTACAATAGACCGTCATGATGGTATACTTCGAAGGGTTAGGCAGAGGTGCACTAATGTACACCAACAGTTCGCCGGTATGTTTAGGTCCCATGTAATAGAGGCCGAGCCTATTGTCAAATACAAATCCAAACTCCGAACTGCTACTGAGAATTCCGTAGAAAATCCCAATAGCACGTTACTAGACCTGGAAATTTAAGCCACTACGCCGCTCAGGACCACTAGACTAATAACCACAGTCTCTTTACAAACATACAAAAAATCTCAGCTTTATGTCCATTACAAGCTTATGATTAAAGGATATCATTATTTTATCCCTCGCAACAATAACGTCTCCATTCACTGCTTTTCTACAAAATTTATTCCTCACACGATGTCTTTTTGTCGTCTTTCCTTTCCTCTCTTCTCTTTCCACCTATACTTTAAAATTAATTCAGCCGAGACCAAGACAGCTCTGTGCATGCACCATTACCATTATTTTGATAAGTGATTCGGGGCCCGAGCTTGACGATGCACAGGATATTGGCAAAGGTTCAAATGTCAAATGTATCCAGCGCTGCTGACGCATTACCAAATATACATTTTTATTGTTATTTCATAACGTACAGCTGATATAGGTAGCTCCAAGTTGGTGGCAGGCGACATAGGTATATCTGGTGGTGGAATACTATTTATTCAACTAGCAAATCTGAAAGATCCACTACCAAGTGTTAATGTCCAAATTACAATAAAACTATAAGAAAAACCCATAGAAAAATTAACTTTTCTGCCCGATTTTTCCAATTCGTTTATGTACCCGAAGGACATAAAGGACTTGACCTTTTTTACTTACAATGGAATGTAAAATTAATCAGAAACAAATCGTTAGCGCGTTTTAGACTGAAGACCGCGTCTAGGAAAGCGTAGTTTAGGACGCCCGGCCAGATGGAATGACTGGATGAGGAAACCTGAAGATCGGGCTCTGTGGCGCTCACTAGGAGACCTATGTTCAGCAGTGGACGAGTAGTATAGGCTAATGATGAAATCGTAAGGGCGTTAGATTCATCTCGTTTCTTCTCCTTCAATAAGTACTGAAATTAGATATGTTAATTCTGCAATTCCCACGAAAAAGATATCTACTTACTTATTTAGTTGAATTAATCTTGTCATCATCAAATTACTAAATATTGACACAAAAAATCTGCACAACAAGTTTTCATTGCAAGGTTTTTCTATCGTGGAAAGTAACGTTATCTTCTCGATTTCTGTATAAATGTACAAAAAAATAATAATTAACATATTAAAATGCCAAGTTCCGACATTATAATAACGGACCCAAGTGACTCATGGGGCAAACTGGCAAGGTCACCTAAAAATATATTCGAGACTGTTTCTCTATTCATATGTAAAAACAAAGTTCTTTTTGGTTCGATGGCTTTGATACTACCGCTATAAAACTATAATACTAGGCACAGAACGGTCACCTTCATCACATTCCGTTGTAGAGTTAGTTGTCTCTAAACCAAGGGCAAACAGCCGAAAGAACGTGAAGCGAGATCAAACTTAAGGTAGTGTTCCATTGATGTCCTGATGTGCGGGAAAAGGCCACCATGTGATTTTAGCCAGTAGGAGTCCGAAATTACCATTAAGATTTCCAGACTGTATGAAAAAAAGGTATATTATGCACACATACACGGGTCACAGACAACCATATTCTATTTACGCATAGCGCTGATGTAAGGATGTAGTAGTAGCCAGGTAAGATACAACCAGTCTCGGTTTCTATGGTTGTCACATAGACCGTACAAGACTCTTGATAACCTGTGTCATGTGTGATCGCCAACGCGATCGCCTATTTACATTCAATGAGAATAAAAAAATAGCTTACCAATGTGATTACCAATACTTTAATCAACCCTAACAACGCATTCCTAACATTCCAATCAACTGAGCAAGGAGAAAGGACACGATATATCCTTCAACGTGCGCGGTGTACAAAGCGTCATATCAGGGTCAGTGGGCGTTGACCCGGTCAATCCAGACTCTATGACGCCGCATGACGACGTCACAGGACTCAGCAATCAATTATATTATTGGGACCACACTTATATTTCTATCGAAGCAAAGCAGAAAGTAAATAAGTGTGTTATTGAAATAATGACACACATAAGTAAGAAAAACTATATCTTAGTACTACTAAAACTAAATTACTCAATGATTTTGAGATGTTGTGAAGTGTGATAACTAATAAGTACTTGTGTCGCGTATCTATATGGCATTTTACAGTAGTCATGGTAATTATAATGTATGTGCATAATAAAACATCATGGTAGAATGAATGAATAATGATCCCCTTATGTTTATGACTGCGCACGTGCGACTCGAAGGACCAAGGGGTCTGATTTTTACGTCTACTTTTATACGACACCATTTGACAATTGGTAGTGAAATAAACTAGCAGTCAAATTTTGCTTTGTCATGTTCATGTTGGGTTGACTTTGGGTCATGTTCCAATCAATAGACACAATCCCGGGTCGGTCAAGACCCAATTAAAGCGCGTGCGCCAGAAAGGACCACGGAATACGATTACGTTGGTTGTCTAGTATTGTTAAAACTAGGAAATTAGGATAGCCTTCAGTCCATGGATGGGTTAGCACCACAAGTACAATGACAACGGCAAGTAATTAACCTTGCAGTTTGATCAATCACCGCAGCTGTATAACCACGAGCCACGGACGTTGTATAAAAACATAGATTGTTTTATTAGTCAATGGGTTTGGGCATCGACCGGTCTCGGTTCGTTTTCAATTCAATGACGCTGCGGATTGTCGGAGGACACAGGGGGCCGATTATTATGCATCAACACTTTCATAAAAGCAATTGACTATAACTATAACATAGCTTTAGCATACATACTTAAGGATAATTCAATTCGATGCCATAATCATTTCAATTCCATATTTACTTTTTAACGTAATAAACGTTATTATGCATGCACATGTAATTTAGGTATAGTTGCTTAATGTTTAAAATCGGATATAAGATACAAATTGAATTTAAAGAAGCAGAGTACAAACAATCTATAATTTAAAACAACTTCGTTTTAAAGTTGACTCAGACCAAATTACTTGCAACTCTACGCAAATGGCAGACAAATAAAACCTCCGTGGAAGTATTTCGGTTACAGCAGGTTGAATTCTCAATGTATGTGTCAATTTCTTAAGTATCTATGACAATACCTACAAGTTACAACTTATCATGCAGAACATTGGTTACAATGCCAAAATATCATTGACTAAAAATTATTTGAATCATTGCAAAATATGCTGACTTTTATCTTATAAATCTGAGCAAATGCTAGTTTAGGCCATCCATTTAATTTTTTTTGGTATTTTGTTACTTTTGCTAGTGTATCATTGTTACTAGCTCAGCATTGTTAGCTGAGCTGACCGTAAATCTAAACTGACTAGATCTAGACCTACTCTTGCTAACTATTGGATTACCAGAAAAGGCTAAATTAAGTTAATACTACTAGAGACTTAATGATATCGTAACCGCCCAGCCGCTAATACGACAATTCAATTAGTTAGACAGTGCGAATGCGTCAACATTTAATGGTCACCCTTAATGGTATTAGCCGACATAAAAGTAGTTTAGCTCCCCGGTAAATCATAGTAATGGATGTGGTGTAGTCTGGATTGAGAATGATGATTTAAGCAAGTTACTAGTTACATATATAATGACAGTATATAAGTCATCGGACCGAAGGACCACTTTTAACTTCTGGTCATTCACTCTTTTTTACTCATCGGCTTCATCTACCTTCATAATTTGATAAATATGATGAAACGACCGTCACGTTCATGTTATGTTGTCAAGGATCAATATATATTTTTTAATACTACACAGTATTAGATATTTATAATTTAACAAACATTTTTATTTAGTTAAGTATTTATTAATAATATGATCCAGTGCATGAAGTTTGCAAGGATTAAAAGTGGATTTAAACTTCCATCGCTCAACTTGACTGTGGTTGTCATGTTACGCTTGCTATAAAAAAATCAAAGAACGACCAGAAAGGTTACTGGGATTCGCTAACATAAAAACTGCCAAAATTTTTTTCAACACAAGACAAAACACCATTATCTTTACAATAACACGAGTATGTTGAGTCTTAACGCATTTTAGTGTTCCGAACACGGAATAGCGGTAACCGTCGTCACCACTAGCATAAATATATTGGTCATACTACGCAATGAAGAATGGTGCCAATCGGTTAAATGTTTTCACGAATTTACGTTAAGAATGCGTGATGCTCCGTTTGAACGTTTATTATTCGTTTACGCGTTTGGAAACGTAAGATAAATATAAAATTGGTGAACTTGACGCTAGTTTTGCCAAAAATGATGACTAAATCCAACTGCTCAGGAATACAAAATGTGCTTTAACCTTCGAAACCGAGAGTTCATCAATCTCTTCTTTGTCACACGTATTTACAGTATTTACTCTAGCTTGTGTGATATTACGACTTTCACTAGATCACGTCAATGATGCCCTGAAATATCCGTAGAACGCTGTTTGGGGTGTTGTGAGTTGGCCCAAATGTACCAATACCAGAGTACGTGTCTCACTACAATACATACATACCATCACGCCGGTATTCCCTGAAGGGTTAGGCAGAGGGTGGGTGTTAATTGGTACACGTACACCCACATTTCGCCGGTATGTTTAGGTCCCATTTAATAGGGGGCGAGCCTATTGCCATTAACCGGGCACAAACCCAGACTCCAAGCTGCTTCTGAGAATTTCATAGAAAAACCCAATAACAGTTTGCTCGACCTGGGAATCGAACCCACGACCTTTAGCGAAGCAGTCGCGCTTGGGACCACTAGACTAACGAGGCAGTTTAATGTCCCATTACGCTTTAATAAAAAGATGACTAAAACATAAATTCAGTCTTCCCGACCAGCCAAAAAAATACAATGCTGGCACGGGTCACAAAAACAGCTTTTCCTACTAACAAAGTAACAGAACGAAAGTTTTTATCATTCAGACTATAAATAGATTCGAGGTGAATCATTCAAGAGCTCATGTGATTGAAATGAATAGGTTTTTTTTGTCGTTGTAATGAGCGATCATTGTGCGGAAAAGTATCACAGAAGAACGAATGAAATGAGTGGCAAAGAAAAAAATGTTTGATTTTAAAATTGCTTCTTCACGCTTCACGAACTCTAATATGTAGCGGAGTAGTATTGTAAACGTATCTTCAATAGGATACAATTTGCAGGCCAGTAAATCGTGATCAACTAAGGATGGCTAGAAAAACAAGTAAGGACTTAAGTAACGAGATTTGCTCATGATTAAATTTAATTTAATGTAGTTAAAAAAGTAATTTAATTTAATTAGGATAAAAATTTAAAGGTTTCGAATAAGCGATGGTCAGAATATGTGTACAAACGCAAGAGGAAATACTTCGCTTTGTTGTTATATTTTCAAGTAACAAAAATATTAACAAAAAAAAGTAGTGAGGATGTGTTAGTAAAAGTGAATGTAGTGCATCGTTGACAGCATCAAAACCAAATTTTGACGTAATCTCAACATACGTGTCAGGTGTCAGGATTATGTCAAAATTTATAATATATTTTTTCGTGCTATTGCCATTTATAGAATCAGTTTTTTGAGAGTTGTTCTTTACTAGATTTTGGCGTTTCGACAATTGGTCCATGTGAGACTCACTTTATGGATAATTGCAGGATGGCAGGATACGTCGGTCTCTTATCGACTAAAAACTACACTTGCCTTCCCTTGTCCTATAGTCAAGGCCGTGGGATAAGGGACATTCGTCATGATCATTACGAGAAAACTCATTTGCCTTTTTAAGAATTGGCCATTTTGTGCCTAAATAACTACTAACCTACTTTTCAAATTATTGCTTTGTTAGCATGTCAATACCCAAAACGCAATGCGATATTCTTATAGCGGGTAATCGATATTGTTTGATTGTGTTTTCCTTCTATGAATGCACCTTAAAAAATTATGACGTGTGATGATGACTCTCAGGTGTGGTCATACATTAACTCATCGCATACATACTACAAAAACTCCTTCATACAAAAGTATCAAACATACTTTGTTTGCAAGAAGCGCAAGTGCGATGAATGAAAATATTTAATGCTTTTTGATAACCAAATCTAAATAATGTTGTGTAATTTACAGTTTCAACAAAAAAACCTGATATTTAAAATTTGATGTGATAACTGTCATCAATCTTTAAACAGGTTTGATCCTTGGACTTTTATTGATTGGAGCCGTTACTATGACAGTTAAAACTGGTCTTAAGCATAATATGACCAGATTTCAACCAGATTTTTAGGATTAGGATAGAAACAGGTATACTTCTTCTGTTTCGCCACACAAATATACTTTAGGCCGCGACTAGATAAAAATGTTAGTTTTTATCGTCTCTCGTGGAAGCTCATATAATAGGATCCATACCACAGCATAACTAGTACTAACTTGGTACTACAAGGATTTACACTAAAGGTTGATCATAAAACTAGGGCTGGTCTAATGAAAAATAATATGGCTCTTTCTTTAAAGGCCATCTCAGACATTGCCCAGCATTGTAACACACACATAATGCTACTTCTATGACCGGACTTTAAAAGAGCCCATGATTCTCTGAGTTTTCTTCAATCATTCTTCTCAGAGGTCGTTAGGTAAGAAATCGCGCCATCTAGTATAAAAAATTTAAAACACTAACTTATAAGTGTGTTTATAAGATTTATTTACGAAAATTAAATATAATGTATCATGCTCACCCACATCGATAAACGATACAATCGCTTAACACTCTTATTGTTGTAATCCATTTTTAACTTGAAGTAATCACTGATCAACACTTAGTTAAAAACCCTTATTCACTTCACATCCTTTTTTCATTACACAACTCTTTTTGCCTTGTATTTAAAATATTGAATCACAAACTAGCGAAATGTATGGTTACAAGCTAATAACTTTATTCTGGGTTGTTTATTTATTTATCACCTTCTTAACTGTAGAAATTACATGAGACAAAAAGCATTTATTTCACATTGCAGTCAACAGCCTGTGTACATTTTTTGTTAACATACGAAACAAAACTGCATTCACATCTCCAATTGTGCATAAAACAACTTTTTTGTTGGTTCATCAACATTTACACGAGTATTAAAGCGACATTGTTCATGGACTCACGGTACCGCGGTCTGGCACGAACGGCGGCGCGTGCGCAGCCCGCCACAATACCTTGGAATGCGGCGTCGCAATCCATTCTGTATTAATTACTGCAGTTATATCATAGTTACGGTAAGTGAATGTGGGGTGGTATGTTGTATCGATTGTAGGTAGATCGATACACTTTGTTCTTTGTCTAAGTGTAATCTCTTTGGACGCTGATAAACATTTATTGTATCTATGGAAATAAATACATCCTTTATAAGAAATGAATAATTAATAAAGTATTCTCCGACAAATGTAGCAAAGGACCAATTCAACCGACATTTTTCAAATGTACCAAAGGACCAACTATTCAAAAGTCATTTTTGTTTGTTAGGATTTGGAACATCCAACTTCGCGACATAGTGACATTAAAAAAAGACGAGGTAAGTACTTAGCTATTTAACTTCATGTAGAATATCAAACCACTGTTTTAAATTGACTGAAATTAAAATCACAAGCATAACAATTTAATACTGATTTCACATTCAACATTATTGTATGAAATCGATGTACACACATGCATGCATGACTATCAGAACAGGTGCAAAATGAATCATTGCAGGACAATATGCATGAACTTGAAAATATAATCAAACATGGTCACGGATGCGGCTGTCATAACATTCATTAACCCTCACGTACCATAAACTTCTGCCCTTCCAGCCACTTAAAGCGAAGTTCAATATTATTGCAAAAAAAGAAGAAAGCTCGTATGCTTAAAGATTGTATGGAATCTTAAGGACTCCTTTGAGTTTAATCTCTTTTATTGAGCTCCAAAAAATCTAAGTTTCTGGAAATTACAACCCGGTATGACGGGGAATACTGTCAGATTCGAGTCATTCACAAATTTTGGGTTTCTACCGAGGCACTTTTATGCGAAGTCAAAACCCATCACTTAAGATGGGTTCATTGTGAAGCAAGCATTTTGGGCAATAAAATTGTGTGCCTTCGCAGAAACCAATCTCTACTCTACAAGTGCCTTTGCCTTTTCCTTCCTGAGGCGGAGAATTTTCACACGTAATACTAAGGCATCCACTCCAATATATTTCTACTAAGATCTTTCTTGATCCTTAATTCAGCAACGCCCGTACCGGCCTCCAGTGACCAGAAAAATAGTTTTTTAGATGACTAGTAGAATATTAGTACTTGAAGGGTTACACATTTTTTTATGGAAATGTTATTTATAACACCAACCAATAATGGTCCAGTTCTCAACTACACAATTAGAAGGACCATTCTTTAATATAATAAGGTTTCTGTCTGTCTTGGAGCCCTAGAATCTTCACGGGTCTCGGGATAAAAATACTGAAAAAGCTTCAACCAAAAATATTGCAATACGTTTGAAAATGATAAGAATATTTTATTTCTCACTGATTACCAATTGTCATCAGAAAACGTTTTCCCAGCCCATGAGTCGTGGTCCAAGAACATAGCAAGGAGTTCAACAAAGTTGATACAATACAAATGACAATTAAGTTTTCATCTCCGCAAAACCTTTCATGATTACAAAACAATAGATGCCAACTGCCACCTTGCTTGTTGACCACGTATGCAACGGACGCGTCTCAATGAACCAAACACTTGTCAAAACCTTCAACAAAGTTGGTACAATCGTATACAATTTGATTCGCACGCACGCGGAGTTCATCCACCTCGTTACGCAATCAGAGCCACGGTAATGCTTTTTCATCTGTTTCTCTATTCGTTTACATTTAGGGTTGTCAGTTAAGTACTCCAGAGATTTTTGTACCGTGTGTTCTGTTTTTGCATGAGTTTTTTTGATTCGTTGTTATGTTTTTTTTTCTGTAAGTTTCGGAGAGAGGAAATATCTGTTTCAAATCTGCGTTAGTTGGAAGACTAATGTATGAGCAACTTACAAAGCGAAATTATCTTTACAAAATTCTTCGCATTCAGAGCGAAGGACCGCTCCCGCAGGATGTTATGGTTTAGTGAGCCGTTATCCGCAACTCCACAACAAAGCGTTTATTTGGCGGGCAAAAGGGAATTATCACCCATTCGAATAACGTCTCGTGGAGATGAGCCAGCAAGTTTCCAAAATTGTTGACGATGTCTCGGAGATTATTGTATCCACGATAATAAATTACTTAGCCCTGTATGTGGTTATTGCAGTGCGCCACTCCGCTGGATATGCCAATAGATTGTATTTTTATAATTAACATAATTTAACTTTACAATATGACAACCATAGATTTATTACGTGGCAATTAAATAAATGGTTGTCACCATTAATTCAATTGCCACTAATAAAGCTATTGGTAACCCTACAAAATCACGTTATTTGCGCATATGTTGATCCACAACCAGCTGAGTCAGATGATACAAGTGTCCGTCACTAGAACAACGAGTTTAATTAGAGACATTAACATAATTTCTCGCCTTACGTCACAAACATGTTGGTTGTAAGTGTTGATATTTGTTTATACCAAATTGGGAATAAAACCCGTTAAGCGGTCGCTGACGAAGCAATAATTAATCAATCAACTGTTTATTTTTGCTCAACTAAATCATGATAATGTGATCGCGGTACCGAAGATGACATTATTATACAAAAGTTAAGACGCTGATTCCTAACACATACAAAATTTCATGTATGATGTAAGGGATTTAATCATATGTATACAACACGACAAAATCCCTAAGAAGTTTTACGTCAATAGGTCAATAAAAATATTCGCCTTTAAAATCTCTAAAGGACTGACAGAGTTGTAGTCAGGAAGACGTGAGATGACCTGGAATAGTGCATAGTAAGAAAAATAAATCTTTCCAGGCAGACAAAAACTTTAAAACGTCACGTGTATAGTCGGTTTTTTTTATCGACCAGTGTTTGTGTGACAACCCTACCAAGCTTACGCATCTTACGCTACGGGATGATGAGAGTAACAACGAAAACGGACGCATACACAAATAACTTGAACGTTAAAACAAACAGTTTAGTTTTTATCTCTAAAATCTTCATTAGTTTTTGTGATTGAGAAACCCAACATGGGTGCTATGCATTGTTTCTTGTTTCATTTCAGTGCTTATTGCATTTTTATCTAAATGCTATATATGCTGTATAAACGTATTCTAATAAGTGCTAGTGTCAGCTTTTCACAGCACAGGATTTCCCGCACTTTAAAAAAGGGGCGGCGGTTGTGGTTTTTATTTTCTTAAGATGCGCATATCGCGCATGTGCGGAGTCGCTAGTAATTAAAAAAAAAAACATCTTTAAAAAAACATACGATGTAAGTACAGTAGAATCCGTTTATTAGTATGTATGTATGTAGTACTTATTCTTATCTATTTTGCCAAATTTAAAAAAAAATGACTCAAGTATGTGTTTAGAAGCTCATTAGACCAGCACTTTACGAATATTGTGAAATTCCAAAAACAAAATTCATGCTCCTGTAAGCATGAATTTTGAATTGATAACCTTATTTTTATTGAGGTCGTTTAAAAAAAAGTAATCTTTTAATTTAACAATTCTCACACAAGTAATACTTTTAAAAAACTTTCCTTGTAAGGAAAATACTACCGTACTAGAAAACTTTTCTTGTAAGTAAAATACTTACCTACTTGAAAAGTTTATTTAATTCTTTTTCGCCATTCTATTTCTCCCATGGGTTGATTGATGCCACCGCCGCGTAAACACCATGACCAGGAAGTATATTACTGCCGCATGCCTCGTCGCCATTGAGCGAAAACTTAGGGCTTGAAAATGAATTGACTAGATAGCGGGCTCAGCAATTAATCGTCTAATGTTTGTCTGAGTTCATTAGAATGAATTTATTACAAGTTCACAACTAAAAGGCTATTACTAATGAATAATTAAAGTGGTTCTTTTGTATCAAATACATTTAGGGGGACTGGGTTCCAATGTAGTGTTAACATTATCACATTTTGATTTGGAGAGATTTCGTTGATCGGCAAATCTATCCATGAAACACATTTTTTTTTCTAACGTAATAGTAAGTTCAGTAATTTTGTTTTTATTATTGTAGTAGCGAATCTAGTATCAAGTATAGTAATTGAACAAATATTTTTTTGGCCTACAGGTCGGTCCAGGTTTTCGTGACACGAGAAAATCTTATTTAAAAAAGACAAAAAATTTATTCCAAGTTCAAACATGCTTACCATCACGTATTTAAATTTAGAGGTTCAAAGCAAGTCTGACACGATTCATATGACAGAGCACGTTCAAAACAAGGAAGTATCAACGTATCGGAGCGGCTAGCATGCCGCTGCATTGCCGCTACTTATATTGCCGCATGCCTGCAAGTCAGACAGCGAAAACAGATCTGTGCTAAAGAATGATATCTGTGGATAAGAAGCCAATTTGAGACGAGTGACGTAGAGCAAAAATTTGAATAACTTGAGGCGCCATAGGATGACAACCATGTCTTGTTTTGTCTGATAAGGGAATGAGAAGGACTCTTGATAATTCCTACTTACGATCACAAAAAATCGCAGTTTTAAGATTTTCCTCAAAAATTTTTTAACTTTTTTTTTCTATAAAGTAATTGTATTCATTTTTTTCCTATTGATTCTTATGTAGTGAATATTCAACAGGAATTTTTTGAACCGGGAGGGGTTCGAAAAACTTGGGATAAACTTATAAAAATAGTTTTAATAAATCAATGGCACCTAACATACCATTAATACTGCTGCCTACGCCTGTATTTCTCGAGAGGTGTACTAATATGTACTCACATGTAAATCAGTAAATTGTAAACACTTATCAAGTATGTACCTACTTCAAAGTATTTCCACACGATAATTGTGGTACTACAACTTGGTGAATGGAAGAGAAGAAAATATACGAGTCTTGATTATATCATAGTGTAATGAAATCTAATAGTGGGGCAACTCGCCGTCTAGACAGGTCAACGATGAGGAGGGTTGCGGGGCAGAGCGGCGTCCCCCCGACCCTTAGTCGCAGGCGTCCCGTCCGGCCGACAGGTAGTGCGCGCCGGTACTCCGCTGAAAGTTTGGCTCGCGCTAGCGCTTATTATAATTTCTTTTACAATGCGTTCTACATGTGCAGTTTACGGTTGTTTGTCGGCATCGTACAGAAGTAATAGTGAAAACTTGAGATTTCATCAATTTCCAAAGGATGAGAATCGGTAAGTGCCTACTAACCTATTATACCTAAATAAATATTATCTCTACTTAGTAAACAAAGTCGCTATCCGCGACGCCGTGCGTTTACTTCTAAATTATTTTAACCTTCCAATGGATTTTGATACGGTTTTAACGAATATACGAATTTTATAATATTATAATTAGTTGATAATTTTGTATTTTTGTTTTGTTGTTATGATTTTGTTTGTTTGTTTGATCGCACTAAAGTACTGGTCGGAATTGATTTCATATTTGTGTTTTATAGTCCATTTATCGAGTAAAGCTTTAGGCTATATAACATAACGCTATGACCAATATAAGTGGCGCACAAGTGATAAATGTTGCAAAAACGGGAAAAAAATATTCCTTTTGAGCGCTTCCGTTGCGTGCGCTGCGTAAACGGTTAAAGTTATGCAAAAATATTGTATGACGGAAATCTTCCGCTTGAAAGGTTCTAAAAAAAAGTCCGCAACAGCATAGGTCTATCTTTTAAGGTTGAATTAATAATACCCTTTTATGGTAACCAAATTTGTTCCAAAATAATGCATTATTTCCGAATTATCACCTGTAAATCACCTTTCAAACAAAAAAAACTAAATCAAAATCGGTTCATCCGTTCCGGAGCTATAATGGCACAGACAGACACACACACACACACACACAGACGCATCAAACTTATAACACCCCGTAGTTTTTGCGTCGGGGGTTAAAAAGTAAAAATATGTCCTTGAAAAATATTTTTTGTGACAACCCTAAGCTATTTTCAATGTCTAGACGATTGTCGGCATTTCGACGCAGACAAAGGAGTGCGCCCACTATTAGATTTCATTACACTATGATTATATGTTCTGTGTAGTAACCGGTTGCAGAACGTCCCTATTGTGGTAATGGCTTCCATGGGAAAACTGTCGCTGATTCTGTTTGCATGGGAGTTGCAATAGAGATCGCAAGTTCCTGATACCATAATATCTTCAATGGAAACGAACATCAACAATGAACATATTCATGTGCATGTTTTAATAAATTGTTTGCAGCCAGTGAAATGATAGGGCAGATGAGCGGACTTCACAAACTTTAATGATGTCTTAAGATTCAACGCAGAATTGAGAGCTGTAACACTAGTGTAAGTTGCTGGGCGGCAAGTCTAAACCATAGCCTTGCCGCTTACCATCAGGTCCTCAAACTTCACAATACAAAATAAAGATCTGTACCGGCCTTCAACGAAACTGAACTGATCTCACAGTGTGGTAAATTCTCAGCTAGTCGGGCTATTCTCAAATATTATAGAAAATAATTGGACTTACGTGAAAGCCGAAGCAACGAAACTTTAATGTAACTCACGAAAGTTAATTTGCAAAACTGCTATGATTTTAATAATATAAGAGAAAGGCCTGCCATCTCTCTCAATCACCGGATTATAAAAATAAAAAAAAAACAAATGACGCCATTTTGTTTCTTGAATATTACTTTTGTCAGGCGGCAACACTGATAAAAATTTTCTCTACACACAATATCTGAGCAGTTGAAATACAATATTGTATGATTTTAGAAAAAAAATCGCTTTGTTTCATAGAAAATGCATAATAAAGTAGAATATGCCTATAAGCTTAAGTGTCAATGTCAATAGATAGAAGATAAGTGACATTTGCGAGTACTTAGTACTGACTGAAGTAGCACAATTCAGATCTTAGCGCGGATAGGTAAGTATCTTATATAAGCATCAATAATAAAAGCTACTCAACCTAACAAGATTGCCACTACATTCCTCTCCAAATTCAAGGACATACAAACAAAATGTCAAACGAAATCAATCAGAATGACAGATCGCAAATCTAACAACCGTTTTACCTACGCATCAAGCTCTTTTAACACGTCACTGAGGCTCGTTACGTTAAACCATAGCATAAATTGAAAAGCCCCAGGAGGCCAGGAAAGAGCTTCAAAAATGTTTCTTGACTTTTTATTATATTTTTACTTTCAATTTAAGTTTCTCGTTAATGAAATAACTTTTAATTACTTACCAATCCTAATGAATTACCAAATTGCTGTTAAATCTAAACTATTAATTGCTGAACTTTATAATATGAGTTCCAGTATGCTAAAAATCTGGACATATCCGGATATATCGTACCCCTACTTAGGTACCTAAAGTCGCCAGCAAATCAGGTGACCACAAAATGACAAATTTTCTCAGTCGATTTTGAACTCAATCGTTAACATTTTAATGTTTAAAACCTTTGGAGAAATTTGTCAGTTTTGTATAACCTGATGTGGTGGCGACTGTACCCATCTGTAGTACATTTACATCCGACCGTCTGTTCGTTTCGGTCATCGTACTCTACTGTGACGGGACACAGGAAGCGCAGACAAATCTAGGGGAGGGGGGAGAGGACGTACTTTTTACGTCAGCATACATTAAAAAAAGAATGAACGCATATCTTTGCCTTATGTTGTCATCATTACCCATACTGGCTGAATAGACGTTCCATAAACAGAAAAAACTTTAAAAAAAGCATGTCACTATTCCTTGTATGGCTCAGTTAGATGGATTCGTTATGCTAATCAGCACTTTATTAGGATGCTTGTATCGACTTTGGTTAATGGATTTATTCCTTCCGAGATCCTGTCTGAATCGGAAGTGTGACTAGGAATCGAAATTCGCAACTACCATCAAAGGTGGATGGCAAATTTACACTTCCTATGCAATTTTGTAGTCAGTGTGGAAGTAAATTTTGATAGGACATGCACTGAGAAGACCATTCTTGGTTGGTCCACGCACGGGTACACATCAAGCTATAAAAACCAGTTTACGCTGGCCTCTTATTGTATGGGAAGCCTATTCCAAGCCAGATCAGCTTAAACTGAATTTGGATAGGTTGACCTGTAGCCGCGTGTCCCAAGGACATAGGTACTGCAACTTCGGCTCGCAGTCGATTTTTTTCTAAGATAGCTTATGCCCTGCCTATTAAGCAATATTAGAGATAGGTATGTATTTCATACATGATATAAGGGTTATATATACACGACAGAAAACGTAAAAGTGCTGTATAGTTGGAGAAAATGCCTAAAAGTCCCCTTCGAAGGTCTTCTTCGACGAACTACCATTATAAAATAACACTAAGTACAGTCGACAAATGCGTTGAGAACGTCTGTAAGTTCTTTAACATAACAGCATTAGTAACATCCGTGTTTTGACAAATATTATGTAATAATGTATTGATACCGCAATATGTTTAACATAAAAGTACCAATAATATTTACGCAGGTGTTGTTTACTGCCTATTAACCCTTTGGCTTTTGTATTTTAATTAAGTACTTGGAATCTATGTTAAGATGCAGGTGTCACTTGCTCCGTGTATACTTAACTGTTTTGTTGACTGTACTTTCTGTACTTACCAACATACCCCAATGTACGTGTTATCCTTTCATTAACTCCCCGTACTTACATTATATTATATCCGACTAATAACATAAGTGTCAAAAAGTGTCATGTCAAAGAAAGCCAAGTTTTTCACAGAAAAATAAAGGTAGCAGCTTCGCTAATAAAAGTTTGGCTTTCTGCTTTGCGAACTTGACTGACACACTGCTGTGTATATAGATATTATGTATTTTAATATGGGGTGATATAAATAATGCAGTAATTAATCCCTACATCCAGCGATAAGAAGGTATTTCAGTTACGTTAGTGACATATACATTTATCATATAAGGTTCCCTTGAAAGTGAATTAATATTTATATTTCGAAGTCAATCAAATCAAAATTAGTAGCATCACAATAAGATTGACCTTTTTGGCTCAAATCTCAGCTAGGTGCGCTGCAGTGCCCCCGCCAAGTCGTAAAAAGGGAGTCGCTGGCACTGGTCTTGTATTTTTCGAAGCGATTCAGCAGTATTTTTAAAACTTCGACGAAAACAATAAGTCTCAAAATTTTAGAATATCAATGTGTTAATATATAACGAGTTTCATTTCATGATGAAACACGCTACTATGCTGCATTAACATTAAAGTGTACCTGTTGCTGGTCGATACATTACAGTTATCCATAAAAGAGCTTTATTACGCGCAACTTTAATTTACGACTGTACTTTGTAAGTCTCATGTTCGTAATAATCTATAAAACGAACATTGTACCTAAACAGTATTTTAATGAAACTCCTCATGAGACACCACGAATTTTGTTGAAAACTAACTTTAATTTTAGCCAATAACTTGACCACTGACCTTATAGCGGGAATCTGCTAGCTAGCTTATAAAACTTGAGCATTCAAAAATTCATTAATTCGTTTAATCACAGATCGATCAATGTTATTGAGTTTTTCTTTGAAATATAGCAGCAAATCGGAATTGCTCGCCCCCTATAATATGTGACGGGGTGCAGCAGTACCCATTTGGGGAATACATTTGTGAAAGTCTATATCTATTAAATTAGAAATTATAAACATGAGCTACAATACTTATCAACAACCAAGTGACCGGCTGACCCAAGTCAAGATATATCCGTACTATGTTAGCGTTATTTCACAACACACATTGGATAGTGAACGCTATTTCAAGACTAGAAGGTCAATGTCTGCGGTTTACGACCACATATGTAAAGAATAATTGTAAATGAGGACGTAGAGGCAGCGGTTTTGTAGTTTGCGGAGCGGAAAGACGGAATACTGGTGTAAGTTTTCTGAATGGCACTGCAATTTTTGGAGTTGTGAGACCTGAACCCATGGCCAATGTTAGGAAAAACAAAAGTAGCGTTTGGTTTTTGTCTTCAAGCTAAAATATTTATCCTCGAATTGCGCACAGTTTACAAGAGGGGAGACTTAAAGGAAAAGGGGTGTAAAAAATTCAAGAACCTTTCAAGAAACGTACGAGTTTATTTATAACCTCCACAGGAAGGGTTCTCTTACTGTTAATACTTTTTTTATTTCTTAGATAAAGCATGTCAAGTTTAACAAGACTACAAGAGTAAGTTATCTGGAAAAGTTCCAGATTACAATAACTCTTAGACTTGTTGACCAATTAAAATTTTTTATTTTCTTTCTCAAGTAAGTAAAACCAAATACCGAATATCCGAATTATTTTTCAGCAGTCAGTATAAGGTATAATTTTATGGGCTCCGACGCACGTTGAGTAGCCTTTTTTTTGGAAATGGTTTATGCACTATCCACCGCCCTGGGGAGAGCGATGGGGTGTGTCGGACTCCGCTCTGAAAAGAGCGATCTACCGACTAAAACCAACCTCGGCGTTTCGCGTCACCACTTCAGTGCCGTGAATACGGGAGCGTTGTGACATTCCTCCGCAGACCTGGCAGTGGCGGGCCGTCTACGCGGCCCCCTACGCGTAAGGGGAAAGAGACGTAGACGTTCTCCCTCCCCTTCTTCCACCGATCCGCTGAGCGGGGACGTTGAGTAGCCTGATCTAGCAAACCGACAGTATAGCGTGTCCAGTACAAATGAGCTGAGTTAAGATCACTTTTGTAAAACCAACAGCTGTACCTGTATATGGATTTCTTTCTCAGTCAAATTAGATGCAGTACAGCTTCATCGCTTGTCCCATAAAAAAATTGAAGCCAACAAGCATCTAGCAAGTTTTTCGCTGTTTTCATGGGCCGATTATGTGACGTCGCTATGCCTTCATCCAATTTAGCAAGTGTGATTCACATGTGTTATAATAACTACGTTAATCGCGGAAACTGTATATTTAGAACGCGCTATTCAGAGAGTTTGTGGCTTCATTCAATGATGCAGAAATTTCGCCGAGTATCTGGACTTTGTAAAAATGGTATTTATGGAGGATGACGAATGGAGGAAGTCCCTGTACGCTTGGAAATTGGGAACAGGCGGGAAAAATGATTATATGATGATGAAGAACATTTTGATAGAAAAGAGTTATTGAAAAAAAATGTCTTTAAGAAAGATCACCCAATATCTTGATGCAGTGAATTTGCTGTTTTGAGTACTCATTACGTAATCGTAAATTATAACAGACGTTATAAAAACAAATATTTATAATTAGGTTACAGCGATGACGGAAGTTTGAAACAATTTGTTTACAACACGACAGACACGTTGACGGTCTCCAACGATTGGAAGGAAGTGTAGTAAGTCGTTTAATATCCTGGTGTTTATACCAGTAATTTCATATTCAGAATTCTATTATAAAAAAAGACTTGACTGACTGACTGACTGACTTGATAGTCAACTTCTTGTCGTTCTAGTGTTATTAGTACAATTTGAATATTATGACTTTCTATGACCATTGCAACCTTCTAAAAAACTAGGTAGGTACTTATTTTAGACATACATTTCTAAAAAAAAACTAGAAAAGGAGGTACGATCTTATAAAAGTGTCATTAAAAGATTTATAATTACAGTAACAAATTATAAATGATTATCAAATATCATAACATCTGGCTTCGAAGTCATTCATTCTAGAAATCTACCATCCAGTATTAGATATCATATTTACTTACAAAGCTCTAGCTAGATCTAGCTGAAAGAAATGAGCGGACGGGAAAGCTAATGCAAATATTAGAAATATAAAAATGCAATATCGAAGTTATGCAAGCAGTTTAATAACGGAGGACGTCCATCGAAACCTGACTTTATAAACTAGGTCATCTTAGCCCGCAGTATTATGTACTTTATAGAAACGAGTAAGAAATGAATGGTATTACTATAGCACAAGTTTAAACAAATGATGTATATTAAAAACCCGAGACGTTTTGAAGATCGAAATCGAATCGAAGATCAAAAAAGAAAGGTCACAAAACGAAAATCATTAAAATTAATTATTGGGCCATTAGTTTTAAATCTATGATATTTTGAGTGACCACTAATACTGAATTAGTGTTAATGGAACACTAATTCAAGAATAACTCACAGAAAAAAGAAGGAATAAAACTTAATTTGAGTAATAAGCTGCAAATCTATTATGGTTGCTTCTAAAGCGGGTTTTCTCCAAATCTACATTGGCGAAATAAGATGTTGAATCGATGATTTACTGTGTCATCAGATTAGACACACACATTCGCCTACATCTACATAGAATATATATTATATGCATCAAAACGATCACACGCCAGTTGATATATTGCTACAAATTGCATGCAGATGTGCATATCTAATGCATGATAGCAATATGCTTGTAGAAATCGTTCTAATTGGTTTTAAGAATCTTTAAAGAATGGCTTGCTTTTTTGGGAATACTATCAAATTTTAAACTGATCATAGCTCAACTCTGTTAAGGTTTAACATTAAATAAAACAGGCCCTTAGATTCTACTGTTTAAACTATATATATGGTCATTGTTTGGAATAGATCAGGCGCCCTAGTCATCACTCTTATTTGAATTGTATGAGAATGATCGTCCAATGACACAAGGACTGACAGATTTGTTAGACAAAACGGTCAAAAGTCTACAATTCTGAAATCACAATGAAAATTTAGAAACAATTATTACAGGCCCTCAACAAGTAATAAAAATCACACATCATTGATTTACGTTTCTCTTCTAATAAATTTATTACATCAACCCTCAGACTCGCAGCGATATTAAAATAGCTCACTTAATAGACTTATTATAAATTCAGCCCGGGATAATTCAATCGGGTTAGTAAAACAATGAACTTTAAACAAAACGGTATCTACAACACAATTACCGGTAATTAGTATCATCCGGTAGTAAAATGGAGCAGTATTCTGTTTTTACATTTTTAGTATTTTCATCGCTATGACAGAATATCGGATAACTAACAGATCTTTGTAAGAGACATAACTTAAAACAAATAGAGTGACCTTAAAATCAAATGTCCTCATAGTTACATTTTTCATCAACGTGGAATTGGAGAAAACCCGCTTCCGAGGCAGCTGTAATTTTTTTGCAGCTTTTCACTCAACTAAAGTTTATCTGAATAGATTAATTCGCAACCTCATTACTTCAAGGCTTTCTTCCGATCAGGTTAGGCCGACAGTTAATTGATAATAAATAGCCAGCATCCATTACAAGGACAGCCAAGCAAAAATGGATACACATACTGCAAACTGCAATTGAATTCTTTGGTATTGGTATTTGGTAATAAAATGAAAGTATGCAAGTGACGCAATGCAGGTCTTTCTAATTACGAGCCCCATTCATACCCACCCTCGGTTAACGATCACTTCTAAGCCTTGCTTGGATGTATGACGTAAAATCCTTTCATTTCTGCCTATTGTTTTTAAAAAACACTCAAAAAAGTACTTTCTAATCTTAGCCTTGCTTACCGTATTTTATTTTGATATATTAAAAAAATTTAACGTTTATGAAACCCAGATAAATATCCCGAAAATATAAAGAGTTTAAAATATAAGCATTAAATTTTAAATAGTTTCTCGTTTTAAAAGCAAAATGACAGCCTACGTTTTGTTATTAAAATTTACTGAAAAATTATCATAATACCACAGATATAATTTTAAATATGATAACGTTGACTTTTTTAAAATATAAAGTTAAATTGGCATCACAATTATCAAAATCAGCAAAATTATCAGCTCTAGCAATCAGAGCGAATTTGTTCGGATTTTAATTTAATGTTTTCTACTATACTTATCCTATATTAAAAAAAATGGAATTGCTAAATATAAATTATAATGCTCGATTATCTGTGATGCCGACTATACTGAGTTATAGAACATTAGAGCGATGCTTCGTAATAAAAAACTGGGTTTTATCGCAGCTAGTAATTCATCAAAGTAGGGTAATAAACTTTATTTTAGACTTTCTAAACGTTTGCTTCAGCTATTTTACGTTACACCCACTCTACTGAATGGAGTATTTTATCACGAACATCAAAATTCTGTGCCTACTTATAAAGACGACTGACGAATTTTACGAAATACTATTATGTTCTTTATACAACTGGCAACAAATTTTAAAGGTTCGTCTATCAGTCTCTTTTGCAAGAAATGCCGATCCATTGTTACTGCAAAATAAAAAGTAACAGTCACAGTAGTCTAAGTACGTCATACTCATGATAAAATATGGCTTTCTGATTGCACGCAGCTGATACATTTTTGTAATAATTAAATAGGAGAATATATTCTAATATATGAGGAGGAAACGTCTAACTGTTCAAAACAGAAAAGCGATGGAAAACTCGGAATGATAAGCGAACAGAACAATCCTTTTAATTCCCTCTAGCACATAAAAGGGCCACAGCATAACAAAGAGCTCTAGTGGAAGTAGGTCAATTACACAGCGGAACAGCGCTTCAACACGTAAATTCAACCCACATAGGTATAGATCGAGCTAGACCAAACAGTGTTGAGCAAGCACTGTGACATGTGGACAAAATGTCATTGGAATAACATTGTTGTTTGTAATCGTGGAGCCTTCAGCGCAAATATTATAATAGGTGAATAATACTTAATTTACCAACTGCCAAGAAAAACCTCTTTCTGCCTTCTACGCTGTTGGGTTAAACAATTTTGCATCCACGCAAAAAATCAAGGTGGTCCCTATCACATTCTGGGTCAGCCGCAACGTTTTCTTAATTCTTTAGCATTCCATATGGAATAACAAAACCATTTTTACTATGGATTAAATGGTTGTTCTTATAATATTTATTGAACCGATTTAAATCTATTGAATTTATGAATGCTACTAGCAAATACTTGCTTATTTTAATATTTTGTAGGACAAACAGAAAAGTTGCGAGAAAAATATGCAATCACAAAGTAACATACATAAATGGCAATATTTCATCAAGGCAAAATATATGATGTAATTCTCCAATGCACTTAACGCAATTTTATTCCAATTTAACTAGACTAGACGGTTTAATAATACGTTTGAAGAACTTTTTGCAGATCGTAATCAGATATTTAAGCGTCTAGACGAAAAATACACTTATTTAACATAAAGTTGGCTTCGTGGAAACGGTACGAAAAGGAACCGAAATTCTCAACTTGGCGGCATTCACGGCTGATTAGATTTTCCCCTTTCGAACTATACAACACCTCCAATACGTATTTTCGCTTGTATATGGACAAAATACTGGTTTTCTTGCCTCAATCTTTCCACTGCTGGGCATAGTTTTTGCCCTTTGTTTATGCTACTTTTTTTTTTGTCGGGGTTGGAAATGCTTTATGCACTACCCACCGCCCCGGGGAGAGCGATGGGGTGTATCGGACTCCGCTCTGACAAGATCAATTTACCGACTAAAGCCATCCTCGTCGTTTCGCGTCACCACTTTAGTGCTGGGAATACGGGAGGGCTGTGTAATATTTCCGCAGACCCGCAGGCATTCGTTTACCTTATACAACATTGATGACACCACTCTATATACGCTATGCTCTCGACGACTAAGACAATCGGTCAAGAAAAGTGCTGTTTTTAGTCGATACTAGTCCATCATACCCTGCCACCAACCTAGGTGTCAGATGATTCGTATGAATCCGTGTCTGGCAAATGCTGAACCAAATCTTGTATTTTTGTATTATCAATGTCTTTGGTGTACAATCAATAATACTATAAGTATCTGTCCCTTTCAGTGCAACGAATAAAAATGTTATATATTCCATAAGCTCTTCAGCATTTTTCAAAATATGGATCTAATTAATTGGACAGTCCCACTAAAATAACACTCCTGGTATTTAAGGCTAGACAATCAGTCTTGGGCGCCAAAATTTTTTTTTCGTTTCGTCGTTCATTCATCCTGCTTCATTCTTCCTGACAGTATTAAGCGAGTTTTGAATTTTGAAGTTTGAGAAGTTCGTGGTACAGTCAACGTTGGACATGAGATAGGCAAAATATATCTAGATGAAGTTTCCCTACGTACGAGTCACATCATACAAGTAGTACATTCACAAAGCGCAATCCCAATGTCAACCAGTACATGTGCAATGCACATTGCGGAGCGCACTGACGTCATTAGGCGCCGCAGTATGCATCAACTACTTGGTACGTAAGTGGAACATTATTGTGCCACATTGTGGTTTAGGGTTTGCGTTTCCGTACGCTGCGGTTGGGAAGACAACTAGTGTTGTTTAAAGAAATAACTACCTGTATAGTTTTTCTGTCTCAAACTCTCCATACTCTAGCGCTTAGGACAAGCGCTACGCTAGAGGTTCTGAGTTTCCGGGCCGAGCAGTGTTATTGGGTTTATCTAAGAAATTCTCAGTAGCATCTCGGAGTATGAAATTGTGTCCGGTTAATAGCCTTTTGCTATTTTATTATTGCTCGCCCCTATTAGACGGGACCGGGCATACCAGCGAAATTTTGGTGTACATACATTCAAGTGTCTCAAGTCAAAAGTGCGTTGCCAGCCTTTTAAAAGGGAATACGCTCTTTTCTTGAAGGTTTGAAGGCCGTATTGATTCGGAAATACTGCAGGCGACAGTTCATTCCACTGTTCTGTTGTGCGTTGCATGTACATTTGGGTAATTTGAAGAAAACCATAATATTTGACAATGAATGACTTAATAATCCAGAATAATATTTCTAAAATCAGCATATCTGTGAACAGAATTTTATTCTACATGGTTACATAATTGATTAATTAATCGATGTCATTGGTGTGTGCTAGAATGGAAAAAAGTAAAAGAAAATGTAGATTATTATTGATACATTGCTAGTAAGCTTTAAAAAAAAATATGACGAGGTTTCAGCTCTTAGGTGCTCCTTAAACAGATAGTTGAAGTACCTTTCAGTAATTACTACTTAAGTAATTAGAATAAATTGTTAAGCCATTAAGAACTTAATTGTCAATCACGCTTCTGCAGTCGTGACTTTGAATTTATCTTTGACCATTCAAGGTTCAAGACACGTGTAAAAAAAGAAAGGCGTTGTCATAACGGTCCAAAGGTCTTCTCTTCCCCTGCTCAATAATCTAGTTACGTCCGCCATATTCATAAATCTTTTTCTTTAAAGGGTAGGAAAGGGCAAATCGGAATAGCACTCCGTCGTAAAATCGCGGGAATAAAGGAAAATTTAGTTTGTTGTTGTTTTCACGAAAAATAACCAAATTACCGTTTCGCTTTCTATTTTCGGTAGTCGGGTACCTATTACCTAGTGTTTTGTAATACTTAGACACTAGATACCTATTGTACAGTAGTAGTCAAATGTTTATTTGACATTTCAGTAGTTCAAGGACGACTAGTTGAATAGAGGAAAAGCTTGTCATACATTATAGTATTTAAATAGCTGTAGGTATTATTGTTACACTGGCGTATGTACCTACCATATATATTAACATATTGCCAAAGTTGTATATATTTAGGTATTTTTACTGCATTATCCTACTTCCTACTAATCCTACTAATCCTTCCTACTAATATTATAAATGTGAAAGTTTGTGAGGATGGATGGATGGATGGATGGATGGATGTTTGTTACTCCTTCACGCAAAAACTACTGAACGGATTTTGATGAAACTTTACAGTAGTATTGTTTATACATCAGAATAACATATAGGCTTTAAATTATAACGATATTTTGGGAAATTCCCACGGGATTGGGGAAAAACTATTCCACGCGGACGACGTCGCGGGCAAAAGCTAGTTCTAAATATATCTCAAATGCGGATTCAATCTAATTCCTTCATATTTTACAACTGCGTAGAATGTTATTTGCCTAGTCGAATATTATTGTAATCTATGCCTAGACTAGGTCAACATAGCGAAACTGCGACATGCGAAAATTTCAATGTGCAGCTGACAGCGTGCCGTGTACAACATGAATTCAATCCAAACCACGGAATATGTAATAGTTTCTAAACATAGGGTGGGTAGTTGCATATAAACAATAACAAGAAATAGGCATGTTGTATCATTTATGAAGTTGAACACGGCAAGACGGTTGAAGAAAATTTGTTCTACATCTCCGGGGAGTATTATATTTTAACAAA
Source organism: Subacronicta megacephala (assembly GCA_958496365.1). NCBI lineage: Eukaryota > Metazoa > Arthropoda > Insecta > Lepidoptera > Noctuidae > Subacronicta > Subacronicta megacephala. The sequence goes on from OY292534.1 coordinate 3,999,339, forward strand.
GTGATAATTTATGAATTGTACACAAGACTTATTTTTCAAATATTGATTTAAGTCATAAAAATGAGTAAGTAAACCTACTACAATATTCACGATTTAAATTCACGATAGGGGTACAAATGGCAATACATCCTAATCACAGAGAACAAAACGCGATCGCTGATTGAATCAAAGATAATATAAGTAATAATAATGTATTCAGACCATACTTTTATGAAGTTGCGGCAATCGGACTGACGAAAATCACAACTACTGACTTGAAAAGAACGAAAAACGTAAAATATTCATCGAAAATTTAATAAAGCTCTCTTAGCTCTCAATATTCAAGATTAAGTGAATGACGTCCAAGGCAGACTGTGTCAACGGCAAGGCTACATGGGGTCACACAACCCAGCTGACGGCCGGGCGAGCTATCGATTCGCCTCCCCCTACCCCTTGCATGCCGCGTCTACCCAAAAAACGTTCACTCCTACGGAACTCAAAATATATTAGGGATATTAGTTTAAGAATGGCATGTCGATATAATTTAAAGCAGAAAACCATATTAATTTAGTTTTCATAACATAGGTTCTTGAAATCAATAGAGCAATGGTTGAGTTAAAATTTTAGTTTGCATGGATACACATGCTGTTACATACATATTTCATTACATAATTTTTCTGAAAAAGTAAAAATATATGTATTTTTTTAAATATTATCAACTTTTAGTTATACCTAAGTAATATTTATTTAGGTACTTTGGTAAACGATTGTTTTTCTTTATGCTGGGCCGTCCCATGAAAAACTCAGTAAGGGACTAAACAAAAATCATTTAATTCATTTTCTCTTACATACTGGGTTTTGCAACAGCCATGCTACATAGTACCAACCCATTAGGATTTTTTTTGAACTGATAGAAAAAATATATACCTAATACTTATGTGGGACAACACATTTATTTTTCCCCATTTTCCCCTTAAAATGCAAAATATTATTGCCAAGGCATAAAAAAGTTATAAGTTATTTAATATTTTTTTGTCTACAAGTCAGTAACTTATTGGTTACTTGGCAAAAAAATGTTAAATCTCACAACTTAAACACATTTAATTACGTTTATCCCATATCTACATCAAATGTGTCTTTAGCGTCAATATTAATAGTATAATGTATTGCTAACTGATTGCCATGACCACCATAATGATCTAGTTTTTCCTTGCTGTTGATTTATTACTGTGACTCATACTAATTAATTATATCTTATAAGGTAAAGTGGCCTATACAGAAGCTTAATTACAAATCTGAAAAATGTTTACTTACAAAGTATGTTGATGTAATTGAACTTCAAAAAAATAAGCAGCAGTATCCTTATGGGGCATCAAAACCCACCTATTGCACTACCAATGTGAACCCACTTGTAATACAAGCATTAAACTAAGCTTAGTATGAGGGGTTATAAAGAATACTAGGAATGTGCGACTCATATTGCTAGTAAGCTTTTTATAAAAAAAAAGAATAAAAAATATAGGTAAGTACTTAAAAAAAACTGTTAATCTAGAATACTGCAGCTTTTCATTGGTGAAATAATTATTAACATTTATTATGTAGTTTCAGAGCTCATTAGAAACAAATCTATCCTCTTTATAATACAAAGAATTTGGGATCTATTTCAATACTTACTTGCCATCAGTAGGTACAAAGATTAAATTTAATAATAATATATTATGGCGACTCTGACTATTATTCTATATTTGTCAATAAGTTATGACATAGGTATCTTATTATATTACATTTAGTAGGAGCATGACCTGCTATTTTCCTTGTAATTAAAATTATCAAATTAAGGGCATTTATATGTGTGCTGTTGTGTTTATTAAATTAAAAGATTCTGGTACATTTCAAAGATGGACATGATGTTCCTGTTTCTGCCAGTTTTAATTTTAAAATTCAGATGGATTGCAGGAAGAATTCGATGTGATAGATGTGAAATATAGATGTGAAAAAAATATTATTTTTTATTTGCATTGCTAAGACTGTACCTACCTCTGTGTTATGGTTTCAGTCACTGTAATCTTGAATTTATTTTTATTCTATTGATTGGAATTCTGATACTAACATTATAAATTAATTCGTTATAGTTTGTTGAAGTTTGGTTAACATTGCTTGAATGTATAATGTAGTGGTTGTTTGAACTGTTATACTTGTGCTGCCATGGTAAGTAGGTACTTATTAAATTTTGCAAAAACTTCCCAGGAATCATGCTTTTCATGTACCAATACCAAATTTTCTGTTAGGCCTACAATGTTTGACTACTGTTAGTTTTGAAAACGTATGTATCTATATATTTTACCATATATATATATTTTTTTTAATTCTTTTCTTTATTGCCAGGATAATTTCCGGAAGTACTACCAACCAGTAAAAGCATTAAATGGTATGTTCTTATTTTAAAAACAAAGTTGCTGATCTGCTCGTGATGCGCTCAGTCTACCTACCTTCATGTAAGAAAATTATTATTTTATAACAGTAAACACGTCTTTAACTAAATATAGACAGACAATAGACTCGCTTAGCGTATTATTTCGTAAGCAGTAAGTGTAAATATTTACTCACTTGTGCGTATTCTTAATCCGAGTAAGCAACTGTGTAATCCTCACACACCAAACCGTAGTTATACACAATACACATCACAAATTCCAGGCATTACAGCCACATACATTTAACAATACACAAAAAAGTACACTTTATCACACCGGCATTGTAATTTTATTGTATTCGAATAATAATATTACGCGAAATTCATCGTTTACACAGAATTCCGGAATAGTTAAACTTGACAGATGTCGTATAATTATCGATAATTGTTAAAATCACGTTCCGTACCGCAAAATGCGAACGTATCCACTTTTATCACGGCACGGATAAACTAAACACGATCTACACGCAGCGAGACGCGTCGAGCAACGCCCGCAAAACCTGTATAAACCGTACAAATTGAAAAGTTAAATGACGGTAAGGTGAACAAGTAGTGCTAACGCCAACGTAATTTTACCGCATAAAACTTGTCATACGAGAATAGTGATTCTGTGCTATTGTCAAAGTGGTATTTTGAGTTTTAACACTGCGCTGCTGGGATCTATGCGTACTGCGTAGCATCTCTAGTAAGTCAGTCTGTGGCTGGGTTAGGTGGTAGAGATCTTAATCATCTGAACATTGATTATGTGGGTTTTAAAATTTTCATTATTAAACTAAAATATTTATAAACTAAGCAAGTACAAAAAATCATGTAGTAGTAGTAAAATAATAATTAAGATTGTTGCCGGTGAAAAAATAATTTATAATTAAATACCCGCCATCTAGTGTCGAGTAGCGCTACTAAATCTATACAAATAGTTTCATATTTTATTCATTAGATGTCGCAGCCATCAGTATCTGTATAATAATTATTTTATAAAAATGATTAAAAATCATTGTTCACTATGATGAAACTTTCATGCAGATCTGCAGATCTTCAGATTTGCCCAGCGGGTGATCCTACAAAATTTGATAGTGATCTGATCGATAAAATGAGATACCCACCAAGGACCAAGGAGGCTGGCAGCAACTGGATGAAAAGAGCTAAAGATCAGGCTCTGTGGCGTTCACTAAAAGAGTCCTAAGTCCAGCAGTGGACGAATACGGGCTGATGATGATGATAGAACCAAGATGTTATCACTACTGGTCACGACTAACTTTGACCTGCCTACGTATATCTACTACAAAACAAAATGTCCTTACAGAAAAAAAAATCAGAAGGAGGTATCCAAGAACTTTACTAGTCATTATTTGTGGTATGGAAAATTTGGCTTAAACATACGCTTAAAGCCCTTTGTTTCAGCCTATTATCTTCTTGCGCATATATTTATTTAATTAGTTAATTATATATTTGTATTTTATAGGCATTTTTTATGCAAAGATTATAAAGTTATTTTAGTGAAGGAAAAATTCGACCGCGGGCAGGCTCGAACCTGCGTCTTCTGTAAATTAAAAAATGTAAAGGCAAATTTCGTTCGAATCCTGCCCGCGTTCGTATTTTTTCCTTCACTAAAATAGCTAGATAATTATACTTTAGTACAGAACTGTTCAAGGCGGTCTTTGCACTTTCTACTAACCTTTGGGTGATCCAGAGACAATCACGGTATTGTACATACATACACTCACGCCTTTTTCCGATTTTTTTTCGACTCTTGGATATCTCTTTCGCTTCTTCCACATTCATAGGTCTAATCATATATCAATCTCGGTATAGTTTTACTTTAACCTTTTGAACGCCATTGTCACATATATGTGACAAACGAAATCTTACCCTGAACGCCAACGTCACAAATATATGACAAAATATACGTCGCCCATTTTATGAAATAAACAATGTAATCATTACTTTAGTGTGTTTTCACTACCTTGTGTAATTTGACAGAAAAAGTGGCCTAGCGTCAGGGGTACGGCGATACGTTTATACTCTGGCGTTCAAAAAGTTAAAAGCCCGCATGAGGGTGAATCCTAACATTTATACCCGTAAAACATAGAGTTACCAACTGTATGGTGCATTGACTGAACAACCTGAATTTATATGCAAGTAACCATCTGATGTAGGCAGCTCACTGACAGAGAGAACTTTGACTCGAGAGATATCATACCATCTCGCCTGTATTTCCCGAAGGGTTAGGCAGAGGTGTACTTATGTCCACCCACACTGCGCCGGTATGTTTAATTCCCATGTAAAAGGGGGCGAGTCTATTGCCGTTAACCGGGCACAAATCCAGACTCCCGAGCTGCTACTAAGAATTTCTTGAAAAACCTAGTAACACTGCTCGACCTGGGGATCGAACCCAGGACCTCTAGCGTAGCAGTCGCGCTTAGGACCACTAGACTAATGAGGCGAGAGATATCATATTGTATCGTCTTGGAATACAATCTGTATTGGAATTTCCAATACAGATTTCAGCCCAAGGCCCAGGCAAGTACAATTACCTACAGATAATTAACTAATTAATAGTTGCTTTTAAAATATCAACATTCAGTTCGGTTCATTGAAAAAAAAAACAGCATTACAAAAAACCGTTTATTTAAATATGCACTGAAAAACTTATACAACAGTTGAAAACTTGAAGACAAAATACGCGACTGCGCAAGAGACTTTGGCAAATACACTGAAAGTAAAAAAATAACTTTTATTTCGTATGATTACGAACCAAATTCGAACGTAGATGCTAGTAGCCTAAATAACATAATTTATAGATTTACGATAGTTGTGCAGTATAGACACAGGTAGGGCTCTGCCCGGCAGTCTTATGAAGCATTTATTGGACCTTGTAGATCCTGGTGCAAGTCACATCCTTAGCTGTCATCACCTGGAACATAACAAAGGTTTACTTAACTGTTTATTTTTTATTATATTTTAGCATTAAATATTGCGAAATGTTCACAAAGATAATATGAATTTTCTAATAAAAGAAAATTTACAGTGAAAGAAAAATTCGATCTCAGGTCGGGTTTGAACCTGCGTCTCTCTGGTTAACGTCGCCTGAAGACGTAAAATTTGGAAGAGAAATTCGACATCACAGGCAGTGGTCTCGGTAGCTTAGTTGGCAAAGCGTCTGGTGTACTTAACCAGAGAGACGCAGGTTCAAACCCTGCCTGACATCGAATTTTTCTTTCACTACAAATTTTCTTTAATTAGAAAAATCATATCTTTGTGAATAAAAAAGGTTTTATAAAAATGAACAGAGCACCTTGAAGCTTATTGATACAAAAAAAAACAATAAAACTACTCTAGACCTAAAAATCGAATGGGAGGGGAAGGGGAAAGGAAGAAGGAAAGGATCTCAGGGAGAAATTGGGTCTCCAGAGCTCCACACTCACCGTACAAAACGCGACAGTATTTTTTTTCTTTTTTTTTAAGTATCATTACAAGATAGTCAATACAAGCAGTTTTGCTTGCATTGAACATCAACATAGTTGTGACAAGGCTACCTTAGAATATTCAAGGTTTCCTACTTAACTACATACTAGATCGTTATTAAAATAGCATGTCATACGAAATTCGTAAAATCAACCCGTGAAATCAATTTTATATCCAACTTGTACAATTTCCGAGTCTGACATAATGTGACTATGATAACGCTCCTCGAGGTTAGAAGAAGTTTGATGAAGATTGTTATTTATTTCCAGAACCTAATGGATAATAGTAAATTTGAGATCAGTTATGTATGTTTATATTTAGGTCCCATGTAATAAGGGGGAGCCGAGAGCCTACCATAATATTGGCGACAAATTGTCAAAAATCGGGTAAAAACGTCAAAAATCACTCAATTTCTCCCAGATAATTCTTGGCGAAATCGAGTGTATTACTATTATAATTTCCAAATATCAAAGGGTAATTCTCTTACGAAAATTAACCCTTAGCCAACATTGATGACAATGCTGATGATTTTTATAGCGTTGAACGTTTTACATCTTTTAAACTAGATGGCGTCGGCATTACTTAACTTACGACCTCTGAGAAAAAAACACCTGAACAAACATGATGGTCTTTTGAAAAAAGGACCATATAGTTTTTGAGTAGACCAATCACATCATTATCATTGTGTTGCTCATAACGCTACAGAAAAAGGCCATAGACAACTAAGTGAGATACTTACAGCCTTCATCTCCTCAGGTCCGAACTCTCTGATGTAGCTGACTTCGACGCCATCCGCGGACTTCTGCACTTGCTTCAGAGTGTTTCCTTCGAAAGTGCACACCGACTTCACCTGAAAAAGTAAAGTGTTTTTGGTTACCATTGGTATGTAGGTAGGTAGGTAGGTATGTTCCTGATGGAAAGGGCAAATCCATGTAAGAATAGCTTTGAAAATGATTGACGAGCTTTTGCTCTCTATTACACTAAGTGAACACAGCAGGCAGGTTGAAATGGCCGCTTTCAATAAACTATATTACTCAAGTGCATATTATATGATTCACAGTACAATATCTAAACTAATATTACAAATGCGACGGTAACTAGTTTGTCTGTCTTAATATTTCACGCCTAAATATCTAAACAATTTCGATGAAATTTGGTTAGGAGAAAAATCGGATCTTCAGGAAGGACATATACACGGCAAGGCGTAGTTTTAGGCGGCCTCACTTCTTTGTTCGCAAAGTTCCATCTTAACTTTTTATTTGATTTGAGTTGAAGGGTTAGTATTTTCTTAACAAAACCAATTAATCAATAAATTTTGAGGTGGTTGCAAATCCTACCTACTGACCCAGCAAAAGGTAGCGAAAGAGATTGTTTTTTGGCCTTCATTTAGTGGTTTAGAACCTATTTCTGATGGATTGTTCTGTTTACATGACGATATTCTACATGTCAAATAAATTCACTGAATCATACCTTGGCGCCATCAGCTCTGTCCTCATCGAACTCTTCGCCAGGCTTGAACTTGACCTCCGTGGTCTTGAAGGTGGAAGAGGTGACCAGGTTAAAGGTGTCGCCATCTTTGCGGAGCTCCACTGTTGGGGTAACGGCATTGGCGGCCTTGCGGGTGATCAGACCGACACCTGGGGACAAGGAATTGAGGATTTGAAATTAACAACTGGCTATTGTTCTAAGGTTCTATAATTTTTGTTGAGAGATATCCATACTAATATTATAAAGAGGTCAGACGCGCGTCCACGCGGGCGAAGCCGTGGGCGGAAAACTTATTCGGTATATATAATAGAATTTGCACAGCAACATTTCGCAATACCTGCATTTTTTTAATGTCTTTTTCAATATGTATTGAGTAAGCTTCTGTTGATCACTATCTGCCAGTGCACGGGTCAGAGAGTAGCCTTAGGGGTAGAGTGCGTACCTAGATACATGAATAAGTGATTGACGGCGGAGTAAGCTTGCCTAGAAGTAACCCATTCAGTTATTGGCGGAGCCAGGATTTTGTTAAGAGAGTATATAGAGGCTTATATTAACGAAGTATGATATGTCGTTTAATTTTTAAGATTTGCGGGGGATGGACTGCCCAAAGATGAAAAGATATGCGGCTTTAGAGGCAAATGTGGAGCTTCGATTATTTCACTAAACACTACCTTTATCATTACTACACCAGCCTACATAATATAACATATATAACATATATAAGAATTTCGATGAATTCATGAAGGCTCTGGGGCCTTCATGAATTCATCGAAATTCTTAGTTTCCACCAGCTTATACTTCTTCCCCTCCCACAGAAACATGATTAGGCACACACATGAGACATGGATCAATGACAATAAACCACGCAGGCTCTGTTGACATTCAGAGACGTCAAAGTGTCAAAGTAGTGTTCAATATCCAGCATAAAGACAAAAAAGGTTGATGAATAAGGTGCATCTCGTTAGAGGCCGTCCTATGCAATTTCCAGTGCTTAGGCTCCACTCGGATCTCTTTCTTGTAGAGAGACTTATTTCAGCGTGGCTCTAGTTTTCTTAGTGGATACAAAATTACGAGAAGAAATATTATCAATAAGTAATTGATTGAAACCTTCCTGCGGTCACTGCCAAGAGTTATAAATTACCGATGAGTAATTATCAGTAGTGTTTCTATCTAAATGGTAGAAAAACTAATGCATAGATACACAGAAAAATTTAATTAATGACTTGGTCGTATTGAAGCTGCATTTCTTTGCTCCTAATTATAAACTTGCATTAGTATGGATGGCATGCGCCTACGACTATCGAACGGAAATCGCTCCATAAAAGGCGATACCGATCCAATTAGAAATAGTTCAGCTAAATCTAAATCTTATCTCTTAACAATAAAAACTATGTTTCTTTGGATGTTTGTATAATAATAGACTATAATGAAAGTTATTATGTTCCTCTATGTTCTATTTTAAAGTCGTTATATGTCTTTGCTTGATGCAATCATGAAACTTCAATTCAATTCAAAAGAAGCGGCGGTAGCCTAATGGCTAGGGCGTCGGACTTGCGATCATGTGGTTGCCGGTTCGAACCGCACCCATTGCACTACCGACGTGAACCCACTCGTAACACAAGCATTTAGCTTAGCACAAGGGGTTAACAAGAATACTAGTAATATATGACCCACATTGATAGTAAACTTAAAAAAAAAAAAATAGACAAACATGGGCGTATAGACACGATAATATTACATAAGATACTAATATTTTGGTTTGGCATTATAGTCGAAAATCAACTACAAATACTGCTTCTATGTTCTATTGGTCGCAAGTTCAGCTGCTGAGCGCAAAGTCCTGGGTTTTGATTTCCAAGTCAAGTAAAGAGTTATTGGATTGATCTATGGAGTGATTACAGCTTATAGATTGTTTCCAGTTAATGGCAATAGACTCGCCCCCATCCGCCCCAACCTGCCGATGCCGGTCAACAGTGGATGTACAAACTGTAAAAAGTATCTAGAACCCTTTGGGAACGGCGTGATGATATTATAAATCTACGTAGTTAATATTCCATTTATTATTAGCATTGTTTTGTACAAAAAAAATTGTAACTACTTTATAAACCAGAATAACCCTATTCAACTCAACGGAACGATAAACACTAACACTCACTTAGCACTATAAAGTGCTATAGCAATTTAATTGGCATTTCAGAACCTATTTTCGACGTAGTTTTGCGCTTACGATCGATCAACACAACACACAATGCCCAGATTTAGCTTAGCGACACGCCGGTCGTGACTAATTCTGTGTGTGTGTGTGTGCAAATCTAGACGCAATCAACAAATGGCTTTGTGGTTGAACATCTCTCTTACGAGTATAACGGAGATTATACGGTCTTTAACTGGTCATCCGACCATGTAACACGCTATATTGCGATATTCATTCATCATCATCATCAGCCCGTATTCGTTCACTGCTGACCTCTTTAAGTGAACGCCACAGAGCCCAATCTTCAGCTCTTTTCATCCAGTTGCTGCCAGCCGTCTTCCGCAAATCGTCATTCCACCTGGCCAGCGTCGTACACTACGTTTGCAAAGACGGACGTGCGTTTCGAAGACTTCTGTGGAATGAGCGATGAGAAGACTTGCCGAAGTTTACCAAATGCTGCGGTATTCATTGGAACTCCAAATTTTCAACAAATCTGATGCGAAGAGGGAAGGCAGGGCCGGATGCCATGAGGCCATGGCCAAGGCCATGTAGGCGCTTGGCAATACGACAATAGGCTATTTAACAGGGACATATCCCCTCTCAATGCCGCCCAAAAACATTAAGAGCTTATATCGTGGAACTTTGTAAGTAGATTACAATTATTTTTTCAATTAAGTATTTAATAACAATTTTCAATAATACTTATTTTTAATAAATCGAACACCAGTTAAGTACCCTATTGTCGTATTGCCTAGTCTTAGAGCCTAGGCAACAATGCCTATGCCAATAATTATTGCCAATGGATTGAGGAATGCCTTTTAAGTTTTCTCCCAAAGACTTTAAATTAAATATTACTTTACCGATAGACAGAACATGATTAGTGGAAAAAAAACCATTATATAATCTGTGGCTTACTGAATAAGTCAACGTGGCCGATATTCTTCTAAATCGCAGTCACCAAGTCACTATTGAATAGAAGGATGTTTTCGTTACCAAGAAGGTAGCTATCCATTGTTGGACGCAAACTTCCTACGTGCAAACATAATAACGAAACACCTGAATGAACATATTAGCGAATAGACGCTTTTTGGTCTGTCGGATCGCGAAGTGTGTCGACCGAATGAACAGAGCAAATTTACCTTTGCAAAGGTAGGATTGCACAGCGTTTAGTTCATGGTAAGAAGTAGTGGTCTATTTGGCAGGGCCTGATTTGGCCCGGGAGCGGTACCCCCTGCTGCCCTCCCGGCAAGAAGGGGTTCCGCCCCGGGGACTCCACAAGAGGGGCTGTTAAGCCCGTTAGCCTTCCTTTTATTCGGAAAATAAATAGGGGCTTCCGCTCCTTAGTTGCCCCAGGGCTTACCATCCTTCGAATCTGGCCCTAATATTTGGCCCAAACCTGCTACATTTCGTCGTTTCTGCTATCACACAAAGCATCAAGTGACGTAGCTTGCCCTAGACGGACCCTGTATTACACCTTACACACGATATTAGAAGTACAGGGGGGGGGGGGGCATTTATAAGGCGACATGTCTTGGAAGACCATGCAGTGGAAGATTCTTACCCAATGAACCACCCCGGTGGTCACCATCAGCACATGGCAGGGACACTGTTTTAAAAGACCACCCCATGGCCCCCGCCTATGCAACGCCTGTTAGGGCTCATCACTGGGAAGACTGTCAAAGCGTCTTCCCTTAACGTTACTGCGCACGGTAGCATATGACCACTGCGCCCCTGTCTTCTCCTCTGGCTCCGCTCCGCGCGCTCAGGGATGGGAGACTCCCTAAGCGCTCTGAGCGGAGCCAGAGCGAGAGACCCGCCTGCTTTAAATAGTATACGAAATACCTACCTTTAGTGCCTGACAACATAAACGAAGATAAGTATTAAAAAATAAATAAGTAAGTAAGTACCTAGTCTATATGCGTCCAAAGAATGAAACAAAGACTAGAGATAACTAATAGAAGATGTGATAAACACACATCAAGTGCAGATGAATCATTGTAGGACACAGGTGCTTGATCTTACAAGGTCACCTTAGTGGAATTGTAAACATCTTTTATCTTTAATGCAATCTTTATCTCACATTTAGGTTCTTAAACTGTAAATCCAACTAGAGCCGACAACAATTTAAGTACGGTCGCCAGCACATCAAATTACAACAAAATGTCTAATTTTCTCAGTTGATTTTGAACTTAATGACTAACATTTTAAGGTTTAAAATCATTTGGAGAAATTTCACAGTTTTGTATAACTTGATGTGCTGGCGACTGTACTTACATATAAGTAAGTAAATCCGAAGGAAAACAGCCGAAGATCGGGCTCTGTGTTCACTAGGAGAGGCCCACGTCCAGCAGTAGACGAGTATGGGCTGATGATGGATGGATGGATGGAAGTAAGTAAATATATCCACCCAAAACTACAAAGTCTAGAAAGCAGAAATTTGTTACATTGGAACATTCGCTAAGAAAGAAGTTTCCAATTAAAAAAGGCGAAATGTGGGGAGTTTGTATCAAAAATTAAATTAAAGTTCTGTATCTTTAAAGTTGAATACTTTTTTCATAAATGTGTGGATTTTTCTATGAAATTCTCAGTAACAGCTTAGAGTTTAGATAAGTGACAGGATAATGGGCAATAGGCTCGCCCCCTATGACGTGGGACCTAAATATAACGAACAGTAAGCATCCAATAAGAACACCTCTGTCTATGCTTTCGGGGAATATAGGCGTGATATTTAGAGGGGAAAAGGTTAGAATGATCGAGTTTTAATGCGTCATATAAACCTCTAAATCCACATCTTCAGATAAGTATTGGAAAATATACGACGATGTTAATGCTATTGCTAATTGCGTTTACTAATTAAGAAACTTCGCATTGAGTTTATAATCTACTGGTTAATTTACTTACAAGCGAATCATTGTTTAATGCCCTTCAATCAAGATAGAATGTACATAAACATACATACATACATACCTTTATGTCCGTCGTCCCTGAAGGGGTTAGTCAGAGGCGTACTAAATGTACACCCACAATTCGCCGGTATGTTTAGGGCGAGCCTATTGCATGGGCACAAATCCATACTCCGAGCTAGTATTGCGAATTTCATAGAAAAACTCAATAACACTTTGCTCGACCTGGGAATCGAACCCAGGACCTCTCGCTTAGCAGTCGCGCTTAGGACCACGTGACTAATGAGGCAGTTGAGCAGGCAGCCCTCCAATATAAAATATACTAAGCTAAGCACTAGGTACGTATATGGCAAGTCCCGCTGGACCAACGCATTGGCGCAGTTCAGGAATGCACGCGTAGGAATGCAGTTCTGCAAGTCGAGCAACAGTTAGACGAAACTTCGGCCTAGTCTAGCCACCCACGTAGAATATGACTAACTTCCCGCCAATTCTGGCTCCAATTACGAATTCCAATGATTCGTGTTACAATTTGAGTATAATGAGATGAGCATCCGCATGGCTTTATGTACCTAGCTAGATGAGACTTTGGTATGACGCCAGAAAAATATTTCCATAGATAGACATCAGACTTCCGTATTCGAGCGCATAATACAGCAAAAATCGTTCACTGTAAAAATCTGTTACAAGTTCCCAGTACCGCATCTCATGCCTCCAATTATTATCAACACGCACAGATGAATCGATAAACAATTTTGCGTTCCTATTGGCTGAATAGTGGGCGCGGCGCGACGCCATTGGTTGGTATCGCGTGGTGTGACGTCAAGGCCGACGACCTTTGAATTGGCGCAATTTTTCAATTTAGAACACATAGACGGAGGAGGAAAGTTTTTGTCAATCAAATAAGCATTTGTTTGAATTATTGCTGGCACTTATCGATCATAGATATCGAGTGTGAACTAGGACGAATGAATACGATACCTTTGCCCTTGATTTATTTTAACGTACATTGTAATTTACTGATGTTTTTTTTTATAGTAGGACATACCTACCACATAACCATTTTAGAAAAGTGAGTAAAAAATATTTACTTTTACTAGAGTTTCGTCAATAATATATTATGATCAATCGATCGTCTTTGACTGTTGCAAAAAGTTAAGCGAACTTTCAATTTCCCAGTAAATTTTCATATAATTTTCGGTTTCTAATGCGTCTAATTCAGACTATCCAATATGTCATATTACCTAATACTAGTCAGTTTACCGGTTATCTTATCATGTTGTAAAAGGTAAGTATTTCAATAAACATGTTAACAAGTCGGTTCGTTTGAGGGATTAACTAGTTTAAGCACCTAGTTACATTACATGATATTTAATTTACAATTTTAGCTGATAGTTTAAAAAAATAATTCCATTGTATGGACCCGAAGTCAAAGAAGGTGCGACGATAAAGAAATAATGACTTAAATAAATGCTGGGAACCTTCTATTTTTATCAGATACCTTCTAAGTTCCAATAGCTTAACCCTTAAAGCACCTTACTACTATTGCTTTGAAGTTTTTTGGCAATCTTATACTGCAAAAAAATATTTGAATTTGCGAGTGAACTCGAGCGCTGTTTACTATGACAATTCTCACCTATGGTCTCTTATTAAATATTTGATTAACACCGTCTGCCGCTAAGGTATCAACCCGAAGTTATGACAAATTGTTATATTCATGCTATCAGAGTCCTAAACCTAGCAACTACACTAAGTATACCTGAACTCTCTAAAACTTATGATTTTTTTTTAAAGTAGACAAAACATATTTAAAAATAGACCTACAGATAGCAATTGATTGTGCAGAAGGATATTTTGACAGCTATGGACAGATAACTGCATTATCTGCCAATTATAAATTCATTTACTAGAAACATGGCGCATCTTATAATAATGAATAAGTTTATTATTGATTCTAATCGTCATACTTTTATTTTTCATTGTTTCTTTTCTTTTGGAATGTAAAATATGTAAATATTGTAAATCTAGGAACCTAAAATAAATGTTTTTTAAATCATACAAACAGATTTTTCTTCTTAAATATTCATAGAGGTGTTGCAAAATTGTTGGTGGGAACATAACGATTTATAAACTGAGAATTGCGAAACAAGACGAAGGTAAGTGTTCTTCTCCGCTTTCACCAACACTGGAGAAGAATTCGCCACGATGAAAACAGTTGAATAAGAAAATAAAAGTAGGTACCAATAGCGCGAAAATGCAGTCGTTCTGTTTCGTCACACTAAAATAGAGGTGTTCTATTCGTTCGCAGTCGTTTATCATTCACATTTAAAAATAAAAGCGGCGCTAAGAATGAATGTCAGTGAGATAAATAGAGGTTCAATGTCCATTTGGTGCAGTATCAGCTCTGTAGCTTATTGCACTTGATAAAATGGTCGATGCACTAACAACATATTTATGTACCCACTAATCGTATGCAAACTTATTTGTTTTTTTTTATATTAAAATTCTTATCTAAGTATCCATTTACATATAATTATAATGAGAGGCTAATGAGCAACCTATTAGTCTGAGTAAGCGAGCAACCCTTTTGTTCTAATTTTATTTTTATTTTTTTCAAGGAAGTAAGACAAAAACATTATTGTTATTTTCGTTTAAGAGCTGTAAAATAATATATTTTATGCTTATCTGAAGCTTAGTTTGCTCCTAAAATCTTAATTGTAAAAAAAGAATATTTTTAAAATAAGTAGGTTTTTACTAGTAATACTAATAGATACTTAATGTACAATCCGCATTGCCAGTAAGCTTCTTTTTTTTTAAGTACGATACTAGGTACGATTGTTATCATTTAGGTTTAAAAAAAATATTTACCTTTGTAACCTTTAGGTATTTATAAAAAAAAAACCGGCCAAGTGCGAGTCGGACTCGCGCACGGAGGGTTCCGTATCATTACGATTTATGACGTATTAAAAAAAAACTATTTACTAGATCTCGTCCAAACCAATTTTCGGTGGGAGTTTACATGGTAATCTACATCATATATTTTTTTTAGTTTTATCGTCCTCTTATTTTAGAAGTTACAGGGGGGGGGGACACACATTTTACCACTTTGAAAGTGTCTCTCGAGCAAAATATTCAGTTTATGAGGTATTAAAAAAAAACTATTTACTAGATCTCGTTCATACCAATTTTCGGTGGAAGTTTACATGGTAATGTACATCATATATTTTTTTCAGTTTTATCGTTCTCTTATTTTAGAAGTTACAGGGGGGGGACACACATTTTACCACTCTGAAAGTGTTTCTCGTGCAAACTATTCAGTTTAGAAAAAAAATGATATTAGTAACCTCAATATCATTTTTGAAGACCTATCCATAGATACCCCAAACGTATGGGTTTGATGAAAAAAAAATATTTTAGTTTCAGTTCCAAGTATGGGGAACCCCCAAAATTTATTGTTTTTTTTTCTATTTTTGTGTTAAAATCTTAATGCGGTTCATAGAATACATCTGCTTACCAAGTTTCAACAGCATACTTCTTATAGTTTCGAAAAAAAAGGCTGTGACACGATCGGACAGACAGACAGACGGACATGACGAATCTATAAGGGTTCCGTTTTTTGCCATTTGAAAAGACTTTTAAAAGTGTCTTTAAAAGATCTATTTACAGAAATAAATATAATTTATCATTTATACTTTCAATGTCATTCTGTATAAATTATTGTATAAGTATTGGTAAGAGATGAACTTTGGTCTAGATACAGGGAGGGTATAAATTTTTTATGATCGATATTATTAAGATAAGAATTATCCAAAATTTTTTGCATAACAATTTGTTATCATTTAATGATAAAAGTTTTTTATAACGTTTAAAAAGACGAATTTAAGTATTTTGGTACAGATAACAATAATTCTGTTTTTTATTAGGGAATGCAATCAAAAGAAAACAGACTTCGAATACGGTATCTATCATCTTGGAAGTATAGGTAACTAACTGGTAACCTACCTACATATTCTATATAATCTATCAGACTAAATAATTATAAATCGATATTGGTTTATTACCAGTGAAGGTACCTATAGCGTTATTTTTTTTTATATTATATACAAAGTATTTTATAAAAACTAGCACAATGTCCCACAAAATATTCGCGGAGGAATGACGACTCGCTCCCGTGACCCCAGCCAAAAGTGGTGACGCGAACCAAAACCCGTAACAAAAAAGGTATCGCGTAACATACATAATTATACAAAAAAGAGCAGTCGAATTGAGATCCTCCATGACTCAGTTCTATAATCTGAGCTCCATGAGGTAATAGAGCCTGTTAAAAATCAGAGGCCGTAGGTAGGTACCAAATTATTCGAAGTGTGAGAAGGATGCCACTTTACAGTTATAAAACTAAATACCTATAGGTCCATCCTTTTATCTCACACAACCAACAAGTAACTACCTACTGCTTACTAAATAAAAAAAACTCCGACAATTGCATTATAACTCTACCGATTTACATCAAACATAGCTAAGAACACTCCCGACTAATTCACCTTTTGATAACAAAACAAAATCAAAATCGGTTCATCCGTTCGGGAGCTACGATGCCACAGACAGATACACACACAGACACGTCATACTTTTTACACGCCGTCGATTTTTCGTCGGGTGTTAAAAATAATTACGTTCAAAAAGGAGAATAGGTACACTAGGCCGTATTTTGCAGTTGCCACCCAACCTAACTCGCTTTTGTGTCAGTCTATTTATTTATTTGTTGATGCTCGTTAATATTGTTGATTGGACTTTACACCTCACCACCGACCCGAAAACCTATTTGCACACAATGCCGTACGAAAATACCGAAATAACATTAATTAACTTTCATACTTTTGTACCTATACAACAAACAACCTCTGAGATTACTTAAAAAAGAACTACAACTATGTTACTTTATTTTTTTATAAATTAAAATAGTGTATTTTTATTTAAAAAATTAACCTGAAAAAATTTTTAAGTACCCTTCTACAGTGGCGGATGTGTTGAGAAACTAATTTATGTAGATAAAAACAACTTTAATATAACATTTATCTTTATGTCCATGTCCATATCCGAACAATGACTAAATATGATATAGTATAGACCACGGAGGAGCTCCTCCGTGGTATAGACAATGAAGTACTTATACAACAAGATTATCCAAAAAATAAAACGATTTTACGGTTATAAAATATGTAAGTCAGATTATTACGCGCAAATGCAAAATGGAATAACCCAAAAATAAACATTTTTCAGTTTCTTTTATCGACCTGCAATTCTTTTATTCCAATTACCTTCAACATCGTTTGAAATTATTTACGCTCATATTCAATATACAATGAAGGTAAGAATGTGCAATTTGTATTTTAGACATTTTTATAATACGTAATTAATCAGTGTGAAAACATTATGGTGTCCTATATGTCTTTGTAATGTCAAGTTCAACTGACAGATTAAATTGTAAAACGGTTGCGTAGGATTACGCCGACCACATCCTTTGCTGTCTGACTAAGGCAAAGGAAACGGGTGCCTGTCTAACATATTACCATCAATTGATCTTTGAATCGGTTAAGATGATGCTATGCCTATCCTGACTCACCCGATCACGTGAATTACCTAGAATTATAAAGATATTTTTTGCAAATTACTCGTTGGACGTATTCCACTACTATGCATACCTAAAAAGATTTTTGGTAGAAAAGCCTTCTTACTTTAATTATAACGCTTTTCTGAATCATGTTATTTTGAAACACACAGAAAAACATTTCTGTTAGTTAAAATGAAAGGCATGGAAAGAGAAATACTACCTTCAAACAATTTTTCTGTCAAGTATTTGGGTATGCTGTTAGTTGAGTCCTATAATTAATTAACAGAAGTTTAAAGCAAGTGATTCGATTACTATAGCGTGACTTTGCCTCAGATATAGGCAGCTCAGTAGGAGACCATGCACTCGCTAACACAGCTAAAAATATCTTCTAAATATCACCCTTTTATACGATGCAATTTATAGCAGTCTGACATTGAAATCTTGTTATTTATTTAAAAGCGTCTCATTCAGGAATTATAAGGCGTCAAAACAATATTAAGATGACATTGCCAAATGTATCTTCGAGACCTATTTACAGACAAGGGTGACTGACTTATTCATCATAAGCAGAGCGCTTATGCAACGATCTAGAAATATAAATCTAGTCTAGCAATATCCAATCTAAAATAGCCACACTCCAGAAAATGGCAGGACGCAGCAATAATTTGCACGTTCAAGAAGTGACCGATTTGAGTGTATACAGTAGCCAGCAGGTCAACGTATACAAAACTGTCAAGTTTCTCCAAATGATTTTAAACCTTAAATTGTTGAAGATGAAGTTCAAAATCAACTGAGAAAATTTGTGATTTTGTGGTAACTTGATGTGGTAACTTGATGTGCTGGCCACCGTACATTAGCCGATAATTTCTTACAAGTCCATTTTAAAAATATTTGCCAAATAATGACCTCTGCCTAGTTACAAATTTTGGATACTATTATTATTAATAATCCTGTCGGACAAAATAATTTTAATTAATAACACATCCGCTTATACACAATCCCATGGAAATGCTTACAACTGCATTTCCATGGGATTGTGTATAAGCGGATGTGTTATTAATTAAAATTATTTTGCAAGTTTTCTTTAGTAGGGAAAGTTTTTCAAGATTATCATTCCAAAATTTGCTCAAGTACTTTTTTGGGGATTTCAAACTGATCCTGTCTATTTACTATCAAAGTACTATATATTATTCAGACAAGACTCATACAATGAGCGCGCGTATTGAAGCAAACATTGAGAAGACAACGCCTCTTAAATCAATAAAGCCACCGTTTCTCCTCACTAACCAGTAAGAACATCAAGAGGAGGCGAAAATGACCTCTGCCCGGTATCGAATAAACGCAGACAAATCAAGCATGCACACAAATAGAAAACGGAACTGGTGATCAGTATTGTTATAGAAAATGGACGGCTCTCAACAAACCGTCTCGTATCTTATTGACGGCAATTGGAGCTGATTGTCGACCATTTTACAGCAATTGCCCGACAGTCAGACCAACCAATAGGAGCTTAATCGCTCAACTATGCCGGGATATTCTCATGCGATCTTCCTAATTAATTGAAAGGATATTTCGTTGCGGTAGGTCTTTCAAGTTAAAATATACCCGTATTGTTGGCCCGTATGGGCCCACAAAGTGATTCAATAATCACAGCCTGAGAGATTTTATTTCAGACTCGTTTTACGAGGCCAATGACATTTAAATAGAAAAATAATATCTATTTCATAAAACTTTTCATTTATAATGGGTAGACTCACGAAGATTTGATAAAAAATATTACAAAAAGCGAATCAATTGTGACTCCCAAGTTTCATATTAGGTATTGTTGGAATATTGGATCGTGCGTTGACATAGTTCTACGATGTAACGTAATCTTAACCACAAGGATTCTATATCCCCTTTAATATTGATTTGCACGTAATATCAATTGACAGTCTAAGTAGATGCCTACCTAAGTTCTACTGAGGTCGTTGCCACAAAAATAATAGCCAAATATGAAATATGTCTTTAAGAAATGTATACGGTTTTTTGGTATAAAAGTCTCGTAATAAATATGACTGACTGTTGAAAAATTGTATAAGACACGTTGGTATTGCTAACACAGTAATAAATGGAACCAGAAATTATTGTAACTGTCTTGGCCAATTTATATACTTAATACTACACAAATATATATATTAAGTACTACACAAATATCTCTTAAAAATATACAGCTTAGTATTTGCATACATTAACGACGGTAAACAGATAAGAAACTAACAGGTATATTATATTTCCGTTCCGCTCCAACAAAACTACATAAAAAAAGTTAAACTACATTTATTTGAATTTTCTTTACCGTAGTCACAAGTCAGTGTTGTTTTAAATTAAATGAAATTAAGGAGTCAAGAGACAAAGAGGATTCAAACTGGGACCTTACATAAAAACTTATTTAAAAAAATCTCAATTCAGTATTTATTGTTTATCATTTTATTTGAATTCGGACCGATACTTTTTTTACGAAGTCAATAGCAATAAAATAAAGATAAGTAAGTACCGATAGTAATTATTATCAAGTGTAATAACTAGACAAATAAAGGCATTAAAGATGTGTAAATATTGTTGCTATGCTGCATTGCAATTTTATTTAGGCATAAGTATGATTTTCGTTTATCTTAGTAAAACCAAAAAAATAAATATGTAAGTAAAGCTATTTGACATCCAACATTTTTATCAGTGTTGTCACAACATGTCAACATTGTTATGATAAACTGCATGTATTTATGACAAAATCGACTTTGTCGTAGTGTAAATAGGTGTTGGCAATTTTCCGAGTTGACACGAGTCATAGTCCGCACTAAGTCCAAGGTCTAAAGGAGACTAACGCTCTCTGTATTGTTAGTTTTTTTGAAACGATGTTTATTGCGTGAGTTGTTTATTTTTCAGCTTATTTTAGACACATTTAGTATTTATTTTAAAAATGCTGTGATTAATTGTAGTTATAATGGTAATTATTATGTTGAAAAATTATTTTTTTAATTTTAGTCAGAGGTAATTATTATTATTTATGAAATAAATATTTTTTTCATTCTTAATTGTTTACTGTAGTCCACTGACTACTCTGATAAGAAGTATTAAAAAAAACTAAGTACTTCAACAAAATAAATAGTGGTTTGTTGAAGTAAGCAGTTATTTTATTTGAAATGTTCGATTTCTAATAAAATATTAAGTGGAAAAGCTATTATATATTTTTCACATTATCATACATATCCCTATTTTGGATGTTGATTTCAGACATTGACTTGTTCTTATTGTATTACTTATCTGTTGTTTACGTTTGGTTCAGAGGTGACAGTTAGTCATACATACCTAGTTTATAACTTTAACTGTCTATTTGGTATGCTAATTTTCTTTAGCCATTCTTATAATGGCTTGAATCGTTTTAAAAAACAGATAAAAAGCTAGTGAAAAACGTGTCTAGCTTTTTGTACCATTATCCAATAAAGGAAGTGAATAATTTTGCGGGGCACCTAATATGCAGCCAAGCTGAAAGACTAAATTTAAGTATATAGAAACGTTGCTGAATTATTATGAAAAAAAAACTAAGTATTGGAACTTGCATGATGAAAAAAACATGCGATCTCAACAATAGCTTCAATGATAATATATAATAGTAGACAACATTATGGAGTTAAGTAGGTAGGTAGAAGAGCTAGAATCACTAGAATTGCTTTAAATTGGTTTGTAGAACAAATTCAACATGTACGAATAAACTAGCGAGTTAGCGAGTTATATAAACGTAATGAACCATAAGGAAAGTTACTAAAAAAAGGAATACTGTAAGTCATATTCTTGGTATTTAGTCATACAACTATCTGAATTGACCTAATCGAAGTTACGGCTGACCTAACATTGAAGGCTACTCATGAAGAAAGAATGTATGAATTTAAGCCATTAGCGATGTATGGGCTTATTCACTGTTATCGTTTAAATCGCCATGCATATTACAAGGGGCCTTTTGTACCCACTATCGGACCACGATAATGTTAAATAATCATACTCATTGCAGGTGGTCACAAACATTCTATAAGTAAAAGTGAATAAGTTCATTTTTTATTTATCAGCCGCACCGGTAAAACTTTATGAGTAATTATGACTACAAGCAATTAAGATTATACCTAAATTTTAAGTGAATTACTTAGGTATACATAGATATTTTTCGATAAGTCTTTGCTTTAATTTTACATGACCGATGTTTTTCGTGTTCTTCAGCTACACTATAATGAATGAATTAACTCAGAGTTTCCGAATTAGAATAGCTAAATTGTAATAATTTGAATTCAAATAGTTTAGAGGCAGGAGATAAATGTAATTATTAAGATTCGACAGTCCCATTTCAGGAAGATGTGAAATGGGCTCGGGACTGAGGGACATATAGGTTGCTAATATCGAGCAATCTATATGTATAAATTAGAAGGACGGTGAAAAACGAATGCTATGTAGAACAAAAAGACAGTTGGCAGCGAGTGCATGAGGAAACCCAAACATTGGACACTCTGGTGTTTTCAGGGAGGTCTACGTCCAGGAATCGACGCATAAAGCTTGGTGCCGAAGATTATTACTATCGTAAAAAATAAAAGTCTGATGCCTTCTAAAGTTAGATCTCACAAAAAGGCATGATTTAAAATAACAGGAGGCCAGGCTAGAGAAAAAAATCGTTTGTCTATTTAATTAAAAGCTAGCTAGCCAGCACGTAGGTACCTACATTAAATATTTTCTGTTATAAAAACTCATTCGTGGGTAGTTAAGAACGGATGGCACGTAGGCAGTACAGAGAGCATAATGAAACTGGGTTTATCTCACTTGTTCTGCAATGCGGTAATACGTGCAATGTCCATTACTTTATCCAGACATTTTTTCATACCATCGAAGTGTCAACTTCCATCATCTGGTAGTTTACAGCGAAGTCTGAGAAAATTTGTGTAATAACTACAGTACAGTAAGTGATCACGTACATATACATATATTTGGATATTTGTAGAACGGCAGAACCGCTTTGTAGGGAACATAAATTAAAAATACCCTAAGCATATAATAAAAAAAGTAAATTGAACTTAAAATGAGGGTAGTTTAAACTTTTTAAGATTTCAATTAATGATATAATACAATATATGTTTTGAAGTGCATTTTATAATGCAGAGGAATGTCAGGCATACAAAATATTTTATCAGTTTAGTTATAACATCGTGTGTGCAGTTTTATCGTTACAATGACGTTTTTGTACGCAATTTTATGACCAGAAATACGTTCGTAACTTCGGACCGTTAGTATCTATAATAAAATTTGGTAAGTGGAACTTGATAAGCTGGATTATCCAGATATCTAACTTTATATCTATAGCCCGAGTGCATTAGATTAATTATATGGCTTAGTTTAAAAGGTGTTAAGTGCGTTAAGTAGGTATATGAAAATGTAAAGTATATAAAAAGCAGGGCCCTTGAATTACACAACAGGTAATAAAGTTAGGCACTACCATATACAATATAAAATAAAATACAAAACCTAACATCATTATGTCTGAAAGTTATTGTTCGTTCAAGGTTTCCTTTCAACAAGCACATTACATTTCATTGAATGCCTATACATAGTGTACATTTACAATAATACTACTAATACACTAAGGTATTATAACTACAAAAACTTGCAAAAAAAAACAGTTTGCGGGTACATTGAACCAAGTTATAACATAATTAATTATATTATGCATTTTTTTCAATTATAATTTTATTATCAAAGACGATACGAATATGTAAGTTGCGTGATTAGGTACCTAGGATACTTAAAAAATTCGTTAATTTATTTATACCTCATCATTCCGCTACAAAGTTGTGTATTGATGAAGTATAGATTGTTGGCTGTTGTTTTTGTTAAAATTTCACACCAAAAACTTATTTTTTGGTGTGAAATTTATATAACAAAGTTATTAAAGCAAGACATAAAAGCAAATAAGGAAGACAAATACTAAAAGAAGAGGTACTACTGCTTTTGAAATAGCAGCATAAAATCAGATACCAACCACTGATCTAGTAAATATTTTTTATTAGATCTGTGATACCAACATAATAAAAAAACTAAAATGAAGCATAAAAACGTGAATTTTTAACTTCATCCGTTTTCGCAGTCATATTTTATCGACTAAATTAGGTTATACGGTATTCTTTTTTTCGTGTTACTGGAGGTAGTAGTTAGGTTCTGGTTACTGACAATTAATTTAAGTAGGTAGGTAGGTGAATATTTCGTTATAACAATAATTATATTTAAGCTTATTTTTTTTATTAGTTTTTAGCATTAAATATTGCGAAATGTTCACAAAGATATGAATTTTCTAATTAAAGAAAATTTTATTTAATTAGAAAATTCATATCTTTGTGAATTATATTTAAGGTCTAAAAAAATACTCTCTGACCAAAATATCACATATCAAAATTAAATACGGTTCGCCTTCGTACAGTGAATATAAAAAAAATGTTCAAGTGAAACGAGTACAAAAAGGTGGTCGGCTCGGCCGGCGTGGTTAGCGGGGCAGGCCACCGCGCGCCGGCCGGCATCCAACATTGATTTTTTCCTAGAAGCACTGCAATGTTAATACTCCATAAAATCACTTACCGATAGCCTTCATGAACTCGTCGAAGTTCTCCGAAGAGACCATCTTGTATTTCTTGCCAACGAATTCCATTTTATAATATAAAAAATGCTTTTTATTAAAGTTAAAAAATATGTAAGTCTTTACTACCGGTCGGAACTAGAATGAATAAACGCGGCAAACGGTGCAAGTGCTCGCCTCTGCGCATGCGTCAACGAACGAACGACGGATTGAGTAATGAATGGAACGAATGAAGCTACTGAACTGAATTGACCTTGACATCGGTTTTAGACTCTGTGCGTCTGCGTGGAGCGGAGCCGTAGGGAAATGGGAGAGATTATTAGTGTTGTGGGCGGGGCAGCCATGTTACATTTAGCGAGTTATGATTTTGTTTGTTTAATAAATTGGATTATGTCTGTATTAGACCTCATTACTTGGCGTCCGCCATCCGGGGCGTAATTTGCAAATATAGGCATAAACAGATAAGAGTTACGGACCTATGTCACACACAGTCAGCTATGATTAGATATAATTATATCTTTATAGATACACACCATATTTGCAAGCCTTTGACCGGCAATTCGTTATTTAATTGCTCACCCCTTGTAATTCTACCCTACTTCGACATTTCATTCATTACAAAGCTTATTAAGAGTATAGTCTTAGCAACAAGACTATTCTCTCATTTTTCCTTACGACAGAATTACTACTGCCATCACTTTTCAATTTTATTATTCAAAAGCCCCTATCATTTTACTTGCCGGATGAAGCTATTTGCATTGACAATGACTTCAATACTAAGTACATCATTAAAAGCATAATGTGATTTAAAAAAGAAAATATAATAGTCTCCTAAAAACGGCATGGGAACGTTGCCTTAATAGAAATTAAATATACCATCACGCGTATACTCCCCGGACGGTTAAGCAGAGGTGTTTCAATGTACACCCAAATTTCGCCGGTATGTTCAGGTCCCATGCTCAGATCAAATAAAAAGTTAACATGGAACTTTGCGAACAAAGAAGTGAGGCCGGTTAAAACTACGCCTTGCCGTGTACAAACACAATTACATGCACACACGCATGTGATACGTTAATGACGTTTTGATAGACGTGTAGCGATAGCTCGAGTCTGCTCGACTGACAAGATAAGGCGTAGTTTCGGTATACGTGTGTGCGTCTAATTGTGTTTGTACACGGCAAGGCGTAGTTTTAGCTGGCCTCACTTCGTCTGAGGTCCCATGTAATAGGGGGCGAGCCTGTTGCCATTAACCGGGCACATATCCAGACTCCAAGCTGCCACTAGGAATTTCATTGAAAAACTCAATAACACTTTGCTCGACCTTGGGATTAAACCCAGGACCTCTAGCGTAGCAGTCGCGCTTAGGACCACTAGACTAATGAAGCAGTCAATTACAGATAGGATGATCATTCTTGACTGACATTATTGGGTGATAAGCGATTTCAACAAAATATTAAACAAGTAAGTATTTCACAAGCTGATTGACTTTTAATAATTATATTATTTCATTTTAAGCACCTAAGAAATCTTAAAATAATAACATTAATAACAACAGGTGCCTAGTTGCAAGCGCCTGCTAGTAAAACTACCTATAGCAAACATTGTACACCAACGTAACTTGCTAATGATTCCATTCCATCGTTCATCACAATGCCATTTAGATCCATTATGATAAGACAGAATTTTAATAAAAGCGTATAAATAAATAAGTTGAGGCCATGAGAACCAAAGTAGCCTAAATTTAAGTTTTGGCTTAAAACGCGTTACATAAAATAATGGTGTTTTTAAAAACCTGAGTTAGGTACCTATGTTTAATTTTCTCAATTATTAACAGATGGCAGCACAGAACTGTATTAAATTTCAAAAAAAATAGTTAAACATAAACAAGCTTTCAATTTTCCCCCAATCTCAGTATTCATTATTGGTATCTACCAATCTACCAAACCTATCTAGGTTTACTCTGGTTTTCGTGGCCTCAGTTGTCCTGAATTGGATAGTATCAAATGTTTGGTAAAGTAGAACACTTTAGCCAGCTTTTGGACGTATTTATAACTAGCTTCGCCGGCATCGTCCATGATAGACTTTTCTAAATCGGTTCTTTAGATCCAGAGATTAACCCACAAACTCACAAACTGGTAAAGTTGTGAGTTTGTGAGGTTGCAGGGGGGTCCATTAATGCCATAAAAGAAATTGTGATGGATGATGATGAGAAAAACATAAGTTAACCTTGACTAGTGGTTAACTGGTTAAAATACCCAATATAAAAAACAATGGATTTGTGCCCGGTTAATGGCAATAGGCTCGCCCCCTATTACATGGGACCTAAACATACCGGCGAAATGTGGGTGTACATTAGTACACCTCTGCCTAACCCTTCGGGGAATACAGGCGTGGTGGTATGTTATGTTTTATGTTTATGTTTTATAAAAAACAAAAACATCTTGAGGTTTTCGTAGAATCCACAGATTGGCTTTTAATTGTATTTGATTTTATTTATAAATAGCTACCAACGTCAGGGTTGCGTCTCCCATTGACTAAATAACCCTCTTATAGCTGGGTACACGTGTATATACAATGTATACGATAGTAAAATGTATTTAATCTTAATAAAACT
Organism: Subacronicta megacephala; assembly: GCA_958496365.1. Classification (NCBI taxonomy): domain Eukaryota; kingdom Metazoa; phylum Arthropoda; class Insecta; order Lepidoptera; family Noctuidae; genus Subacronicta; species Subacronicta megacephala. The sequence continues at coordinate 4,026,703 of OY292534.1, forward strand.
GAGTTTTCACTGCAGCGACACTGGCCAGCGAGATACAGCTTAGTGCGTTTGTCCACCGCCACCGTCACCGGCACGGCACCGTCAACGAGATTATTTCTGGCCGAGATCACGTTGACGTGACGGTGATCGCTTGTCCACCGCGACGATCCGATCTCGGTGGTTCAGTCAGTTGTTTGATAACTTCTCCTTCTGCTTTTGTACGTAAGAAGGCGTAGGCAATGCAAATAATTTTGGTTTAATGCGATAATACGAGAAATATACATTACAGGAGCGTTTTATGGATTTTTATTTTATGTTTTATTCAAGTTGCGGCAATTTCTTGGGCATTTTTATTGTACCTAATATATTTTTGATATAAATAATCAAAAGCTATTGCGGTGCGACGATGACGTCACGGCGCCACAATCTCGCCAAGTTCTAGCGGTAGCGTCGAACTTAGCGAAAAATCGGCGGACGGGATGACGGTGCTCGGGTGACGGGCGTGCGGTGGACACGCGGCCATAGTAAATGTATGGGTGCTAAATCGGCGCCGCGCCATCATCTCGTTGACGGTGACGGTGCCAGGACAAACGCACTTACCGAGGTTTTATTCGAGTTTTATTTTGTGCTGAAATAAATCAGTTTGCTTTCTTCAAAACTTAATAATAAAAGTCTTATGTGATACGTTCACACAATCTTTCGTTGCCCCATCGCCCCATCTCGGTCTAGGGTATGTTAAAGGCCGTTAAAATATTGAGCATAGATCATGGTAAGTTTAAAGTTATTACATCTGTTAGATATAATATTTATAATGATTCAAAGAGACGGAATGGTATGGCAACCCTGGCGGATGCAGCGGCCATATTGAAAGGGATGGAAGACGCAAGGAAATCATGCCATGGCGTATATCCATTTTAACTAGTATAAGTCCGGTAATTGTGATTATGTTCTTTGCATTGTTAAGTGTACTTGCACGTCAGTGATTGATGTTTCAGTTTGTGTATACGTAACCTATACTCCATTTGGTTAGGTACTTAACTAAAGGTAAACAAATCATAAAAAAGGTTCTTTTATAGTGCCATTTTTCACCTTGAAACAAAACGTAACCAAAATAAATTATTTAATCATTCAAAATAATTTTCCTTTACTATACTAGCATATTTTACTACTTTGTTTAATATTAAATGGTAATTATTAATTCTTAAGCTTGCGACCAATAAATAAATCAAATCTGATAATTATGTCATAAAGTATTGCAATGTGCCTACTAGAAAGAATCTAAAAAGACAGGAAATCAAAACCTTTTTCTACATAATAGACTTTTGATAACTCGAAAAAATTAAGAAGTAGTAGCGCGAGGAAGCGCGGCAAAATAATTAACCGATATTATACTTAGTCGGGTAACCAGACGTCATTCGTAACAATTTTTACTTTCGTTCGTTTTTGTGTTTCTTTTGCCGTAAATTGTATTATTTAGTTATAGTTTTGTTTGTTCGTTGTTTTTATTGATTGTTAGATGTGTTGTTATTAATTTCACTCCCAATTCATAAGATACCATTGTAATAAACGTTGAAGAGCCCTGAACGCCGCCATTTTTATTGTTTACCTTTAGTTAAGTACCTAACCAAATGGAGTATAGTTATATACAACAAATTGGCGACGAGGATGGGATCATAAAATGCGTAGGTACAACGTGCCGACTATAACCTAACAGAACGTTCCCGAAACCTAAAACTTCCTTGATCCAAGGGTATTACTTTTCCGGTGATGATAACCCGCTTCACACTTTCCTGATCCAATACACATTCCTATCTATACACATAATTACATTGTCATTATGGATCAGCAGCAGCTGGGGGGCCTTATGGCACAGTTGGTGGAAGCGATACGTGGGATACAGGCGCAGCAAATATCTCTACAGCAAGCTTTGATACACAGCAATAGTTCGACGAATACGGTTAGTGGAATCAACTTACAACCTTATGATGAAGTAAATGAGTCATTCGATTCCTACATGCAAAGGCTACAAAATTACATTTCCCTAAAAAGGGTAAATGACCCCCAAACGAAGCTACAAATATTTTTAAATTGTATTGGTCCAAAATACTACCAAATACTCAAAAATATTACTGCACCTTCTGCTCTGGAAAGCAAGCCATATGAGGATCTCGTGGCGCTTCTAAAGAACCACATTTCCCCAGAACCAGGTGAGGTCGCCCAACAACACAAATTCTGCTTAAGAACACAAAATGAGCTAGAGTCTATCGCAAACTATGTGGCGGGGCTTAAAGAGATAGGCGGCAAATGCAATTTCATATGCAATAACTGTGAGAAGTCCACCTTTGAGACACACCTGCGGGTACAATTTATAAGAGGGTTAAGATGCTCTGAAATAAAGGAAAGATTATTACAAGAATCAGCCAGTATAAGTTTTGATCAAATTGTAAAAATAGCATTCCACCCATCGACAAATGGGCAAGCAGAAAGATATGTTCAAACATTCAAATATAAACTTAAATCAATGTTAAAGGAGGAAGGCACACTACAAGATAAAATATCAAAATTCCTAATAATGCAAAGAAAAACGCCAAATAACACCACAGGATTAAGCCCAGCAGAAATGATGTTTAAGAGACTGTACAGAACAAGAATAGACTTAGTAAAAAGGGACATAGCTACAGAAAAAAAACGCTGAAAGAGAAGAAAACATTATAACCAAGGAATTTAAAGTAGGAGACCAAGTTCAAATGAGAAATTACAACGGAAACAAATGGAAGGTGGGAGTAATAACAGAAAGGAAAGGAAAATTACATTATAGAATAGAAGCAGAGGGAAGAACCCATGAGAGACATGTGGACCAAATTATTAAATCTTCGGTGGAAGGTGATAATTATATACTACCTAAGGTCATACAGCCAACTGGTCCAGACATAAGGGAAAATACCCCTATTCCTGGTACACCACATTTCAGTCCCATGAAGGAAATTCCACAACTGACAAATGAGACCAATGAAGAGTGTGGACTTCCTATCATGCCAGACTGCAGTGAAAGCAGGCATGATAAGATACAACCAACGGAACATGTTATGACAGACAGCACAGTTCGGCGCAGCACACGAATTAGAAAACCCCCGAAACGATTGGATTACTAACAAAGGGGAGTGTTAGATATAATATTTATAATGATTCAAAGAGACGGAATGGTATGGCAACCCTGGCGGATGCAGCGGCCATATTGAAAGGGATGGAAGACGCAAGGAAATCATGCCATGGCGTATATCCATTTTAACTAGTATTAAGTCCGGTAATTGTGATTATGTTCTTTGCATTGTTAAGTGTACTTGCACGTCAGTGATTGATGTTTCAGTTTGTGTATACGTAACCTAGTTATATAATAAACATATACAACAACATCGATCAATAAGTCCCGAACCTAACGTATTTATGGTGTTGTTTGTAAATTCTACCGATTTTCAAAAAATACTAGCTTCTATAAGATACCTGCCAAAATTTCATAACTTTTTAACAATTTTTTTTAACAACTTACAGTAATTTTAGTTACACTGCTATGAATATTTTCAAAACAATGGAAGAAAAATAATTTTAATGGCAAAACTGCATGAATTAAAGTTCAAATTGCTGTCTCATCTACCGTATTCTCCAGATTTGGCCCCCGGCCACTATGACCTGTTTGTTAACTTCACATAAATGCTCTCTGAAAAAAAAAGGGCTCATATAAAGAAGTGATCGCCAAAACTAAAGCAAAACCTATTTTGAAGGGTTGGACAAATCGCTTTATAAGAAAGTATAAATTTCTTAGAAAGCGATTTGTCCAAACCTTAGATATGTCAGAGTGGCGCTGGACTGATTGTATCATTCTTGAAGAAGACTATTTCGATGAAAAAATCTAATTTTGCCAAAAAAAATGTTTTATTACTTAGGCTCGGGACTTATTGATAAGTATCACCATAATTACACATTAAATATTGCTAGAGCCTGTAAATTTTAAAATGTTTTTTTATGAAACACTAGCTTTGCCATCCACGGCTTCGCCCGCTTGACTGCTCTGTACTTTAATATGTATGTATTATACATATAAACCTTCCTTTTGAATCATTATCTATCGATTGTGAAAACAGCATGAAAATCGGTGCAGTATTTTTTGAATTTATCGCAAACAGACAAACAGATGCGGCGGAGGACTTTGTTTTGTAATATGTAGTAATATTTCTACGTATTATATTGTTCTAAACTATTTAGTGGTAATTGAAAAAATCCATGAATACACAAACATTTACCTACATTTTGAATAGAATATACGAAATATACCAATAAATACTTAGTGCAGACATACAAAATACATACATCGTATATATTCACGTTCTGTTTTGATGGACACCCTGTACGTTTGCATATTTCAAAATCTTTCCTTGTCTTTCTGTAGGTATGTCCACACGTTCTACCCACTTCTTCGACATCATAATTTATTTAGCTGGTTTATGATATTTTTAACATGATGACCTCATTGTGTTTCATCTTACACTGACTGGCTTATGCAGCGAGTGTCGATTCCGCTCGGTTTGTCAAGAGACTGGGATTTAAATAAACCCAAATATGTAGGTACCAAATTTTTGATGCGCAGAAAATCCTTAGGATCATAGGTATGTTTCGGACTCACACCTACTTAAAACCGCACTTTCCATAAATAATGGCTATAGGTTTAGTGACATTCGCCACGACCGTGACATACGGTGGTCCAACCTTCGCAGGTCCAACCTTTTCAGCTTACCTGCTTTTATTTTTTTTTATTTTGTCATGGCTTGTGCAAAACTGCTTTTCATAAATAATATAAGACATAATCGAAGAGCAGAGTTTTTAATAGATACAGGCTCATAATTTAGTTGATATTTTTATATAAACAATCATATTGCTCAACCGAGAAACTTGTTTTTAAATGCTATCAAACGTCAAAAGGTCGCCATTTCACGTTTTTAATACGGATTTTTTATACATATCGCGCATTTAAAACTTATAACAGGTTTAGAATTGAATTTGGAACCGGCCAGTGTATCGGTTCATCGTTATATTTTTAAATCGAACGCCGACAGCGACGCATAAGGTAGTGTTTATTAAATATTTTTCTTTTTTTTTAAGAAATTTGTATACTCAACTTGTAACATACTGTGATTCCATTTTTAAATGTAAGTAATTTTTCCTAGTCGTAGCAATGGAACGCCACTTTAAAAAAAGGTTCTCTTAGCGCGTGCGCGAACATTTTGACATAGGCCAGTATCTTCAGCATCTCAGTGTAGCTTTAGTGGTTCTGCAAACGCCCGCGTTTCCCTGCCCCCTGTGCATATTTTGATAGACAACAAATTTATCACACGATTTTTTTCCAAGGTAAGCTTTATATTTATCTATTCACTATGATTAATCGCGGAAAGCTTTTTATTCGTCTTATTTTTTGTCTGTGTCTACATTTTAGTTAAATGATAACATTTGCATTTCTACAGCTGGAATAGGGAATAATTGATAACACATTATTTAGTACCAAGACTAAAATGTTAGTTAGTTACGATTTCACTAAATTAATACCTTTTTACATAAGGGTGTACCAACCTACTTATTATATCCCTAAAGGAACATTTACAAAATACCCTGGTCCAGTGATAAAATTTTAATGAAATGTTGCGTTGACCTACTAAGCATTCACTCTATTTATCTACTGTTTCATATTACAAAATCATTATTTTTATAATATACCGTGCATTTTAATGAGATTTCGATACGAACGTAATGTAATTTTAAGCTACGTTACCGGTGACTGTAAGATAAAATATATAATCACGCCTGTATCAACAAAAGGACAGGCAGAGGAGATGGATAACAATTTGCGGGTGTTTTTAGGTCCTATGAGGTCCTATGTAATACAGAAAGAAGTACAAAACGAAGAGCGAACCTCTCTTAACGAAACTTGGCTTTTTTCTCGACCTGTCAGTATGACACTAAAAAATTTTGTCGTCGTTTATCTCGTGCCGAAACTGTGGTTGTTGACGATATAATGGTCGAAAGTATTAGTCGCGGCACGCATAATTAGTCCTCCTAGTCATTAGTCATAGGTCTTCACACCTAGCTGCCAAGCTAGCGAGCACTGGACCTATAAGGCAGTAGCATAAATAATATTTTATATATTTCTGTATTACCTACTTAATATACAGATGACTAATACCTCGAGATACGATTTAAAAAAAAAACTATAATTAAGTACTGGTTTATTATTTAGAAACATGTTTTTTAAAGTTCCAGACTTTAAAAACATGTTTCTAACAGTGCAACGGTTTCATGTCATTGCATTTTAAGGTGAAAAATCGAAAATAAACCTTTGATCAGTTTGTAGACAAAAAAAAAATAAGATGATACCTAGGATTATACTAAATAGAAGTAGCGTTATTATTAAGCATTGATTTGCATATAAAGATTGACCTTTTGAATCGTTTTTATTATGAAGTTTGAAGTGATTTAAATATACAGTTGTTTTTCTCGACATTATATGAAGAATGTATTTCTATACTATATTTCTATACTTGCTACATAAATACCATCACGCCTGTATTCCCGCAAGGGTTAGGCAGACGTGTACTCATGTAACCCACATTTCGCCGGTATGTTTAGTTTCCATGCAGGGCGAGGCTATTGTCATTAAGCTGACTGGAAATTTCATAGAAAAACAATAACACTTTGCTGGACCTGAGGATCGAACCCAGGACCTTGTAGCAGTCGCGCTTAGGACCACTAGACCAATGAGGCTGTCTCTACTTACTAATATTATTAAGAGAGAAAGGAGCGGATGTTGTAAGATCGTTTATATGTGGATGGTAATCTCCAGAACCACTGCACCTATTCGAATAAATCTTTCTCTATTCGAAAGATACTTACGCTACTTTCGATGGAGATAAGCCTATCTCCATCGAAAGCAAGCGTTAGTATGGTGACTTAATTGGCGTCCTATAGGTATAGCCATATAGGACGCCAATTTAGTCACCAACATTATTTAAAGAGATGATCATTCTCCTCGTACTGACCAAATTTCCCCACTAAACTCATAACATAAACGATACGTAGAAAATACGACTTTTGATATACGCATAAATGAGAACTGTCAACTTTTGTATAGGAAGACGTATTTAATTATTTTTTATCGATGATGTTATTAAAAAGATGAAATATTTTCGTAAAGGTCCACCTTTACACCACTTAGGTAATAATAAAGTGAAATAATTTGTAAACCTTAATTTAAAGAACAAAAATTAGTTTCAAATATATAAATTATAGACACTGAATAAAAACTAATAAGCCATTTTAGTTTTCCTTTTTTTTTTGTCTGTATGTTTCTACACACATCACACAAAAACTACTGCATGGTATTGGATCCGGTTTTCACAGTTGTATTGTATCTAGATATCTAACTTAAAATTTGATGCATGTTTCATCATCATAATAAGCCGCCTAGAAACCGAGTTATAGTATCTAAGGAAATCCTTGACGCAAGTAAAACCTCGTGCATCAACTAGTTATCAAAAAGTATTTAATACTTAGTAGTAATCATAAAATGTTATTGTAGTATAAATACACGGATGTAGCTCCTACACATAAATTGGAGATGGACGTGCCAATTCTAACTTTACTCACATACTAAAGATATGGTTATTCTATATACCTAGTAAATGGAATAAGGTACTAAACATTATACCTAGTCATAAATTTTATTAGCAACGTGCCTTCAAATGTCGGGGTTGGGCGCGAATATCAATGTTTTTTTGGTTTCTCGCATTTTTTTCGGCTATAAAACATTCTAAGTACATGGCAGTAGATATTTCGACATCAACTAACTTATTCACAATTGGGTATTAAACTTACTTTTGCTTAAAAATCGTTATTGTCGAAGATTCTGGTGTACAATAGTTGATTCGGCGAAAAATGACAACTCCTAAATCTCGTTCTGCTTCTTGCTTCAAGAACCAAGAACCAAAATCATATTGAACCAAAAGTGGTCATTTCAGCCCCGGCCATCTTATATTGAAAGCGTAACCAGCGAGGTTTCATGACTTCGCAGGTATCTAAGTATATATTTCAGCGACATAAAGTTCTTTTTATTTTCTACTTGAGCGGAATAAGAAGTTTATTTCTCATCATATCCCTGACAACATACAAGATTTAACATTTCAAGTATAGTTAGTTTCGTTAGACCAGTTATTTCCAAGACGTTCTCAGAGTTTTTCTAAACAAAATCATCCAGAAATCATGTGTTTGTGGTTGTGGCAAGCTCCCAAGGCATAGAATAAATAAATTTATTAGTATGTTATCTGTGGCCAAAGACTCCGGTTGTATTGAAACGCGCCTGAGCAGGAAATCAACAGTTTTGTGTTTAAATTTCGAATCGCGAAACTTTCGACGTCATTGGTTAACGAGGCATCTGTTGCGATGATTAATCTTTTACAGTGTTGGATTGCTCCTTCTTCTGTAAGTGTTATTTTAGATTTTTCTTAAAAAAAAAAAAACTGATTCTCGAACCATTGCTAGACTAAAGACGCCAGCCTTATTATAATCTAGTTCACATTAAAATTTACGTATAGAAAGACTGCGTTTGGAATAAGGACTAACTCCAAAGATATTGAAAGACCAATTTCCAATTCGCTAGACAGAAATTTATTGCTATTCAGACAACTCCTGAGATGGGTACATCCTCGACATGTTTTTGTTTAGAGATTGGTAGAATCCTGAATATGCAAATTTTGTATTTGGTTATACTTAAGTTTTATACATGTTATACCATATAAGCAGCATAAGTATTTACGTTAGTCTAAGGATCTAAAGCCTGCATTACCTAAGGCTAATAGTCCCCTTTTAGACATACACAATTACAAAGGTTTAGTTCCAAGAAAAGGGTTGATTAATTAATTAATTAATGCGGTGTGAGTTTTGGTCCTTAGTGTCGGAAATAACAGTTTGCTATTCAGGGGATTTGCTGTATGTTAGGTTTAGGTATATAAAACTTTATTTCTGCTCTCACTTCTAATGCGTGGCTGTCGAGTGAAGCTCGCTCCGTACCTTTCATCAGGCAATATATTTTACTGCTTCTGACTAATCAATCAGACAGTCCAAACTGTTTAAAATTTCGAAATTTTTGTAGCTGAATTCGATCCGATGTAAATAGTGAACAATAAGGCGTGATTTAGCTAACTTTTTGTATGATCGGGAGATTACACAAGCGATCAGCACCGAAAAATATAGGTAGATAACACCACAGGACACTACTAGTCCTCTTGTCTACATAAAATTTATAAAGGAGAAGGAACTTTGTTTTTTGTTACGTTTTCATGCTTACACCAGGAACGGACGAAAGGACATGGCTATCATTTATCTCTAAAAGTTCTTTTTGGATGCGAGGGAAACCACGAGCAATAAAGAGTTTGGTAATAAAGGGAAAATTCCCATGACAAATACCTTTGTCTGATAAGGGAGATTACGCACGTCGCACATCCCAAGAGATATTTTGTTATTTATTATCCCGTGGTTTTCATGCGGAACAAGAATGCTACATGAGTACATTATGTAACATATTTTGTAGTGATATTAGTATACAATCGAATGGGTCACACTAGAATGGATTCTATTCATAGCTTAGCCGCAATTTGTGTTAAACAGGTAGCCAAGATTGATATACTTGTACCTGTAAACAGAGCTCTTTCCGTGCCGTCCAGTGTCATGATGCAGCATTAGAGCTTTAGTCGGTAATAGTACAGTATGGGTGACCGATTCCTGCGTGCCTAGAACAGCACATAAACCCATCATTCTCGGATGTCATATAAACAAACACCTATGACAATCGTTAAGCCAGCTATATTCCTTCACAGACAGATAAATCTGCAGGCTTAAGTGTTCAAAGCACGAAACACCAGAGTTTATCGTTAGGATATCGCGTATTGCCCAGAAATCGGGTTGCAGAAATCTGATGGCAGTCGTTTAAGATATTTATATTCAGCCGCATTTTATTAAACTGAAAAGATTTAGAGAATTACGAGTATAAGGTAATAAAAACACTTTATTTCTAAGCCAATATTCTGCAGGGAGTAAATATGTTGTCGGAGCTCAACGCTGCGTGAAGCTATTTACGTGAATATTAATGGCAGGGTCGAAACAATACCTCTTTAGAAATAAGCTTCATAAAGTGAGAGAGCATGTAATTGTTTTGTCTGCAATTATTCTTTCATCGTTGAAGATTTATTATTTGACTGGAAATCAATAGAACCGATAACATGTTAGGTATTTTGACAACTTGTCTGTGTGATGCAGAACATGGGACGGTATATTTTGTTTTACTATTGGGATATTACCAGCTATTAGGTACCACACAATACACATCAAGCTATACAAATTCAGTATAGGCTGGCCGCGCACTGTGTGGAAAGCGTTTACAATGCGAGGTCAATCGATACTGGATTTGTATAGCTTGATGTTTATTTTATTTGGAGGGATAATCCTGTCTTAGCGGTCACCTGCTTAAAACTTTGTAAATAATACCTAATTATATGAGAAATAAGAACGGCTTTTAATGTTTCTATACCCGTCGGTTAAAACTGTGTGTTTTCTGCCAGTCAGTGATAGTTTTATTGTATGGATCATCGGCCCTTAGGACCAAATGCATTTCTGAGGACCATCACAAGAAATTTTAAAGCTTAAAAATTTCAACGGCTCATCCTAAGAAAGCTCAACATCCAGCAATGGTTTGGCAAATGCTTTCCTGTCTGATTTTTTTTTCATCATCACGATCATCTTTCCACCTCTTTGTTTGTTTGACTATGTCTTCTTCTACTTATCTTACCAATCTTGCCATAGGTCTACCTAACGTTTCCATTGGGCCCATCTCTCATTTTCTCAGACATTATAAGTAGACCATCTTCCATCACTAATAAAAATAAGAAAGTAGCAGAATACAATAAGTATTATAATTAGATATCATGTTACAAAACTGTAAAGCTTCGTTACTTCCTTTTTAAGTAACTATGTATATTTCATGCATATTATACCAGGCGCGGCTTCGCGTTTCCCGTTGCGATACGGCTATTTAATATTCTGCGGATTTACCTTCAAGTCCGTGTTTACGGCGGAAAAAGGCTATTCAAACAAAAATGTTATAATTCCATACTCGAATTCAGACAGGGTCACCATTTTCTTACCTTATTCTGCTTCCTATTTTAAAACTAGTTGCGGATGTACGTTTATGCTGCTTTATAAAAATTAAAAAAATCTGATGAGGCAAAAAATGTATCCATTCCAATATCTGCCTTACTATAGTTTCGGGCTACATTTGATGTAGGCCTAATCGTGTTCAGCCCTTTATGTAGGTCTTATATTATAGACAAAATTGATTGTCCTGTACATCTGGTAGATACGGGCTTTGCTGTTTGTTTAGCTGCAAATATAGCCGAATAGAATTGGCTGATGATCCGTGACAGTAAATTAATTTATCTTCGCAGTCTTCAGTAATAAATGGTTACTTATTCCATTAAATCCAGCCTCGGTGACCTTTCCACCCAGTTGACACAACTCGCGCGGTCGATAAGTAGCGTATTGTTGTGTTTCCCTTTCTATCCCAGCTTTTGTTGGACTTTAGAATTTTATAATAAAAGCTGGGTTACAGCCTCGTTACTTGTTCACGTAAGCATATACTACTTGTATATTCTCTGAAACGGAAAGTAGAAATGTATGAAGATAGATTTCGCTATTGACAGAATTCAGTCAAATAATAATTTGGTCAATCGAATTCCAAATTCTGGACTTCTACTAAAATACCTTTTTGCTACTTTACCTCAGGGCTTCGACAAATGAGGTAGCTATTGCGCTTTATTTATTTTAGTGTTACTTTTAAAGCTAAAAAATTTCAATATTAAAATCTACACTAAAAAATACAAAAAGATAATATTAAAATCATCATTAGGTCATTATTAAAGTTACCTTAGCAGGATTATAACTCAATTTATTTCAGGCAACCAAATGGAAATGATGGATGGCCCATTCCCAAGAAACTAAATACTACTTAAACACCAATATTTCATTGCTGAACTGGTTCATACCATGATGGAAGAACTTTTTACAAACAAGCTTATTCCAAATATAAATAAGAACTAGTTTTTTTTTTCGCAAATGTAATCAATTACCTTAACTAATGACCAGAGTCTGTTTATTTATTATATGAACGCGTTTCATCAGATATGCCTGCATGAAGTAACGTAAAGAAAGAACGTAAGAACTTAAAGGACGGAAATAATATTCGTACTGAATATATTTGTATTGTTAAGAAATGCTTTGCAATTCATTTTTTTTCCTTTGATTTTATTTTTAATTATTTGAATCTGTTTGCTAGGATGAATACTCATCTCCTAAATATGCATTAAACAATATTTCGCTTCCCAAATAGGTATTTTAATGCTTGTCAGCTGTCAAGTAAATTTTGCGACTGTTCCAAAATGGGGGATTTCAATTTGATATACAAAAGCGGCGAAAACAGAAATGGTCCTTGGAGGCTTCTAACGTCACTTTTATTCCTCATTATTTCCAAAAATTTTTATACGATCGATTGTTTCTCAAATTGACTCGTTGGGATGACATAGCGAAGCTTTCGGTATAAATGGCCCTAAATCTACGCTAAGAAAGATAAGGTGAACTTAATTATTGACTAAACGGGGAAAGCAATGACGAAAATAACAAGATGTGATATAAATTATGCAAATTAAGAAACTGAAGGCAGAAGACCCGAAAGGCCAAAAGGTCCTCTGCCATCGAATCGAATCCAAATTGATGTTATTCATTTACCTTTGATGGCGATAGGATACCCTTATATCGTGGTACATGGCTAATCGGCTAGTCTACCTCAAATATACGTGAATCATTCGCACAGTTTCCAAACATAAACAAATGTGTAATCAATTTGATTCCGCTTCGACCAAATAGAATTAAGATGGATAGACTTCTAAAATAAACTAAAGCCATGTCGGTTTAACAAATAACTTTGATTGCAAGGTGAAACTACTTGCCTATAGATTAGATACTTCACATTTTATAAATAGTGATGCCGGTTGTTAGAAGATTGCGATTACCTATTGAAGATTCCTAAAGGTTCGGGAGAAAGGGAAATTTTAATGGTAGTTTCGCTATAGTTGCTTAAACTTGGCACAGGTTCAAGACATATAGCGTTCTAAAGAAACATTCTTCACTGCTATATTTCCGAAGGGTTAGGAAGTGGTGTACTAACGCTTCACCGGTAATTGTAAGCGAGGAACCTTATTAAATAAAGATACTTTTATAATATCTCATAAAACTGATGCTTAGCAAGTATTATTATTAACAAAATCATTAAAATTTATCATAATTTGTGACCTTAAGGCAACTTAAATCATAAAAACAGGTTCTTATTCCGAGTGTCTAGACAACTGCGAAGGTGTTGATCGGAATCGGAATTTCAAATTAAATAGTTATTTGTTTGAAAATTCGTTTGATAACTAATGTTGGTGGTCGACTCCAAGGACCAAAAATGCTCTCCAGCGAAACCATAAACGACTGAAATTATGGTGACCTCTTGGTTTCAAGAGCACACATTCCAAGATGTCTGTCATAATCAAAAAGTCTATAAGTATATACACAATATAACCTATTATACTGAGGCCTTACAGATGTGAACTAAATTTCAGTGATACAGCGACTGTTTGTTTGTGTAGCGCAAGCTGGGCGGGCGTGGGAACGCCTGCTGCGCCGAGACGAGCAAACGCACAAACATATTCTCCGCGGTGAACAACTTCTTCGCTGATTCGCCGCTGGTGAATCAGCTCAAAGGGATCATGGTGAGTGTTCTCATTAGCTTATAGTTAGAAGTACCAGCATTCATGCTGGAATGATTGACCGGCCTCTGGTAAACATTTTTGGTCCTCCGAACCATAGTTTGATTTCAGAATAACTTGGAATTTGATTTTAGAACCACTAACTTTGACTTTTTTTTTGTTGGTAGGTCCTTATTTAATATTTTTTTAAGGTATACGGTTCCTGGATATAAAGGCAATAAATTGTTTCGAAATTAGTGACGGTTGTTATTGAAACGAGTATCTAAATGAGAGTTTATCATTATAGAAAAATAAATCACATAATGAGTACCTATGTGGGTCAGCAATTCAGTTCTTCTGCGTGACATTTATTTTATATATTTTTACTTAATGGTATTGTAAGTATATTATAAAAATACCAGTGCGAGAATCACAATAGCACTTAATAACATAAACCAGTCTACCGTATCGACTGCGATAAAAATATCCTAACAAGAATTTTATGCCCAACGGAGGTGTTTAAGGTGTTTTCGTACCAAAGGACCAAAATATCTATATAGTTTCAATTAGGCTATTTATAGGCTTACTATTTAAAACAGAATCCTTCAAAAACAACCTTTAACGCTCTTCGTTCGACCTCACGGACTTTCACCTCATCTGCAATACCATTTTAAAAAGTAAACACAATAAATACGCGCATACTGCAAAATAGAAATGTAAAATATCTGAAATGTATTCCTTTATCGCGAGGATCAAAGTGCCGAGAAGGAGCGGATTCCTCGTGTTTATATTTATATATATATGTACAGGAAAGCAGGGGCTAGAGTGAATGGAAATTGATCGGATTGGCCTTACAAATAGCCATTGAAATGCGCTGGGGTGGACTGGGTCCACTTTAACGCTTCAAACTTCCATATTTGATGAATTCTTGTGCAAACTATAAAGCTGATGAGTATTTATAACGTTACATTGCAGCTGCATTGTTAATAAGTTGCTCGGAAGAGTACGGTCTACTCACTTTAGTAGATTTTTACTAGAACATAAGTTTTTAATATTATTTTAGTGAAAGAAAAATTCAACTGCGGGAACTAGGCCACGGCGAGTACACACGGCTACAGGTCAACCTATACAAATCCAGTTTAAGCTGGTCTCACATTGAACAGGCTTCCCAAACGGTAAGGGCCAGCCTAAACTGGTTTTGTATAGCTTGATGTGTAGCCGTGCGCACACCTGGCGAGTGGGACTTTTTTTATCATAGATAGGCTTGCGCTAGACTACAACTCGCCTGATGTTAAGCAACGATGTGGTCTACGGAGCGCGTTTGCCTAGAAGAAACCTATTCACTCTCGTCTTGAAGACACCCAAATTATAATGTTGACTCGCGGTGGCTTATTTGGTTATAATATATCGTCTGGTGTATTCTACTAGAAGGCGCAGGTTTGAATTACAAATAACTGTGCGTGTTTGAATTAGTGCACAAGTGGTTTTGCAGTCGTAAATTCTACATTCAGGTCTCGGTGTAAATAACCAGTTCAATACCCAGGTCAAGCAGTGTCCTCAGTGTCTTTACGCTTTTCGCTTACAACTATGTAAATCAATAAGGCACTCAGCACCAATATCTAATGATAATGCCGTTGTGTGTAATTTGAACGAGAATTCATTACGTAGGTACTCAAAATGACAATATTTTAACTTATTATTTTTAATTCAGTCAGTCTAGAAAACTCGATATTGCTGCATTTCGGGAAAATCAGCTATGTTTCGTCACGTAGGCGGGAGTACGTCGTTACGTGAACGATCTTAAGTAGCACTTAACCCGCAGTAAAAATTCATGACCGTTTTTGAGAGTATATTACCTGGTATTACAGAATTTTACATCATAATTTATTTGATTGGTATGATTAGCGCTCTTTGGGGGAGGCCTACGTTCAGCAGTGGACTGCGATAGGCTGATAAGATTATTATTATTTAACCTAGCTAGGTACTTATTACTTAGATGTTAAGTCTTTGCTTGATGCTTGGCTGCACACTCGGCATATATTTAAAATTAACCCAATTTCCTATCATCGGAAAGCGACTTTTTTAGCCCTGCTGAACTCCAATTTTCATGTGCTAATATGTAATTTTATTGTATTAAGTAGGTACCTACGGTAATTCTGATAAATTTTCGTTTTGTAACCACATAAAAACATTCGTAAGAGTATTTAATCACAATACCACACGGCTACAGGTCAACCTATACAAATCCAGTTTAAGTAGGTATAGGCTCCCCATACAATAAGGGGCCAGCGTAAACTGGTAATGTATAGCTTGATGTGTACCCATGCCATGTCTTTTTAATTGCGTTAGAGCAATAGATTTTGCATCATCATCATCATCATCATCAACCCATTACATTGTCCCACTGCTGGGCACGGGTTTCCTCTCAGAAGGAGAAGGATTAGGCTATAGTCCACCTCGCTAGCCTACTGCGGGTTGGCAGACTTCACACGCCGTCAAGAAAATCTCTCAAGCATGCAGGTTTCCTCACGATGTTTTCCTTCACCGTTTAAGCGCGTGATTATTAATTATTAATACGCACATGACTTCGAAAAGACAGAGGTGCCTTGCCGTGCCTTGGATTCGAACTCGAGACCTTTGACTTGGCAGTCTAATGGTCATATCTCAAGGCTATCACTGCACTTATAGACTTAGATTTTGCATAATTATGACAATTGTCCGATATTTTTTGGGGCTGTCTGTGACATGTCTAACCCGTTGCAATTCAAATCTTCCTCCGAGAACACTAGTTTTTTTTAATGTGTCTGTAATTTTGTTACTTGAAGGGTTAACTTCTTACAGACGAGACAAACGAACAGCAGTGGTGGAGAGCCAGGTCCTCCGGATGACTCCTCGCGACCTGGTAGCAGTGGCCCGCCAGCATTCGCAATCAGTCCATCTGAAAGGTAAGTTTATTACTGCCTACAGCCTGGATAAACCCAGTTTTGTGCAAAGTCTTGTTCTTCAAAGTCCTTAAGAAGGTACATCCAAAAAGGTTTTATTAATTTAAGATTTACTTATTATCCTCTTTTTTTGAGACTCTGTAACAACACATATTTTTTTTATAAGCAATGTGGGTCGCACGTAACTAGTATTCCTGTATGGAGGGTAGAAAGTAAGGAGGACCATCTTGTATGGGGGATTAGTCGAAAAAGTGTCCACTTGTATACAGCAAATTATTGTTCGAACACTCACCGAACTAGCGCTAGTGTAGTAAGTGGAAATGATATGAATGTAGCAGTTATAAGCAAAGTGAAGTGTGCTGAGTTGAAAAATTTAACATTTCTCTTGACTTCTGTAGTTAAGAAATATGCAGTATTTAAAATCTCAAACTAAACTTTAATTTAGTAAATAATAACCTATGAAACTCCTGAAATAAAAATAAATAAATTTTTAAAATTCTTCCACTTGCTACTATAGATAGCGCCACCTTAATTTGCCTCTTTCAATGGACACTTGCTGAGATGGTCCTCCTTACTTTCTACCCTCCATATATTCCTGGTAATCCCTCGTACTAAGCTAAATGATTGTATTACGAGTGGGTACCTGCACGTCGTCGTGCAATGGGTGGGTTTCGAACCGGCAACCAAATGATCGCAAGTCCGAGGCCCTAGCATGAGTTTTATGATCATTGGGGTACATGATAAATCCACTAAGTATGTTTGGATTAGTACTAATAATTTATCGAGCACAAGGTATAATCTTAGAATATAATCCCAATAACAATTAGTGGCAACCCTAATCCTCTTAAAGGAGTTTATTTTATAGTTCCATATTATTTTACTTAACCAGTTCAATTTATTTTTCGATTAAGCTGTGAAGCGTTTTGATGGCATTACTTTCCATTAGCATTCAGTGAAGGAAAAAGTGTGCAATGAAAACCCGAGTCAAAGGCGAAACAGTTTTTCATACCTATTCAATTTCCGTGAAAAGAAATATACAAAAAGTCATTAAAGTAAGTGAACAAGCAATTTCAATATTCACTTCAGATACCGATTCTTTAATCTAGTTTTTAGTTGGAGATGGAATAGTACACTACTTCCTTTGCCTCGGATTTTTTATTAAATATATTTGTTTAGTCTGTGGAATAAATAAGTCTAACTTTTTAATCATTATTAAAATATTTGTTTAATCTGCGGCATAACTGTTCTAAATTTAAATGTAGCTTTTGATGAACGACGGTACATTGTTGCTCACGTATGTTTCGGTGTATGCAACGATCAAAATCAACAGAGATATTCATAATCTCTGATGAGTATAAAGAGGTGGTTTTAACTGGGACCACATATTCGTAAGTACCTATTGTACTTGTTTTTTTCAAATAAAATTATTGTTAGCCTTAAATACCTATTTAAAAATAAATGAAAATTATATTCCTTTTTCAAAGAAAAAAATACTATCAAATTATGCATTGCGATTCACAAGTAAGTACTTACGTACCTACATAGTTCTATTCTAAAGCCGGTTTTTTAATTTAATATTTGTTTTATTTTACGAGTTCTTTTTTTAAATTTGGACATGTCATATTGTACATTCCTGTATTACGACAGCTAAGATCAATTTGAGAAATGTAGTCAATTGTCTTGAGACCCCAAAAAAAGGAACAATGATCTTCAATTTGTGCAAGTTTTATTTCACAATACGACTGGGAGGGTTGGATCGATAACTCCCGGAGTCCGAAGAGGCACGGAGGAGTTTAACGTCTCTTTTATCATTAATCTTCCGTTAACGTCCAAACGGTAGTTCCGTTTGGTTGGTTTGGCGCGAATTAATGTTGTTGAAGGTTTTGAGAGGCGGCTATAAGAGCTGTTTATTTATAGAATTGCCTCATTCGCAAGTATAAAAATATTGAAGGTTGCTCTAAGTGGAATACCTAAGGTGATATTCGCTCAGGTGCTATTCGGCTGGGTGCTCTAACTGGAATACACCGTATAAACGTGAGGATCTGGGTTCAATTTCCGGGTTGAGCAACTTGTAATGGAGTTTCTCTATGAAATTCTCAGTAGCGGCAGATTTGTGCCGGGCAATAGGCTCGCCAAAATAGACCTAAACAATTAACATACCAGCAAAGTGTGGGTGAATGCTGTAGTACAGCTATGCCTTACCCTTCGTGGAAGAATAAGCGTGATGGTATAAACAATTTGCTGCCTTATTAATTCTTGACGTAGCACAATGCAATGAACTGTTGTTTGCAGACAAACTGTAGAACGAAGACTAAGTTTGTTTTCCACAAGTTCCATTGTTAGATATTACTGGCAGAATTGCGTAAAGCGTCCAATGATTCTTAATAAAGTTTTTAGTTCTCTGTAAAGTTTTCTGATATTGGTACAGCCATTTTTAGTAGAAGAAGAATTAGCTTGTAGGTATTTGTTAAAAAAATAAGCGCCATCTAGTTAAAAAAAGGATAACATTCACTTGTACAAATATCTGGTTACCTATAAATTACAAAGTCTTGTGTTAGTTTAATTAGTGACGAAAAATATTTACCTCGCTAACTCTCAGCTTTTCTTTTGTAAAAAAAGATTAAGAATTAAGAAGAAGCAGAAACACTGCATTCATCAAGTTTCCTTATTTCTTATGAAGCTATTAGTTGCTTGACTGTAACTTGATGCTGAAAAGATTTTAGGTAATTAAAAAGGGCCGTTATTAATTACGTGAATTTGGTAGGCAGGAACATTTTTATTTTTTGCACCTTGCGGACTTTGTAGTCGTGGTGTGCCTATCTACTGTATTTATTCTAGAAATTGTTGAAAGCTAAGGTATTTGTTTGGCACGTCAATTACAATTCGTGAAAAAACATTCTGATTCCTGAAGGGTATCTGAACACAACTAAGGGCGAATCGCTCGCTTAGCTCGCAAAATTATTTATTTGGTTTTCCGCAAATTGTACGTCTATAATATACACAAGACATGTTCTTGGGAGTTCATGGCATTGAAATTGCGACATGTATTCACAATTATTAAAAATAATACGTTATTAGGTATAGGTAGGTATAGCAAGTAGTAGGTAGTTAAAATTGAAAATTTTGTCAAAATTCTCTATTTTACACTACTATTACGATAACAATTTTTAAGCAAAGTTGTGAATTTAAGAATAAGAATAAATTTATTACCTACTCAAAAATAATTACATTTCCAGACATTTAGGTAACATTATTATTGGTTTTACAAGTGTGTTTTACGGAGATAGTTTCCTGTAGCTTCCACACTAGGTCGAGCCTGTGTGTGTCTCGTGGAAGCTGGAGTCAGTTTTTGGTTCGGAGATTTTAAAATAAACTTAAAATTAAAAGATAGACAGAGATTTACCATGAAATTAAATAAGTACTAAACAGACAATAAAATATTAAGAACAAAATAATACAATTCTTTTTGTTGTTGTTTTAGTAAAGTGTGTAGGTAAGTATGGTGTAGCGTAGCTTGTGTGTATGTGTGAGTGTGATGTGTGATGTGTGTGGTATGTGTGATGTGGTGTGATGAGGTGTGATGAGGTGTGATGTGTGTGGTGAGTTGTGATGTGTGAGGTGTAGTGAAAATGGTCTGGTATGTTTGTGCATGTATGTACATTATATATTCTATAACTTTAATTTGGAATAGGCGATTTATGGGGTCACTCTAACAATGTTTTCTGTTTCAGCGTAGGAAAGTGAAAGAAGCCATTTGCGGACAATTTTTTTAGCTTGTATGGTGGTATTTTTCTTAATGTTACAGAATTTCAATATTTTGTTATATAATGAATGGTTGCATGAATTTCTGCGTGTGTTGAACAAATGTGGAATTAACTCTGATTTTATGGACTTTGAACACACGACATTCAAGTAACCTTGTATAGTTGGGTGATTCAAGCACTGCTTTATGTTGTTTAAGAACTGATTTTAAAATATATATCTGACGAACATTCGGTACAGCTGCTTCATTATATAATTGAATAGTGGGATAACGAAAAGGTTTCCTAAGCATAACCTTCAGTACAGAACGTTGCACACGTTCCGCTTGTAGCATAACCATAATGCCAAGACCACCCCAAATAGTAATACAATAACCAAGTATAGATTCACATAATGACACATAGACAAGGTCCAGGATCCTTTGATCGGCAACATTACGTGGAAGTTTCATTGTAAAAATAAGTTTCCTAATTATTTTTGCGACTAACTTAATATAAGGTTTGAAACAGAGCCTGTTGTCAATGATTAAACCTAAACATTTTATTTGGTTTAGCTTTTGAAGGGTGTTACAGGTGTAAATTGACAGAGAGCATGAAGCAGAATGAATCTTGACGGAAAGGGTTGGCTTTGGTGCTGATGCTTGAGTTTTGTGAAAGCAGATGTAGTTCGTTTTATCAGAATTTAAAGAAAGGAGGTTCGAATTCTAACCTAACCTAACCTAACCAGAGTTTAATTCTATCCATACCGTTTTGTGCTGTTTCAAAAGCAGCTTTCCATGAATAGTTGTGAAAAAGGACCACAATATCATCAGCGTAACAAATAATTTCCGTATTTCCAAGAGGGACATCATGGATATCATTCATATAGATCACAAACAGCGTGGGACCAAGTACACTACCCTGTGGAACTCCGAAATGAATTGGCAATCGACTACCGATGCAATCCCCAACTCTGACACGTTGACTCCTGCTGCGTAAGTAACTTTTAAACCAATTGAGTGGTAGGCCTCGGATGCCTATTGATTCCAACTTTTTCTTTTTCAACGAGAGTATGGGAATTGCAACAGTATCGAATGCTTTCGCTAAGTCCAGTAAAACACCTATACAGCTCTCATTACTATCGAGATATGACGAGACAGAATTTGTAAGGAGACTGACTGCATCCTCCGTCGATCTACCTGATCGGAAGCCAAACTGTTTGTCAGAGATTAATTTATAGTCAATGTCGCAATTTTTACCGTCATGAACCTAGCATTTGCGGAAAACCCAAAGAAAAAGAAATTTAAATTGGCGCCCAAGTTGAGACGGTCTGCCTCATCCTATTCTGTCTTCAGTCAGCAGCTCCCGGAGCAGACGTCTCCGTCGAAGCCACCGCGCCAGGTGACCTTCCTGAAGCCAGCAGCCGACACCAACCTGGACCGAAAGGCCTCCATCGTGGACGAGACGTCCGGCATCACCAGGACGCAGATGAAAGGTTAACAAAAGTTGCGAGAGTGCTTTTAAATACACAACCCTCAAAATTGTAAACCCATACTAGTATAAATTCGAAAGTAACAGTCTGTCGGTTTGTTACGTTTAAACACCTAAACCGCAGAACTGATTTTGATGAATGTTGTCATAGAGATAGATTCATTTGAAACATTCCGTTGCGGTCCGATTAAAACGTCCGGCTATAGCTTCTAGTTCTTAGTGCCTATGAGAATTTGTAAAATCTTAGTGTAAAGACTTAAGAAAATTTGTCGTGCTTGATAAAACTACACTAAACTACTAGGTAGGTACTATAAGAGTTTAGAACAAAGGTTACCTACTTTTAGTACGGTGAGTGTGGAGCGCCGAAGACCCAATTTCTCCCTCAGTGCCCTTCCTTTTCCTTTTCTCCTTCCCCTACCTTTTCCTTAAATAGGCTCGGCAACGCATCAGCAACTCCTTTGGTTTTGCAGATATCCATCGGCGGCGATGACAACTTACCATCAGGTAGCTCGCCAGCTCGTTTGCCGAGTTATCCCATAAAAAAAAACTATACAAAATGGTAGTACCTACCTCCTATTTTCTGATTCCTATTCCTACCTATCAATAATTTCTATTAATAACTAAGTATATCATTTGTTCGCTCTCCACAAAAAAGGTTCCTTATTTCTATGTACGACCTAAGTATTTAGTATAACTTATTTCTTTCGTATTCAGTAAGAAACTATCAAATCGTGACTATATCCTACGTATTTTTAACCCATATCTTCACTTCCAGAGTTCCGCGAGGCGTTCCGTCTGTTCGACAAGGATGGCGACGGCACCATCACCAAGGAGGAGCTGGGCCGAGTGATGCGCAGCCTCGGACAGTTCGCCAGGGTCGAGGAGTTGCAGGACATGCTGCAGGAGGTTGACAGTGATGGTGAGTCCTGTACACTTTTACTCCGAAACCTCGCTGTCTCATTGGAGCAGTGCATAGATAGTATGGATAGGATTTAGCCAAAAAAAAATTTGTAAGTAGGTAATAGAATATCATTCTTATTATAGTACGGTAAGTACTATAATAAGAATGATATTCTATTACCTACTTACAAATTTTTGTGCCTGCCTGCCTGCCTACCTTCAACCATTTCAGCACTTCATTGATATCCGTAAAAAAATACCTGGGTGCTACTAACTTTACAGTGCGAAAGGGATATCGACGCACAACCGCTTACCATGAATTCAGTACATGATTCTGGATTCCCCTTGCATAGATATTTTTCGAAAGCTATTAAAAAAAATCTGCTGTTCCATAAGTAGGTATTGCACTTTTGAATGAAAAAGCAGTTTTTTTTAATAACCGACAAAAAATATCTAAGCATGAGGGTTCAGAATCATGTACTGAATTCATGGTAAGCGGTTGTACGTCGATGTCCCTTCCACCCTGTATATACAGTAGAGAGTATATAGAGTAGTACAATATCTTCGGTCATTTCCAGGCGACGGCAACGTATCATTTGAGGAGTTCGTGAGCATCTTGTCGAAGTCGATGTGTGGCGCTGGCGGCGGCACCAGCTCCGCCGAACAAGAGGAGCGGGAGCTGAGGGACGCCTTCAGAGTGTTCGACAAACACAACCGAGGGTATATATGCGCTTCTGACCTGAGGGCGGTGCTGCAGTGCCTCGGAGAGGACTTGTCCGAGGAAGAGAGTGAGTTCCGTCCTCTATTTCTTATCTATAGATATTTTTCTTATATTCACTTATATCCACAAATTAAACTCGTCTATAGAATAGAATAGATCTTTATTAGCTCAGAAACACTTACAATACATATACCTATGTTTAAGTAGGTAGGTAAGTAGGTAAGTAGGTAGGTACTTAAACTTTTATTTCTCATAATGAATTGAATACATTTATGAGAAACAATGTTTAAACTAAGATTTAGAGTTAAAAAAAAACAATGTGGGTTGTTTACCCACATTTTTGTTTTTTATATCTTCCTTTATCCCCTTCCTTCTCCTTTTCGCCTTTCCTCATAGATTTTGCAACGCCCCTGGAACCGCTTTGGTTATGCAGATGTATTTAGGCGGCGATGACTACTTACTATCAGGTAGCTCGCCTGCTCGTTTGCCGAGATATCAGATAAAAAAATACATCCTATCTTAGATTGGCATCATGGATTATTGAATCAGCGTCTTTCATTAATATTTCAGTCGAGGACATGATCAAAGAAGTAGATGCTGATGGTGATGGCCGCATTGACTTCTTGGGTGAGTTGACAAACACTGGGGAAAAGGCTAGATGGATGATGATTTCAATATTTAGTCTGTGTATGTTAAAAATTGTTCTTAAGGCTAAAGCGTTAGCTTTGGGTGCGAAAATCAAATTTTCTTGGTTTTTCGCGAATTATTCGTCTATAACACGTTCTAGGTACGGTGGCCAGCACATCAAGTTTCCACAAAATGTCAATTTTCTCAGTTGATTTTGAACTTTATCTTCAACAATTTAAGGTTTAAAATCATTTGGAGAAATTTGACCGTTTTGTTTACTTTGACCTGCTGGCGACTGTACAATATGGTAATAGAAATTGCGACATCATCAATAACTTATTCAGGATTGAGTATTAAAACTTATGCTTTAAAATCGTTATCGTCAAATATTTTCTTTCACCAAAATTTATATCAAAATATCGCACCCAAGGCTAAGGCTAAGGCTTCTTTCACCAAAATTTACATCAAAATATCGCGCCCAAGGCTAATGCCTTTACAATTATTGCTTATAGGTAGGTAAGTTGGTATAGGATGGCAAGCTATACAAAACCAGTATAGGCTGGCCTAGCTATGAACAGAAAAACTTTACAATGAGACGTCAGTCTAAACTGGACACTACCTACAGAATAAATTTTTTTGAATGTTTACAGATCAATATTGATTCTCATTCTATGTAACAGAATTCGTTCGCGCTCTCGGCGAGCCCGAAGACGCATGTGACGACGAGGACGAAGAAGACACGACCGAAGGACCGGACCTGGTGCTCTCACGACCCGTTGCCGCTAACTGAACCACTGAACATATTGGATGTTATGCATTACAGGAACGAAGCTTTTCGAGAATTTGATAATTTTTAAAGGCGTCTCCGTGATTTCAACCATATTGTTAAGAGCATAAGGTCCAAAAGTTGTCAGCCGCCAACGTTCTTCATTTGTCTAGCTTAACTTCATTCATAATCCATACTTATTTATATTAAAAACTAACTGACCCGCCAACTGTCTAAGGTATGAATATTCAATTCGAACTGGATTAAATAATAAAAAAAACGCGCCAAGTTAAAACAAGTCATTAAGTTTACTGATATTTTATAATTTTCTACGCAATTTTCTTTCCGTAATAACCTTCTTCAAAGTATTAGAAAACTTAAAAAAAAGTTGAACGAAATCGGTAAATTCGTTCTCAAGGTACCTAGAATGCGAACAAGAGATATAGGGATTCATTTTTATTATATTTATAGAAGATAAATGCGAATTTTATAACTCCTATCTGTTTGTAACGTTTTCTCACATAAACCACTGAATCTATTTTGATGGAATCCGGTCTACAAATAGATTAGACCTTGGAGAAGGACATAGACTTTTGACTCAAAAAGTCCATTGGGATGTAAGTAAAACCGCGGTTTACAACTAGTTATCTATAAGTAGCTACAACGAATTCTTTTGTAAGGCGTTTCATCTCTAACATACCTTTATTAATAGTTTTTTTTTAAATCTTTGACCATAACATGCATATTTAGTGAAGCCACTATGGGTGTACATTAGTACACATCTGCCTAACCATTCGTGGAATACAGGCGTCGTTCATTTTAATACATTGATACTCTGAGTATTTTTTGTTATAACTCCGTATAATGTTTCTTTACGTAGCTCATAATAACAAAAGTTGTTCATTTAATTCTACGACGCCCTTACAATAAGAATAATACATTTTGCATCCTATCTTGGAACTTGAAGGCTACGAATAAATAATACTCTATTTATTCGTAGCTTGAAGGGTTAATTTTTTTCTTCTACCAGTCACCCAGCATAGTATAGTCTTCTCCTACACAACAAACATGAGACAAGTTGGCCTATTCACAATCGAGAACCACACGGCAAAATAAACACCAATTTTAATATAAATAAATAATATTGTAAATATTTTCGTCATTTTTACTATCTTTCAGGTTATTGTAATCAAGAGTGAGATAGTTGCAACGTAAAACTTACCTTGCTTGTGACTATTATAAGGATACGATATTTATAATAGGTAACTAGGTTCTAACGAAGTGGTTGAATTCATTGGCATTTTTTATGACAAATCAATTATCACTACATAGTATTAAACAAAGTCGCTTTTTCTGTCGCTATGTCCCTTTGTATGCTTAAATCTTTGAAACTACGCAACGGATTTTGATGCGGTTTTTTTTAATAGATAGAGTGATTCAAGAGGAAGGTTTATATGTATAATATATATATATTATAGTATAGAAAAGCCTAGAAACCACGCGGGCGAAGCCGTGGGCGGGAAGCTAGTACACTATATAACAATACCGAAACTACGCCTTATCTTGTCTGGCGAGCTTACGATAGCTGGATAGCTCGACTAGGCTCGGCTCAGCTAGGCGTAGTTTTAGCCGGCCTCACTTCTTTGTTCGCAAAGTTCCATCTTATATCTAATTCCCAAGATAATTTATCGAACAAATCTTATTGACTAGGGATTTAACGCACTTTAAACATGAACAACAAAACCGCCAATGCTTTTTTTTTCAGCATTTTAATTTCCTTCTATGAAATAATCAGACGGATACTTGATTAAAGTAAATGCTTATGAATTCAAAGCCATCCTATTTATCTACTGGCTTCACATTTTTGCCTCTCGTTAGATTAAATAAGAAAAAACAATGATTTATATTGCTGGTCAAGTTCATAAAGCTGAAGAATAAAAAAAAATATATATAACGCGTGCTAATAAAAAAAGTTATGCAACAACTGCCGATCTAATGCCATCACTTTCGTGAATAGTGATGTACTGTTAGCAGTGTGAGAGAGATGGCACGAGATTGGCAGCTAAATAATTTATAATTATTGGCATGCGTTATACACATGTGGCCAAAAAAAATGCTAAGCGCTTTAAGCGGCCAGTCGAGCTTATTGTATGCAATCGGAAAATGTCTTGATATTGCTAAATTATTATTGTATTAGTATGATAAGTACCAAGGATTGTCCACAAAATAACACAGTTGACATAAGATTAAAAATATTTCAGGATAATCTCAATTAAACTTATTTGTGGTTTCTGACATTACGCAAATATTAGATATTGAAATAAATGTAGGTACCCTTTACGGATTTTATCGCGTTATATTGATATTATTTAATTTCCGACGTTTCGGATCCTTTACAGCACCCATGGCCATGGTTTGAGGTGTTGGACTTAATGTTAAAATAATTAACAGTTACTATAATTTTTTGTTAATTATTGATCGACCCGGTCACGCAGAACGAGCTTATCCTTTTTTTTGTCGGGGTTGGAAAGGCTTTATGCACTATGCACCGCCCTGGGGAGAGCGATGGGGTGTGTCGGACTCCGCTCTGAAAAGAGCGATCTACCGACTAAAACCAACCTCGGCGTTTCGCGTCACCACTTCAGTGCCGGGAATACGGGAGCGTTGTGACATTCCTCCGCAGAGAACGAGCTTATCCTACCCTATCCTTCGGTCTTGCAGTATTGTATCAGTCAGTCTATCTGTGGCCATGGATCCAAAAAGTCGGGAATCAAATAATATCAATGTAACGCGATAAAATCCATAAAAAAGTAGTTTTATTTGAAACTTATTATTTTTTAAGTAGCCTACTGAATTTGTCCAGCAATGTAACAGTAATTATTTTTTGTAATAATTCTTAAATATACCTTTTATCAACTATTTACTTATACCTCACACTTTCAACATATCCTAACAAGAATTTATATAATCAGAGCTTTTATTTGTCTAATAAAATGCATGAATAGTTAATAAGATTAACCGATATCTCTCAAATATTGATGTTGTACATTAATACGGAACCAATATACAAATAAAATGTTCTTGACTTGTTGTTTTATTTACCTTGTGTCCAAAAATCCTTTTGCAAAGCTGTTTTAGGCTGAGACAACATAAGGTCGACATTAGCGGTGTATTGATGAGCGAGCAAACCAAACGTGCAGTCCGATTGCAGTTCAATTGCAGTCGGCGTGCAATAGCGTGAACTGTGACTGCACATTTGGTTTGCAGTTCTATTGCAGTCGTGTCAACTGCATTCAAACTGCATCCGAACTGCAATTTGCAGTTGGATTGCAGTTGAAATGCGTTCCGTCTGTCTAGAGCCTTATAATGTTTTCCTTCACGGTTTTAAGCGACCGTTATTTACTTAATTTGGAAAAATCAGAGGTGTGTTTCCTTGGTTTCGAATTCGCGATCTATGACTTAGCAGTCCAACGGTCTTATCACTAGGCTTTCACTTGTTTTAATCTCTATGATGCTGTAGTAAAAACGCCAAACGGTATATGAAAGGTGTGAATGACAATTTTATATTATCTCCTAACAGTTTATAATATCCTGGTACAATCGCTAAAAAAGTTTGAGGGTAGGTGGAGGATGTCTATGACATTTTATACTATCTATCTCCCTGCACTTTATGCTGTCCTAGTACAATTAGTAAAAGTTTGAGGGTAGTTGTAAGACATCGATGACATTTGAATATTAAACATCTTATGACTTTATGCTATCCTAGTAGAACCGACGAAGTTAAGGTGTCGTGTCGGTGACATTTTAATCAAAATACGAGATTCGTAATTTATGCTGTCCTAGTACTACGAGTATCGCAGAGCTTTGACGGTAGGTGAAAGGTGTCGATGACATTTTGATATTTTCTCCTAATACCTCATGCAGTCCTAGTACAATAGGCAAATAATTGAAGTATCAATTGACATATTGTTTCTTTTGCCTTTAAATGTAATCCTCAGAGATTTTCTTAATAAACAATGAAAGTGACCATCATCTCTCCTGATCCTATAAAAATAAATAAAATTGAAGTGTTTTCTATTGGTAATGTCAAAATAACAGCTTTTTACCAACTGCATACGAAATATTATTTTTGTCTGTTTATTTGGCTATCTCCAAAACGGCTAAATGGCTCAAAAGATAGGACACTGAAGTGGCTATGGGCCGGTCACGTTTCTCGGAAAACCGACAACCGTTGGAGCAAACGAGTTCTCTAGTGGAGACCGCGTCTAGGCAAACGTGGTGTGGAGTGAAGAATTCGGAAAAGCGGCTGGCAGCAACTGGATGAAATGTGGTGAAGTTCGGTCTCTTTACTCATTTAGAGGCCTACGTCCAACAGTGGACAAATACGGGCTGATGATGATAAATAAAACTCCATGGATATAAAATCGGTACACATTTTATTCAACATTACAAAATTATTTACATTTAAGTCATTTATACAGTATACAAATTCATATTTAACGTTTTGCTAGAGGTAATTTGGCAAATACGGTACGGTATTTAGTTTTACATTCGAATGTTTATTATTAAACAAAATTATGCGGGTAAAAACATATTTAACTAAATTATAATTACAGTATTTTTTCATTTGGTTACGATGCCAACATTAACTTTTGCATGCCATCATTAAGTTAAAGTTCGAATAATTCCATAATATATTTCTGACCATGGGACCATATGGGCGTTTCATATAAATGCTTATTGAAATAAAAACATTTGCACGTGAAATCTAAGCGAAAAAATAATTTAAACATGTGCGGTGATCAGCACATCAAGTTACAACAAAATGTAAAATTTTCTCAGTTGATTTTGAACATTATCGTGAACAACTTAAGGTTTAAAATCATTATAAGAAATTTTAGAGTTTTCTATAACTTGATGTGCTGGCGACTGTACTTGGTCTACGGAACTGGAAGTAACAATTTTAATATAATATGTCTATATTATTACGTACTAATGCTAAATCATCAATCATTATTTGCATCAAAGTTACTAAATTAAAGTAGAAAAATAACAATTAACAGAAGCCGACATTCTAGCTTCTTTTTAAACTGCATATATTAATCAGTGAAAATAAATGTAAGTCACGTATTTTTTATTATTTTTTAGCATTAAATATTGCGAAATATTCACAAAGATATGGAGAGCAAAGATATGGCTGACGTCGCCATAAGACGTAAAAAGGTGGAAGATAAATTCGACATCACAGGCAGTGGTCTCGGTAGGTTAGTTGGCAAAGTGTCTGGTGTACTTAACCAGAGAGACGCAGGTTCAAACCCTGCCTGAGATCGAATTTAATTAGAAAATTCAGTTCTTTGTGAAAAGTCACATATTTATAATCAAACACAGTTTTGTACGCACGGCTACACACGAAGCTATACAAAACCAGTTTAGACTGACCTCCCATTTCTTTCTTTCGTTTTTTCTTTCTTTTTGCTTTCCACACAGTGCGAGGCCAGCGTATACTGTATTTGTATAGCTTGATGGGTAGCCTATGTACCAATAAAAGTAAAAAATCCATTTATTGCTTAAAATGATAGAAGTCGAATTTTTACTATAATACAATTAAGGAATCTCGAAGATTTTTATTAAATCTACAGATTAGAGTCCAATTGAAAATTTTAACGGTTGAGCATATTTCACTCTTATTATGAACAGCTGAAGGTCGAAAAGTAGTCAACCACCTTATATATAGCCGTACACACGGCTACGGGTCATCCTATACAATTCTTGTTTAAGCTGATCTCGCATTGTATACGCTTTCCATAGGAGAAGAGGCCAGCGTAAAATGGATTCGTAAAGCCCAATGTGTAACCACATTATTAACCGAAGTCGTTTTATCAAAAATAATTTTTCAAATTTCCAATCAAACTGACAAAAAATGAGTAAATGTCAGAAAGCAAACGACTACTAGTGTCAAATATGAGTGACAAAAGCTATGATTTTTTTTCAATTCATATTATAGATATTCTTAGCAATTGACTTGTAAGTATTTGATCCCAAAGGATGTGATCTCTATCAGAGCACGAAGAAAATAGTGTTAACCTGGTAACAATTAAAATTAAGTTATAATGATTTATTATGTAAATTGACTCGTGTACTCCTTTCCTTTAGATTTATATTTTTAGTAAAAATGTCTTGAAATGTCATATTGAAATTACATCATAACAAAAGCGCGAGCTGTTACATTGTCAGAAAATATATAAAACTTCATATAGCTATACAGTCAGCCCCAAAAAATTACCTATTTCTTAAAAAAAAATCCTTTCAAATACGATCCAAGCCCGTAAGGGGGTGAAATTAACAATTCTGTATTATTGTATTATATCATATAAAATATAACACATTTTCGGAATCAATATCGTTTCCAAATAAACCTGGATATTACAGGGTTTTTGTGAATACCATTCTTTTTTTATGAGTAATTTTCATAATTCATGAGACTTTCATATAAATCAATGTTTAAATTCAAGGCTCAATATTACAAACTCTTCGTGTAGCAAAAAGGTACTAGTTATTTGTGTTATATTTACAAGAAATTTTGAAAGTTTAGCATATGTGTAGCATTTTTTTATTATATATATTTAGGGCTTATTGTAAAATTACCTATCTGATTCTATTTGGATATATTCATACAAACATATATAATTGAATAAGGAATTAATGCGTTTTATAGTGTAATGAAATGAAATGCCTACTCATAATATAATAATACCTCAAGGCATAATATTTCTCTACTAAAACGTACTTGATATGGTATACCTACTTACATGAGAAAATTAATACTCCAGATAAGTTCCAATCCACCGAATACATTTATCATTGTTTTACAATACAAATTTATTATGCTAATTAAACGAAACAAGATATTTAAGTGCACTTACTATTCCCATTCATAATTTAAATGCAGAATTATTGAAATTCAAAGACAATTCGACCATGCGAAGAAAACAGTTCATTTTCAGATTAAGGGTGCTTTTCACCAGCTCCAAATAAACCCCGGTTAAATTAATCGGCAGTTTATTTCATACAAATTGTTCCATTTTTTTATTGATTTGGAGTAGCGATATGTTGAAGGCGAAGTCGTATTTTTGCCATCAAATATATTTGGACTTTAAAACTGTTCAAAATAATCTCAACAGCTAAGGTAATTAAATTATATCTCAATGACACAAAGGTGGTTTCAGAATGATCAGCGTTTACGGAAGCTGTCATTCTGATTATGTATTTTATCCTATTGAGATAGTTTTTCATTTTT
Organism: Subacronicta megacephala; assembly: GCA_958496365.1. NCBI lineage: Eukaryota > Metazoa > Arthropoda > Insecta > Lepidoptera > Noctuidae > Subacronicta > Subacronicta megacephala. The sequence continues at coordinate 4,059,040 of OY292534.1, forward strand.
ATAAGGTTTCATTTCTTTAGTTGTGATGATAATCTTGGACAGTCTGTTCGTTCAGACATGTTATATGTATATTTATGTAAAAAGTACGACATTATCGCATTAAGTTATTTATTGTTTACCTTGACAGTAAGTAATAACGAATTCAGAATGGCCGAATCGCTTTAAATTATTCATTCCGTTTAAACTATGAATAGGTAAGTTCTTTTTGAATTGGCTAGTGTGCCCTAAATCCTAACACAGTGAAGTGCAGACTACCCTCTAATTCTTACCCCTTTTTCTCCTTAGGAAGTTGACTCTGGGCCTTTTGTTTTAAGCTGCTATTACTGTAATCAAAAATTTTGATTTCAATCGACATTTTCCAAAATTTTATTAGGATTTTTTTAACTAGGATCATGAAATGAATATTTAATTTGCAAATTTTATATTTTATATAGACTACGAATAATTTTTGAAATAAGTACTCGTTTTATTATCTAAGACGTACCTAGCGTGAAAAGTTAAAATAATTTAATTAAGGATATGATGACTGGGTATACACAAAGGGACAGATTTTTCAATATTTAACACAAACGGTACGTAAGAAGCAATAAATGACTTGATAATAACTGGATAGTTACAAACGCTGTGTGCCAAATATGTATTTAAAATCTGTGTCAGTAATGATTGGTTCACAGTGTATTTCAATAATGATATGGTAACTTATTTAGGCTTGTAAACAGGATTATTACACACAGTGCATGTACAAGGGATCTCGCACACTACGTGCTACTATCGGCTAGAATCCAAAAACTGCTAATATCTCCGATAATCATTTATAAATAATTACTTGAATATTGTATATCGACCGTGGAAAAGAAAAAAGCTAAGGCGCTACTTTAAAAGGCTGGTGAAGAACTTTATTATATGTATTATGTATTTATTTCGAGCAGCACATTAAGTGACCACAAAATGTCAAATATTAATTCTCAGTTGATTTTGAACTTTATCATCAACCTATTAAAGTTCAAAATCATTTTGAGAAATTTGACAGTTTTGTATAACCTGATGTGTTCGCGACTGTACATAGAAAATTGTTATAATTTTTATTTTAACTATGTTTTTTTTTATTGTAACTATGTTTAGTTACTTTTTATCAATATTAATATTTTAGTGAAAGAAAAATACGATCTCAGGCAGGAGGCGAACCTGCTTTCCTCGGGTTAAGTACACGCTTTAGCCACTAAGCGGAAGGACGAAGGGTCGACTACTGCCTGAGATGGGAACTAGAAACTTTAAATCTCTCTCAAAATCTTATGCAAATCTTCATGGATCGTAGGGTATCGACTAAAAGCCGCACGTCACTTGCACTATACTTAGTCAAGGCCGTAGGATTCGTGACATTCGCCACGACCATAGAAAATTGGTAAAGTGGCACTTTATCTTTGTTACTTTTCCATGACATAATATAGATTATGTAAATACGTAGTATACGAAGTCCCTTTTAAATGATGGCTATTTTAAATACGGATATTTGAATGCTTAATCTACCGAGCAAGCAAGCAATAAATTGCCATCTCTCTCCCACAGTGAGACATCCAGTGTGAAAGAGATAGTACGATTCTATGCTACATTCTTTGCAAAGCGTGAATATAGGATGAATAGGATATTTAACTTTTTAATTTATCCAAACATTTTTACATATATTTTATTCTCTTACTAAAAGTCATTTAAATCGACTAAGTACAGTCGCCAGCACATCGGATTATACAAAACTGACAAATTTCTCCAAATAATTTTAAACCTTAAAATGTTGATAATTTAGTTCAAAATCAACTGAGAAAAATTGTCATATTGTGCCGATGTGCCGGCGACCGTATATAGAGAGGATACTCGATCTCATTGCGCACGAAACATATGACGTCACATGTAGCTACAATAGAATCTCTGTCCAGCATACAATTAAAATGGTTGAGAGAAAGACTCATGTTAGTAAAACAAAATAAAAATGATTCTCTCTTTGAGTCCCAAAATATTATTCTACCTACATTATTAGTTCACACTGGCTACTAATTAAGGCATCAAATAATATCAATATAACGCGATAAAATCCATAAAAAAGTAGTTTTATTTGAAACTTATTATTTTTTAAGTAGCCTACTGAATTTGTCCAGCAATGTAACAGTAATTATTTTTTGTAATAATTCTTAAATATACCTTTTATCAACTATTTACTTATACCTCACACTTTCAACATATCCTAACAAGAATTTATATAATCAGAGCTTTTATTTGTCTAATAAAATGCATGAATAATTAATAAGATTAACCGATATCTCTCAAATATTGATGTTGTACATTAATACCTACGGAACCAATATACAAATAAAATGTTCTTGACTTGTTGTTTTATTTACCTTGTGTCCAAAAATCATTTTGCAAAGCTGTTTTAGGCTGAGACAACATAAGGTCGACATTAGCGGTGTATTGATGAGCGAGCAAACCAAACGTGCAGTCCGATTGCAGTTCAATTGCAGTCGGCGTGCAATAGCGTGAACTGTGACTGCACATTTGGTTTGCAGTTCTATTGCAGTCGTGTCAACTGCATTCAAACTGCATCCGAACTGCAATTTGCAGTTGGATTGCAGTTGAAATGCGTTCCGTCTGTCTAGAGCCTTATAATGTTTTCCTTCACGGTTTTAAGCGACCGTTATTTACTTAATTTGGAAAAATCAGAGGTGTGTTTCCTTGGTTTCGAATTCGCGATCTATGACTTAGCAGTCCAACGGTCTTATCACTAGGCTTTCACTTGTTTTAATCTCTATAATGCTGTAGTAAAAACGCCAAACGGTATATGAAAGGTGAAAGGTCTCCTAACAGTTTATGCTGTCCTAGTACAATGAGTATAAGTTTCAGGGTAGTTGTAAGACATCGATGACATTTGAATATTAAACATCTTATGACTTTATGCTATCCTAGTAGAACCGACGAAGTTAAGGTGTCGTGTCGGTGACATTTTAATCAAAATACGAGATTCGTAATTTATGCTGTCCTAATACTACGAGTATCGCAGAGGTTTGACGGTAGGTGAAAGGTGTCGATGACATTTTGATATTTTCTCCTAATACCTCATGCAGTCCTAGTACAATAGGCAAATAATTGAAGTATTAATTGACATATTGTTTCTTTTGCCTTTAAATGTAATCCTCAGAGATTTTCTTATTATACAATGAAAGTGACCATCATCTCTCCTGATCCTATAAAAATAAATAAAATTGAAGTGTTTTCTATTGGTAATGTCAAAATAACAGCTTTTCTGTCGAAAATAATATTTCGTATGCTGTCAAATTAACTGCATACGAAATATTATTTTTGTCTGTTTATTTGGCTATCTCCAAAACGGCTAAATGGCTCAAAAGATAGGACACTGAAGTGGCTATGGGCCGGTCACGTTTCTCGGAAAACCGACAACCGTTGGAGCAAACGAGTTCTCTAGTGGAGACCGCGTCTAGGCAAACGTGGTGTGGAGTGAAATTTTGGCGGCTGGCAGCAACTAGATGAAGATCTGTCTCTTTACTCATTTAGAGGCCTACGTCCAACAGTGGACAAATACGGGCTGATGATGATGAAATAAAACTCCATGGATATAAAATCAGTACACATTTTATTCAACATTACAAAATTATTTACATTTAAGTCATTTATACAGTATACAAATTCATATTTAACGTTTTGCTAGAGGTAATTTGGCAAATACGGTACGGTATTTAGTTTTACATTCGAATGTTTATTATTAAACAAAATTATGCGGGTAAAAACATATTTAACTAAATTATAATTACAGTATTTTTTCATTTGGTTACGATGCCAACATTAACTTTTGCATACCATCATTAAGTTAAAGTTCGAATAATTCCATAATATCGATACCTCCCACGTAAATTGTTGTATGCCACAAAATTGCTATTTTGCTTTTTTGTTGAAAAATATCCTAATATGAATCATTATATCCATTCAATGTGAAAAAACAACAAAAACACAATTTTTAAAGGATTTGTCAGACGCATAATGTTGTAATTTTGAAACGCGAACGGATAACACCAATGTATATGCCTATACATTTGTGTACGCGGGGCGCGAGGCGGGTAGAATCACGCGCTCGCGCCTCGTATTGGTTACAAACAACAGACTACGCCGGACTTTCAACCGGCCGCATGCACGTTGCAAGCGCTTATAATTTATTTGCTAATTCATTGACGTAATTAGTTTACTTCATATCTGTTATAATGAATCGTACAATTATTATATCAAGAGGGCGTCGAATATGTGATTTGCTTAATAATGCGAATATACAAAGTAATAATGCCGATACACCCATTGAAAACAACAATATTTCATTAAACGAAATAGAATTAAACAGTTTTCCTGAATCAAGCCTACGAAATATTATAGGTAAGTTTATTTAAGTATTATTTCAGTAGCATGAATTAGGTTACTAACACTTTTTATGGTGGCACCAACCTAAAATATTGTATAGATTACTTACGACAATATTCGCCGGTAAGCGTTCAATAAAAATGTTGTATGTGATACATACAATATTTTACGTTTTCGTTGAAGTTAAACATTTTGTTGTATATAATAAATACAACATTTTACTTCGGAAATCGTTCATTAAAATGTTGTTGTATGGTGAAATGCTATATTTTACGTTGGTTTTACTTTTTTTTTTACTTAAAATTTACGTTGTAAGTCAAGTCGTCAATTGAAAAGTTGTTCTTTAAATTGTTAGTACGACTGCCTCAATAGCTAGATGCGTACCTAGTGCATTGTATTAGCACGCCGAGGTCTCAGGTTCGATTCCCCGAATCTGCTGATCATTTATTATACAAAACATTATTATTGTTTCAGAGTCTCCATTACCAATAAGCTTTAATGAGTCAGAAATTAATGAGCTAGCAATACAACATAATTGATACAGATTTCTTTGATAATAACCCAGAAGTTGCTTCAGATTCTGATATTGCAAATCTCGAAACACCGCACCCTTCACCTTCTAGTAGTACCAACCACTTAGACTACGACTGTGATAATGATTTTTGCCCTTATTATATACAAAAGGAAAACTTATCAACTTTTGATATTTTGCCTGTACCCTCACCAGGTTATCTGTCTAGCTGCTCAACATATTCAACAATAAACAATTATAGTCCGCTGTCAAAAATTTCGAATAATAGTCCTAGCACAAGCGGTCGCCGTCGTCAACCAAGGAAAGATAAAGGTAATATAAGAAAAAGACATTTCAATGAATGGATAGACACTAAGAGAAAGAATTTACGTAATATGGGAAAAGAGTACATGTCAAGAAATGGTAAAATTCAAGCAAAGAGAAAGATGGGCCCGCCATGTCACTGCCGCAAGAAGTGTTTTGATAAATTTAGTGAAGGAGAAAGACAGAAGATATTTGAGAGTTTTTGGAGTTTGGGAAATCGAGAAAAACAATGGATGTATATAGCCAGCTTAGTAAAAAATAATATTAAACGCTGAGTCTACACAGATACCACTTCAAGGCGTAAGTACACGTTAAAGTACTCATTGCCACAAGTACTCCAGTAGTCATATCCATCTTTTCTAGGACCTTATTAATAACCTGATCACTGACGGAAATAGTGCTCAAAAAATGTTTTTTGCATACATCCACATAATTGTCTTCACCATGATCTAGTGGCAATGAGTACTTTAATGTGTACTTACGCCTTGAAGTGGTATCTGTGTAGACTCTGCGTTTAATATTATTTTTTACTAAGCTGGCTATATACATCCATTGTTTTTCTCGATTTCCCAAACTCCAAAAACTCTCAAATATCTTCTGTCTTTCTCCTTCACTAAATTTATCAAAACACTTCTTGCGGCAGTGACATGGCGGGCCCATCTTTCTCTTTGCTTGAATTTTACCATTTCTTGACATGTACTCTTTTCCCATATTACGTAAATTCTTTCTCTTAGTGTCTATCCATTCATTGAAATGTCTTTTTCTTATATTACCTTTATTATTTATTTGACTTATATTGTTTTAAGGCTCCCATAATTTTAGGTTTGTAAGGTTGCCAATAACACAATTGTTTTTATTTTTAAATTTCTTTATCATTATTATACATAATTAACGATGGTATCGTATTAAACCAATAAGTACAATGCCAAAAATTATAAATGCATACCAAATTACTACTTTAATTTTAAGCTGATCTCATATTATATATAAATGATTAAGTAAGTTCATTTTTTTTTATAATGATGTTGATTTTTGTAATTCTATTTGATTAGTTCTTAAGAAGAGTTTCTAACGTTACCTACAAAATTATTATTATAAGCACAGGTCATGCTTTGATTCTATAATATTGTATAATTGTATTAGAATGATTGTTTTATGTTGAAACGTTTTTGATTACTCAGCAATAGAAGAAGTTATTTAATTATGTTTTAAAAGATCATTATTTTATTTTTAAAGATTTTCTGATTATCTTTTAGCACTTATGTTGTTTCTAATAAATAAATTTAACCTTAATAACATTTCTTTTTTATTTATTAAACCTAAAAAAATAATCACGTCCAAATTGTGCAATTGAATTTTGTAACTAATATAAATATTGTTACCACATACAACAGAGTGAGACTTATGTTTTTCAACGTATACAGTTGTAACTATCATATACCACAAGTGGCGTTATCTGGACGCCGCGGTATAATGTTGTTAGTATCAGATGCAACAACTGGCATAGCTTGTACTCCGGAGTAAAATGTTGTATGAACAATATCTCCAAAAATAAATATATTACTTAAAATATGTTTTAACGAAGTTAAGACGACTATTATATTACATTTAAATACCAAATTTCAAAAAGATGCAAACATAAATGCAGATTTTGGTTCACTTTGAATCTTTGAAACGCTCTACTGTAAATTTGCAGTTTTGGAGATACAACAACTTACGTGGGAGGTATCGTATTTCTGACCATGGGACCATATGGGCGTTTCATATAAATGCTTATTGAAATAAAAACATTTGCACTTGAAATCTAAGCGAAAAAATAATTTAAACATGTGCGGTGATCAGCACATCAAGTTACAACAAAATGTAAAATTTTCTCAGTTGATTTTGAACATTATCGTCAACAACTTAAGGTTTAAAATCATTTGGAGAAATTTGACAGTTTTCTATAACTTGATGCGCTGGCGACTGTACTTGGTCTACGGAACTGGAAGTAACAATTTAAATATATGTCTATATTATTACGTACTAATGCTAAATCATCAATCATTATTTGCACTGATCAAAGTTACTAAATTAAAGTAAAAAAATGACAATTAACAGAAGCCGACATTCTAGCTCTATTTTAAACTGCTAATATTAATAAGTGAAAATAAATGTACGTCACATATTTATAATCGAACACAGTTTTGTACGCACGGCTACACATTAGGCGTGGGAGAAATGTCTCATCTACAAGATTGGATCATTTGTATCTGGAACAGTAAACTGTTCCGGAACACTGATATGTATCATTTGGAACATTGAGTCAAAGATATGAATTACACTTTGTTACGGCACATCGCGGAGAAACTGAGACAAACCAGTGATACGGGATACGGTCATTCCGGATCACTGATATGTTTCATTTGTATCATTTGGAACACTGAGTCAAAGATATGAAATACATTTTATCATCGCGGAGAAACTGAGACAGACCAGAGATACGGGATATGGTACGGGGTCATTTGGAACATCGTGTCAGAGTCTAAAAAATTTGTCAGAGATAAAAATACAGAATGTAAAAAAAACGGATTTTCCTGAAAAATAAATTCCTTAAAAATACAGAATTCTAAAAAAGTATTTTCCTGATAAATACAGTACACACGGCTACAGGTCAACCTATACAAAACCAGTTTAAGCGGATCTCGCATTGTTTAGATTTTCCATACAATAAGAGGCCAGCGTAAACTGGTTTGTATAGCTTGATGTGTAGCCGTGCGTACATTTATAAATTTTAAGGTTGCCTTGGGCGCGAACTATATTTTATTGTTTTCCCGCTCTTTCGCTACGGTTGTCACTCAGTATCTCAGTGATTCTTTAAGCCTTGGACTGTCTCTCTCACCCGCAAGCGATAGTGATACTAATGATACAAATGATACATTTGAAACATTATTATTGTTCCAATCATTTGGAACACCTAAATGTTACGAATCAGTGAGTCGACTCAGTAAAGAGTTACACACGCCTACTACACATGAAGCTATACAAAACCAGTTTAGACTGACCTCCCATTTCTTTCTTTCGTTTTTTCTTTCTTTTTGCTTTCCACACAGTGCGAGGCCAGCGTATACTGTATTTGTATAGCTTGATGTGTAGCCGTATGTACCAATCCAAGTTTTAAAAATCCATTTATTGCTTAAAATGATAGAAATCGAATTTTTACTATAATACAATTAAGGAGACAACAAAGATTTTTATTCAATCTGCAGATTAGAGTCCAATTGAAAATTTTACCGGTTGAGCATATTTCACTCTTATTATGAACAGCTGAAGGTCGAAAAGTGGTCAACCGCCGTATATTTAGCCGTACACACGGCTACGGGTCATCCTATACAATTATTGTTTAAGCTGATCTCGCATTGTATACGGTTTCCATAGGAGAAGAGCCCAGCGTAAAATGGATTTGTAAAGCCCAACGTGTAGCCGGATTATTAACCGAAGGCGTTATAACAAAAATAATATTCGAATTTCCAATCAAACTGACAAAAAATTTGTAAATGTCAGAAAACAAACGACTACTTGTGTCAAATATGAGTGACAAAAGCTATGATTTTTTTTCAATTCATATTATAGATATTCTTAGCAATTGACTTGTAAGTATTTGATCCCAAAGGATGTGATCTCTATCAGAGCACGAAGAAAATAGTGTTAACCTGGTAACTATTAAAATAAAGTTATAATGATTTATTATGTAAATTGACTCGTGTACTCCTTTCCTTTAGATTTATATTTTTAGTAAAAATGTTTTGAAATGTCATATTGAAATTACATCATAACAAAAGCGCGAGCTGTTACATTGTCAGAAAATATATAAAACTTCATATAGCTATACAGTCAGCCCCAAAAAATTACCTATTTCTTAAAAAAAAATCCTTTCAAATACGATCCAAGCCCGTAAGGGGGTGAAATTAACAATTCTGTATTATTGTATTATATCATATAAAATATAACACATTTTCGGAATCAATATCGTTTCCAAATAAACCTGGATATTACAGGGTTTTTGTGAATACCATTCTTTTTTTATGAGTAATTTTCATAATTCATGAGACTTTCATATAAATCAATGTTTAAATTCAAGGCTCAATATTACAAACTCTTCGTGTAGCAAAAAGGTACTAGTTATTTGTGTTATATTTACAAGAAATTTTGAAAGTTTAGCATATGTGTAGCATTTTTTTATTATATATATTTAGGGCTTATTGTAAAATTACCTATCTGATTCTATTTGGATATATTCATACAAACATATATAATTGAATAAGGAATTAATGCGTTTTATAGTGTAATGAAATGAAATGCCTACTCATAATATAATAATACCTCAAGGCATAATATTTCTCTACTAAAACGTACTTGATATGGTATACCTACTTACATGAGAAAATTAATACTCCAGATAAGTTCCAATCCACCGAATACATTTATCATTGTTTTACAATACAAATTTATTATGCTAATTAAACGAAACAAGATATTTAAGTGCACTTACTATTCCCATTCATAATTTAAATGCAGAATTATTGAAATTCAAAGACAATTCGACCATGCGAAGAAAACAGTTCATTTTCAGATTAAGGGTGCTTTTCACCAGCTCCAAATAAACCCCGGTTAAATTAATCGGCAGTTTATTTCATACAAATTGTTCCATTTTTTTATTGATTTGGAGTAGCGATATGTTGAAGGCGAAGTCGTATTTTTGCCATCAAATATATTTGGACTTTAAAACTGTTCAAAATAATCTCAACAGCTAAGGTAATTAAATTATATCTCAATGACACAAAGGTGGTTTCAGAATGATCAGCGTTTACGGAAGCTGTCATTCTGATTATGTATTTTATCCTATTGAGATAGTTTTTCATTTTTATAAGGTTTCATTTCTTTAGTTGTGATGATAATCTTGGACAGTCTGTTCGTTCAGACATGTTATATGTATATTTATGTAAAAAGTACGACATTATCGCATTAAGTTATTTATTGTTTACCTTGACAGTAAGTAATAACGAATTCAGAATGGCCGAATCGCTTTAAATTATTCATTCCGTTTAAACTATGAATAGGTAAGTTCTTTTTGAATTGGCTAGTGTGCCCTAAATCCTAACACAGTGAAGTGCAGACTACCCTCTAATTCTTACCCCTTTTTCTCCTTAGGAAGTTGACTCTGGGCCTTTTGTTTTAAGCTGCTATTACTGTAATCAAAAATTTTGATTTCAATCGACATTTTCCAAAATTTTATTAGGATTTTTTTAACTAGGATCATGAAATGAATATTTAATTTGCAAATTTTATATTTTATATAGACTACGAATAATTTTTGAAATAAGTACTCGTTTTATTATCTAAGACGTACCTAGCGTGAAAAGTTAAAATAATTTAATTAAGGATATGATGACTGGGTATACACAAAGGGACAGATTTTTCAATATTTAACACAAACGGTACGTAAGAAGCAATAAATGACTTGATAATAACTGGATAGTTACAAACGCTGTGTGCCAAATATGTATTTAAAATCTGTGTCAGTAATGATTGGTTCACAGTGTATTTCAATAATGATATGGTAACTTATTTAGGCTTGTAAACAGGATTATTACACACAGTGCATGTACAAGGGATCTCGCACACTACGTGCTACTATCGGCTAGAATCCAAAAACTGCTAATATCTCCGATAATCATTTATAAATAATTACTTGAATATTGTATATCGACCGTGGAAAAGAAAAAAGCTAAGGCGCTACTTTAAAAGGCTGGTGAAGAACTTTATTATATGTATTATGTATTTATTTCGAGCAGCACATTAAGTGACCACAAAATGTCAAATATTAATTCTCAGTTGATTTTGAACTTTATCATCAACCTATTAAAGTTCAAAATCATTTTGAGAAATTTGACAGTTTTGTATAACCTGATGTGTTCGCGACTGTACATAGAAAATTGTTATAATTTTTATTTTAACTATGTTTTTTTTTATTGTAACTATGTTACTTTTTATCAATATAAATATCGTGAAAGAAAAATACGATCTCAGGCAGGAGGCGAACCTGCTTTCCTCGGGTTCAGTACACGCTTTAGCCACTAAGCGGACGGACGAAGGGTCGACTATTGCCTGAGATGGGAACTAGAAACTTTAAATCTCTCTCAAATTCTTATGCAAATCTTCATGGATAGTAGGGTATCGACTAAAAGCCGCACGTCACTTGCACTATACTTAGTCAAGGCCGTAGGATTCGTGACATTCGCCACGACCATAGAAAATTGGTAAAGTGGCACTTTATCTTTATTACTTTTCCATGACATAATATAGATTATGTAAATACGTAGTATACGAAGTCCCTTTTAAATGATGGCTATTTTAAATACGGATATTTGAATGCTTAATCTACCGAGCAAGCAAGCAATAAATTGCCATCTCTCTCCCACAGTGAGACATCCAGTGTGAAAGAGATAGCACGATTCTATGCTACATTCTTTGCAAAGCGTGAATATAGGTTGAAGTGGATAGTTAACTGTTTTTTAATTTATCCAAACATTTTTACATATATTTTATACTCTTACTAAAAAAAGTCATTTAAATCGACTAAGTAAGTACAGTCGCCAGCACATCGGATTATACAAAACTGTCAAATTTCTCGAAATAATTTTAAACTTAAAATGTTGATAATTTAGTTCAAAATCAACTGAGAAAAATTGACATATTGTGGTAAATTGATGTGCTGGCGACAGTATATAGAGAGGATACTCGATCTCATTGCGCACGAAACATATGACGTCACATGTAGCTACAACAGAATCTCTGTCTAGCATACAATTAAAATGGTTGAGAGAAAGGCTCATGTTAGTAATGAAAAAAAAAATGAATCTCTCTTTGAGTCCCAAAATATTATTCTACCTACATTATTAGTTCACACTGGCTACTAATTAAGGCGGAAATCCTCTTCTTTGGCGCGAAATCGTTTCGCCTTCATTAAAATTTTTTTTTTTTTCGTTTTTTTCATTAATTTTGGGGTCATGATAGTAAGAATAGCGACATTAAATATAACTTATTGATGACTAATTACTAAAAATCTTTGTCGTAGCACATAGTAGTGTAAAATAAAGGATTATACTAACACTAGCTTTCCGCACACGGTTTCTCGGCTTTTCTGCATTTAAATTTTTTCCGTTTTTGCAACATTTTTCATTTATGCTCCGCTTCTATTGGTCTTAGCGTGATGATATATAGCCTATAGCCTTCTTCGATAAATGGGCTATCTAACACTGAAAGAATTTTTCAAATCGGAGCCGTAGTTCCTGAGATTAGCGCGTTCAAGTAAACAAACGAACAAACAAACTCTTCAGCTTTATAATATTAGAATAGATTGATAATTGAGGCCGCCAGCGCAAAAGCGGCCTAGCCCTCAATTTTTCATATCCTGACTTATCTACTACGAATAACTTAAAATGCATCATTACATTTCACCTATGGTATACATTTGCATCGCCATCTGTTGATGATAGGTGAAACAAGATATAGGCCAGGCTTGCATTAAATTGTAGCACGTTTTAAAAATATTGTAGTAGATAAGTCAGGATATATAAAATTGAGGGTTAGGCCGCTTTTGCGCTGAGAGTCAATTTACAATCTGCTATAGAATGATTTTAAAGCAAAAGTTTTGGTACTAAGTTTAGAATAAGTGATATTTTATGTCAAATTCTTACTGCCATGACTTCAAAATGTGTTATAGGCGTTTATTATATAGATATTTGCACAAAACCAAAAAAAAATTGAATTTGGCACCCAATAAGAGATGATCCAACTTAATATAAAACCGTTTGATGTTACCTTATGACAGCTTTCGATGTCTTGATCATTATATTGTTTGACAATGTAACAACGAAAAACACAAACTTTATTATTTTTCAGCAAAATATATGTATAGGATTTTCTTCTTTTTTATAACGGTATAATATTAAAATTAATAATTAACCTCCACCTTTGTTTTGTTTTTAAGTAATCATAACGGAAATACGTAGATTGTAAAGCAATATATTCGCCATATGCGGTGCCAGTGTTAGTTTGAAAAGAAATAGATACACTTTGAGCAAAAGAACTGTACTTCCTTTTGTTGGTACAAATGAGATGAGAATTTTCCCCTTTTTTGCACTCCAAAGTAGGAGGAAGATCTCAATTCATTGGTTAAGTGCATGTAACGGCAGGTCCCAATAATAAATCAGTTGGTAGATTATCTTACTATGTTGATGATGTTTTAGATTTTTTTATATAAAAAACAGAAGCTTAATAGCAATGTGGGCGGCACATTACTAGTACCTATTCTTATCAACCCCTCGTACTAAGCTAAATGCTTGTGTTACGAGTGGGTTCACATCGGTAATGCAATGGATGGGTTTCCAACCGGCAACCACATGATCGCAAGTCCGACGGCCTAGACATTAGGCTACCGTCGCTTCATAGAATTTTGACATAAAAGTCATGTCAATTCCTAGTAAACGAATCTAAGGATAGATTCGTTATTGGGACCGCGTTATAGATATTATATCTAATGAAGCACGTTGAAATATTGAAATTTGAACTTTATGTCAATTGATTAAGGACATAGAATAAATATACTATTGTATAACACCATTTGTCTACGCCCATCTAATAAATACTTTTTAATACCATTACCAGTTAGTAGCAGCAGCATTTTAATACTGGCAAGCTTCGCCATTAAAATGTTTAACGGAAAATTTTAATTATCGATAGTTTTTCTATGTGCGTTCGATACTTCGATATGATATATTTTAAAATTGTGATTAAGATACAAAAAAAATGCAGTGAGTGCAAATAATTAAGGACATCTCTAGATTTACGTAAATTGTTACGTAAGTTTGGCAGAATTCCAGATCTCAATTTTCTAAGTACAAGTGATTTGCATTATCTTTTTTTAAATAAACGAACTCGGGTATACATTCTGGAAGATTAAATAAACGCGAGATATGAAAATAAGATTACATTTTCCGTTAAAAATCTTCCTTTAATAAGTGGATCTTCCTTTAAAAGAAATTGCAATCAAGTTCCAAAGACACTGCCCTCAAGGGCGGATCTACTCTTCACGATTTCAAGGTTGGTCCTAGGTAAAGGTTGTTCGTAATTATGAGAAACTACAAAGGCTCCATATTTTTTTAGGGTAAATAGAAAAGAAACTTATCGATGTAAAGTATTTATTTTATTAAACAAAATACTTATCGAAGATTTACCTAGGTAGATGGGGGGTCATTTAATCCATGACGCTCGTAACCCTGATAGTTATTTAAACCTTAGCCCCTCGTTACCCTGATAGTTATTTATCCTGAACCCTCGAGTTAGTAAACCAATAAAATATTTATGATTATTTAATTTCCGCACTGGTTAAATAATCTATATTTCCTGTAGTACTAACTATTATTGAGTACAGTCCAGTCGAAATGACTGAGCGTGTCTGAAGTTGTCTGCAAGTGGTTAATTTCGATATAAAACTTGGTGTAAACACATTGGGGTCGTAAATGTTTTGCATTCGTAAATATTACATTGAATGATTTCGATATTTTTGCACAAAAACACTTATTTCAGTGATTCTACCTACGCATTCTAACTTCACACATGCGCAGTTATTTAGACCATACTGTATATATAGAAGTTAATAATAAGGCAACATTACTATAGAGTTCGCATAACTAACAACCTCCTTACGTAACAATTACTAAGACCACATTGCAGATCGCAAGAAAAATTAAAAAATTAGGCAATATGATTATTGAGTTTCAATACTGTCAACCTCCTTGCAATAACTTTTAAGGGAGATCCACTATTTTGTAAGTGGCCGGTATTTCTACCGCCCGCAACTACACCCATTTAAACCAATCGTAAACACCTGTTTTACCGGCTAGTGATGTACTTAGGCTCCATGTGTCCGGTATCGGACAGGGACCTCAGGACGACGTTGCCGTTCGGCATGATTGATAGCCACGTGATGGAGGCGTGGTTCAGGGATATCCGCAGCCAACCCTCAGGAGGGAATTGAAGCGCCCTGAAAGTTTTGTGAATAGAATTATAATTAGACGCACTTAGGTTTTGTTTAAATTATTATTATTTAACTTTATTAGGCCGAAATTAAACAGTTACACTGCATGCTTATTATTTTTAAATAAAATTACACTTATATTATTCAAAAAAACACTTGAATATACTACACTATATGGTTAAGGTATTGTCTTCTTAAATAGGCTTCGATAAATGCCCGTAATAAAGAAAAACAGTACCATATCCCTCTGGGGTGAAATAATAATGCAATAATTAATTATTAGTACGTACGGTGGCCAGCACATCAAGTTACAACAAAATGACAAATTTTCTCAGTTGATTGTGAACTTTATCTTCAACAATATAAGGTAACAATACAAGAAGAAATTTGTCAGTTTTGTATACCTTGACCTGCTGGCGACTGTACATGACTTCGAAAGGTTAGAGATGCGTGACTTAGTTGCAAGGAAATAAAGAAATTTATTACCCTCCATTCGCACTGACGACAAAACATGTTGCAAGCAAATCTTACTCTATCTAACTCTCAGAGAGTGACGAGAGATAGACTGTTTACAACATATTTTGACGTCAGTTTGAACGTAGGGTTAAACAAACAGTTAAAAGCGACACTCACTTGCAAACAAAGAATCGTATAACGTTGGCATGACAGACTAATAGCGTGTACGAGTCCTCCGTCTGTTCCGGCGGCGCTCTGTGGAAGTAGCGCCTGAAGCCCGCCTCTATCCGCGCGCTGTCCTGAAAGAACTGCTGCACGTGCCAAAACGATGGCTTGTTATACTCGCCAGTTGCATTTCCGAAATAAAACTTATGTGTATAGCGGGAGAGTGGGGTTTTGATTGGTTAGAAAGGAGGGATCTGGATAAACCTGCTTAATTTATTCACGGTTTTTAATTTTATGGTGCCAGCACATCAAGTTGCCACAAAATGTCAAATTTTCTCAATTGATTTTGAACTTTATCTTCTACAAATTAAGGTTTAAAATCATTTGGAGAAATTAGACACTTTTGTATACCTTGACCTGCTGCCGACCCTACTAAAACAAAATCAATCCATGCTTATAGATTTTACATAAATAGCAAAGATTCTCACTCTGTCTCTTTCTATATTTTGTATCACAATTACAGCTTACTAGCAATGTAAACGCAAATTACTAATAATCTTGTTAACTCCTCGTACTAAGTTAAAAGCTTGTATTACGAGTGGGTTTGGTAGTGCAATGGGTGGGCTATTAAAATTAAAGTAAGTAAGTTGCGGCACCAGTATTACTCGTACAGCTCGATGTCTACGACTAAAAGTAAGTATTTAATTGAAACGAAGAACGAAGAATTTAATATATGAAAGTTAGATATGGCAGGTTTCCCGTATTTTAGCAAGGTAAGGATTTGGATTAGTGAAAGTAAAAAATAGTAGGTAACTTATAAGAAGTATGCTGTGCATAAAGATAATTAATTAAAACAATTTTATTATACTTAAATTTTAATACGCACATGATTCCGAAAAGGGATTGGATCATGCAACTTGGCTCTCACTTAAAGTCACTAAGACATCTGTCCAACACATAACATTTTTCAATCCCTTAAAAATATGTATATTGTAATTTTCAGTATGATGCAATGTAATGCGATTTTCAAATTAAAACTGAATGCAACAGCATACTAGGAAATTAGTGGTTAAATGCAAAACTGGGTTGTATAATACACATTAAAGTTATTTTATATTACAAATGTATGTTGTAAGTGTACATAGAAATAAGGTTTAAAATCAATTTATACACACGCACAAGATACACATAATATTTAAAACAATCATACAAGTAATTCATTATGAATCTTTTTCGTTGCCCAAACTGGGAATCGAAACCTGGAACTCGTGCTGAGAAATCGCAATAGTGTATTTGACTGCTGTTGATTTATTTTATTGAAAATAACAGGCGTATTGTGAAATATAAG
Organism: Subacronicta megacephala; assembly: GCA_958496365.1. Taxonomy (NCBI): domain Eukaryota; kingdom Metazoa; phylum Arthropoda; class Insecta; order Lepidoptera; family Noctuidae; genus Subacronicta; species Subacronicta megacephala. The sequence goes on from OY292534.1 coordinate 4,076,338, forward strand.
AAGACGTTCATTGAAAAAACAATTTGAATCAACTTATAAAGTCCTAAGATATATGCGTTATATTTTTTTGGGTGGGATTGAGGGGGGGGGGGATGCTCCGCCCCTTTTCCGCAAAATTAGTATTAGTATATAATTGTATGACATATTGATTTGTGATGTCACAAGCTAATATACTAATCTCTCTGCCTAGCATGAAATTAGAATCCTTCTTGTTGAACCAATTTAATGTAGTTTTGGGATCAATCAAAACCTATTTATGGTGCATATTTTTATGAGACCATAAAAAATTACAGTCAACTATTATATCTATATTCGAGAGAAATGAGAATAGAAGCCTTGCATTGTAAAGATTTTCCGTACTATGCGAGACCAGCCAATCCTGAATCCTGGGTTCGTGTACCAGAATAAATTTCGCAAAATTGAATGTAAGTATTACTCATCGTAATTTATACACTTTTTCTCGATTGCCAGTCCGATAACCTATTCAAAATTGTCATAAAATAGGTGATCATGGCCTCATTCTATTTCAGTTACACAAGAGTTAAATAATTGCGATATAACTGTTTATAATATGAGTAAAATAATATCTTAAACCTTAATAAAACTACTGTTTCAAGATTTAAATCTTGAAACATAGGCGTGCGTACAATCATGATGTTATATGCGCACGGCTACCCATGTTGAAATCTCTTGAAATTAATTTGTATCCCACATCTAAGGGCTAATTATGTTGAATTTTTTCTTTTACTTGTACTGAACATCTTGCAATGTTTGTAAACAATGTTTATACAAAAAATATCTATCTATAGAAATATATTGTACATTATATATTATTGCAAATATAACCTTTGCAGTTTAGTTTAAAGCATATAAAAGCTTAACTCACTCTTGGTTCAGGTCTCCAATGTCCGACAGGTGGCTCCGGGGGGATTGGAGCTCCTTCTTCTATCAACTGACAGTGCTTAACTTCTAGATCTTTATCTAAATGCTTTGCTATGATATTTGCTGTCTCCTGGGCTCTAGTCATAGTGGATTGGACTAGCAAGTCCCATTTGATATCTAGATCTGCAAGTCTTTGGCCTGTGAAGTCTGCCTGCATTTTGCCTATAAAAGTTGTGTGTTAACATCAATAACTAAAACAGGTACTTTTAAAAAGTCATAAACTATTTGCAAAGTCCCAAAAATTGGGTATTATGAAGAAGAACTGGGAACAAACTCCAAAGACACTCCTAATTCTAATAAAATTTTGCAACTGGTTTTATTATTATTAGCCACCAGTCTCTCACAAATAAACACCGTCATGTTAATATTTATTTATGTTGGAAATCTAATTATAGTTTTATTTGTGGAAGAAAAATTAATTTACTTATTTAAAACAACAGTACATTTAGGTCCCATGTAACAGGAGGCAATTGCGTATTGCCATTAACTACCCACGCATAAATCTCGGCTCTGAGCTGCTACTAAAAATTTCATAGGAAACCCCAATATCACTTTCACACCAACTAATGAAGTAGTAATTTCAATAACATGGAAATATTTGAAATATCGCAAATGAGGATATATGTATACCTACTAAGGTATTTTTATTCAAATAAAAATTACCTATTTTTAGATAAATAACAGAAAAGTCAACATGTATAATATGCATGGGAAATTGATTGCTATAATCATTAATGGTCAACCTAAACTATTATTATTTAATTAGAAATAATAATTTCTTTATGCTATACCATAAATAAGTTTTAGGGCCTGTTTCACCGCCTTCTGATAAGTTCCCAGTAAATTATTTGACAGTTATTCTGTTATAATTTTGAATATATCTGGTAGATAGTGCTTATCCGGAGGTGGTGAAACAGGCCCTTAATGTTTTATTTTAATATAGACTTACCCAAGTTGGTAAGAGTCCTATCCTTGTCGACAGCACCATCAAGATTGTACTGTCCATGCCTGATGAGGAACAGGTGCCTCACAGCTCTGCTCTTAGCCTTCTCCAGCTTTTCATTGTATTTATTGTCATCATCAGGATCACCTATTGTGCGCTTAATTGGTTTCACAATTGATTCTGGTTCCCTGCTAAAATGTTTAAAAGTTGTTGTGGTGGTAGCCCAGTGGTACTGGCCATGACTTACAAATTATAGGTTGTAGGTTTTAACCCTGACAGGCACTTTATTTTGTGTGAATTATTATTTACCACTGCTCTCAAAAACGGTGGAGGAAAATATCGTGAAGAAACCATGTCCAACAACCAAAAATTATAAGACATGTGACATCTACCCTCTCACCGATAGGAGGCCTGTGTCCCAGTGGGGGGAATAATTATAGGCTGATTATGCTGTGGTATAGCAGCCTGATTTACGCAACTCTATGACAAAGCATGTATTTTGCATGTATAAAGATTGATAATTAGTGTTTTATTGCTGTAATTTTTCCAGGATAGTGTGTTAAGTTTTAGACAGTAAATCTTATGGAAACCAGACATTCGTTTTTTTTTAATAAATTATGAACGCTAGCAATCTTGTATCTTACCTAATGGTTAGTGACCACATACTGTTCCCTGTAAATGGCAATAGAGTCATCACCAATAAAGTGGGATATGAAAACACATGAGTGAACTGGGGTACTGCAGTACACTCATGCTGTGATACTAAACATTCATCAACCTTTATTAAGCAGGACTCAGTATCCTAAAGTAATTAAATAAATTTATTAGCAAAGATATTGAAGGTGATATTCCCATTTTTTTTTTTTAAATTAAGTAGTTACTTTTTTTAGACTTGTTTTGCTACTTTTACTATTGTTTTAATAATATCACTTTTGACAACCCTGTATTTTATTACAAAGAATCCACATGGAGTGTTATCCATTTGGGGAAGTGATAAGGTCATTTCAATCTACTAACTGAACTTAATGTACCTATTATAAGGATCATAGCATTCATGAATAAATTAATGACAACCCTAAGATACCATAAAAGGTAGACAAACGAACTACTTAGTTTTTTTTTAGCTCTAAAAGGTCGATGTCTCAAAGTAGGTCACAAACTGTGCGAAATTATGAGTTTTATTGCTTATTGCCATGAAAATTGCCCTATCACAGTAAAGTACCCAATGATTCACATTCGAAAGAATACAATAACGACGCTAAATTTACTATAGACACGCTATTTACTTTATCACTGCGCAAATTAAACAAAACCTTTGTTTCTTAAGGAAAATATTCATGAAGTATTTTATTATATTAAATACTTACTGGTCCCAATTCCTATCCCATTGCACGCTGGGCGTGAAATTTGTGGTCCAGGAGTTGTAAGCACTATACTTCTTCTCATTTCCACTGCTATTTATACGATAATATGCAAGGCCGCCTCCAACAGCACCCAAACTTAGAAGAGCGATCTTTTGGAATCTAGATAACGTGGCCATACTGATAAGCTTATATACTAAAACTGTGCTAGTTTACCATTTGAAAAGGAAACTAAAACTGTTGTTCTAATTTTAGTAAATTAATCCTGTTCGTCATGAAAACAACCAGAAAATAACCTCCTTTCTTTCACGACGATTTTCAAATCGAACTGACAGTAGTGAGTGCGAGTGACAGTGACAGACGGGACCGGGGACGTTTCTCTAAATAAATGAATTGACACACGACAATGGACGCGTTCCACTTGACGTTCACAACGATCACGCTCACGACCGCAGTTTTTCCAGTTCCACTTGCTTGTGAGCGTGACTGTCGTAAACTTAAGTGGAACGGAGTTTAGGATTTTCTCAACGATCACTTCGACCCACCTTTTTAGATGGGTCGTTGCGTGGGCGTAAGTCATGACGTCATGAGTGACGTTTTCGCCGCGACCACAACGCGACCGCGGTCGCCATGTGGAACGGCTAACGGAGCGTTTTGATCGTTGTGATCGCCAAATGGAACGCGTCCAATGACAGTTTTAAGCTGTCAGTGACAGCAAGCATGGTTTAGCACCTAGAGTAGGACTCCCGTCTTGTGTCTCATAACATAAAAAATCGACTAAATCGGTTTTAGAAAAAAAAAACTAGTTTTATTTTTATTTCTATTATGGATTAATTCGCCAAACAGGCAGGCGTATCACCTGATGGTAAGTAATCATCACCAGCCATGGACATCTGCAATACCGAAGGAGTTGCAGGTGCGTTTCCCAGCCCATTAAGGAAAGGGAGGGGAAGGCAAAAAGAAGAAGAAAGGGAATCGACAGAGGAGTTGGGCGCTCCACACTGACCGTACGAAACGCCACTGTACATACTGCCACTTCAAGTCGCGTCGATATTCTGTTATGTGGACCCTCCCACATTACAGAATATCGACCTGAGTAGGTATTTCCCCGGTCGCGCCGATCCATTCACCCTGACACGTAGATGTGCCAGCGCGACATTAAAATTAAGGTGTAGGTATTTTTTTTTAGTGCCAATATAGTCACTAACCGCCAACGACTCTTGCCAAGAATTTTTTTATTGGGTTTGTAGTCAACGCTGCCTATGGTCATCTGCAAATGCGTTGCCGAGCCTATAGGGAAATGGAGGGAAAGAAGAAAAGGAGAAAGAAGGGGATGGAGGGAGGAATTGGGCCTCCGTCCCTCTCGCTCACCGAACGAAGCGCTGAAGCGAAACGCTACTACTCGAACGTCGGTCTTCTGTGAGAGTGTGGTACTTCCCCGGTCAAGCCGGCCCATATTTATGCTGCGAACAGCGTGGTCCTACCACACAATAATTTCTTATTACGTACATATTTATTGTTAAATCGCTGACTAATAGATTTAAACTTATTCTTATGATTATAATTCTTATACTTTACAAAAGTTCAAATATGGAAGAGAACCCGCAACATGATATTTATTCAGTAAAAATATATCGATAACAAGTGACATTTCAATCGTCAATTTTCATATTATTTATTCTTGGTTTCAATATTATAGGATATCCGTTCAATGATATTACAGAAATAGAAATAGTCACTCGAAGGTCATCGTAGGTTTCTGATGAGGTTACTTCGAACTCTCTTAGCAGCCTCACACAAATTGTTTTAACTAGCTTCGTTCCAAAAAATCTTCCTGGAAGTACATAAATTAAAAATTATTAGGGTCAAGTCAAGGAACTGGTAGACAGAGAGACAAATTTTGGTTCATCATCATCAACCTATTTAACTATTGTCCTATAAAAGCAGCATGTCCTACTCAGATGGGAGTAATTTATGGGTTGAAAGGATTGTTATTTAGTATGATTTGAAACAGCCTACCCAAACAGTCCATAGGTCCTAAGCTGAATGGTATGTAGCTGTTAGGGTTCCGCTTTTTCGTATTCTCGGGATTGAAACGCTCGGGGTCGAAGTATTCTGGATCGGTCCAATAGCGAGTGTCACGATGTAGATAGTATATGGGGATCACTAGCGAACAACCCGCTGGGAGGGTGCATGAGCCTGGAACAATCAGGTAGATGCAATAAAGAACAACAGAGAGGCGGGGATAGATAAACTTACACAGTTTAAGCACAGAAATTAATACTATAGGTATTAGAAGTTCGGGTACTGTACATAACTTTGGCCCTCCGAAGTGAGCCCTTTGAACTGTGCATTCAGGTAAAATCACATTTTTATTATTGTGCAAGAATATCAAAATAAATTATGATATTTTCACCGAGTTTTAATATAAAAAATTACTAGTGCTACTGAAGTTGTTGATACGTGCGCAACAGTTTGGAAAGGGTAACTTCAGGGACACAGTTATTTCTTCCGAACTGTACTTACTTATATTTATATCTTCATTGACCGTCCTCTGCAGGATAGCGCCAATAGGAAACAGTCGCACTACTTCCTTGAACACCATCTCCAAATACGGCATCCTTTTGAAGTCATCGTCATTTACGTATCGATCATCATCACCGATCACGCTTTTGATCTCTGCGAAGAGCTTTTCCTATAATACGAAAAAGTCCACCTTAATCAATAATCAAATAATAAATAGAATCAAATTCGAATTATAGAAAGTGTTTCTAATGTCGATTCTTCACTTGCGAACATTTCCGATGTTTTTGAGATCATACATACATACATACCATCACGCCTGTATTTCCCCGAAGGGTTAGGCAGAGGTGTACTTAATGTACACCCACAGTTCGCCGGTATGTTTTAGGTCCCATGTAATAGGGGGCGAGCCTATTGCCATTCACCGGGCATAAATCCAGACACCGAGCTGCTAATGAGAATTTCATAGAAAAACCCAATAACATTTTGCTCGACCTGGGGATCGAACCCAAGACTAGCTAGCGTAGCAGTCGCGATTGGGACCACTAGACCAACGAGGCAGTCAGTTTTTGAGATCAATTTGAATAAATTCGAACGTGGCGCTAGCATTGACAGCATTAAAAAAACAACTACGGTAAAGATAAAAATCGTTACTGCAAAATATACCTGATGAATGTAATATCCTCCGCCTTTTCGAAATTTCTAAAATCTGTAAAAAGTACACCTTACTTCTTTGCATTACCGTTTGCGGATAAGGTGTTTGAGACCTTACCATGATTTAACCGTCTCATTGGTGTAGTGGTGGTAATTGATATAGTAGTTGTAGGTTTAAGCAATAGACTGGCCTTCTGTAACATGTGACTCGTAAAAACATACCGGCGTACTGTGGAAAAAACTGTTTAAAAAGTACGAACCCAAGTTGCAAGACTCGTCTTAAAAGTATACTAGTTTAAAGTTACCATTTTTAAAAGTATTCTATTTATTAAGAGCAATAAACAGCTACAAAATAATTATAAGTACAACAAGGACATAAAAAACAGAAGTAGATATCAGGTTGTTGCTCAATACATTTAAGAATGGAATGATTACCTGACATTTTGGATGATACGCCATCATGAGTATAAGAAACGACGCAATCTTCGCCGAAGCCTCTTGACTCTGAAATAAGACTATGGTTACCTACGAACTTGGGGCACTATAACTAGTGCTTGCTTGTTGCTTGGGTGTAAATAAATCCTTCGTATTAAAAAGTTTTTGTTCCTAAAAAGGTATCGTGTGTGTGTGTATGTATGTGTGTTCTCATGTATACAACGTGTACCATATTTTTTTGGAATTGATAATAAGCGTCAGACCCGAAAATAGTTTACTCAGAATCGACTACATACTTACTGAATCGATTACAATAGCTTTTAAGACTAATTATAATATCTAAAATTATGCCCCCTGATCCAATGGCGATTCTGCGGGGGCCAAATTAAATTCTTTGTTATTTCGTTTTAATTATGTCTTACTGCTTCAACATTGTACGATTACATCGCACAATAGTTCAGAGCGCTAACATAAGCATTTCTATAATAATGTAAATTGATTCCTTATTTTTTATAATTTAGTACTCGTTCGTCCGTATCACTGTAACAACGTTTTTAATTGAATAAACTATCAAGAAGTCAGCAAGATTCGTGTTTTCTTCCATCCAAACTTATCGTATGTGTATAAGCAGGCAAGTGCTCGTACATTAATGGTCCTTCGAGCCGGATGTGTTTGTGATTTGTTTTTACTAGTGTGATTGTGAATCGGTTCGGTCACTGTCCAACAAGCGGGCTCCTCGGCTGAATCGACAGCGCGCTCAAGAATCATACTGGTGAGTAATAGCCCACTTACACTCTGAATTTTATACCAACACCTACAAGTAAACATTACAGCAGCAAGGTTGTATACAAGACAAGACAAGTACATCAAGAATAAGCTAGCTAGCAATTTAAATCAGATCGATCTGTAACAAACATCAAGCAAGTTGTAAGCAAGAAAGAGTACTCAGCAGAGAAATTCAAGAAATTTATTTGAGTTTCCTATTCATCAAGAAGCAAGATGGAAGAATTAATTTACAAGCAACAAGTTGCCATCAGTGGCATGCGACAACTTTGGTCCAATTTCAAGAAAGATGGTCAAGATCGCAAAACTTCAGAATATATCAAGAAAAGAATTGAAACCCTGAACAGCTATTGGAATGAGTTTCACAGAAATCATGAAAAACTGTGTGCATACGAAGATAAATCTCATGACTACTTTACCGGAAATCATTACGAAGAAACAAAGACATTCTACTTGGAAACTAAGGATTCGATTCAGAAAGCAGGCTTAATCAAGCCAACCCTATTCCGCCGGCAGCAGCCAGATGCCTCAACTTCCGAGGGCAGGACTACCCCGGTGAGTCCCATGCCTCCTCCGGAGTATACTACTCGGGGAACAGATAGCAAGTTTGACGAAAAGTTGCGTAAGCAGGGCAGCAACTTTAAGGCATTTTCCCGCTTTGTAAGCAATATAGATCTGTCAACTGTAGAAGAGAAATGGGAGTTTGAAGATATTTTGAAAACTCTGGAAACCCGGTGGAAGGCTGTTGATGGTCTCCACTGGAAAATAGACAGCGAATTTGATGAGACTGACGAACATTATGAGGCTTCATACACGCAGCATGAGCAGATGTATTACAATATCAAGAAGGAAATTAACCGCAAACTATGGTCCGTAACTCATCGAGAGAAGTCTACACCGCAACTGGACATTCCTATTTTCAACGGTAATTACCAAAATTGGGTATCGTTCAAGGATTTGTTCACGGAGGCAATACACGGTAACCCATATTTATCTGCCGCTCAGAAGATGCAGTTCCTTAAAAGCAAGATTAAGGGAGAACCGGAACGCCTGATACAGCATCTTCAAATCAGTTCGGATAATTACCTAACTTGTTGGCAAATATTAAATCATCGTTACAACAATAAAAAACTCATTTTTTCAACTCATATGAACACTTTAATGAATATTCCAGTTACGCAACAAGCCACATCCAGCCACATCAAACGTCTTCATGACATAACAACCGAGTGCCTTAATGGAATCAGGAACTTAGGCATCAACATTGATACTTGGGACCCAATAATAGTACACCTACTCTCGCAGAAATTGGATTCTGAAACACACAATGAATATTTGGCCTCACTCAAACAGCCAAGAGAACTTCCATCCTTGAAGGAATTTTTAGAATTCCTGGAGAATAAGTTCACTGCAATGGAGTCAGGACGTCGCAAGCCAGATGCGACACAAAAATCAACAAATTCTCCTTCAAGTTCAGGGAACTCAAGGTCAAATCAGGGACGAAATTATTACATCAGCAACAAGACTACATCAAAGAAGGCTCCGTCCATCTCTTGTCCTGTGTGTAACGAACATCATGGCATATATTATTGCAAGGAATTTAAGGAAATGACGCCAGCACTGAAAAGAAAAACAATTACCCAACTTAACCTTTGTGCAAATTGTCTATATAATCATAATGGAAAAAAATGTATTTCGAGCAAACGTTGCCGAAACTGCGATGAACAACATAACACTTTGCTACACGATGCCTATTCTACTGCAAGCACGACGTCACAGCATGTTTCCGGCGCTGTACTGCCCGAGCAAGGTTCGAGTCACGCGGCTCATGTTGCACAGCAAAAATTTTCATCGACAGTTATTTTGGCAACTGCAATTATCAAGGTGACAGGAGCTGACGGGATCAAAAGAACTATGCGGGCCCTAATCGACCAAGGGTCCCAAATTTCGTTGATCACCGAAAACGCAGCGCAACGGCTAGGGTTGCCACGACAGAAATGTAAGGGTGTTATCACCGGCATCGGCATGAGTAACAAGACGTGCAAAGGAATTTTAAATATCAACTGTACATCATTAGATGACAACTACATTTTTAGCGCCAATGTTCTTATAATGAATACCTTAACTAGAAACCTGCCAAACTCAACAATTTCTAAGCCATCATGGGCGTTTTTAGACCAAATTAAACTGGCCGATCCGCAGTTCTATATCAGCAACCCAATTGATATATTATTGGGTGCCGATATTTATGCTAAAATTATCATGAATAATATTCACCGAGAAGAATCAAGTAGTTATATTGCGCAGGAAACTCGCATCGGGTGGATTTTGTTCGGCGAGGTTCAAAGTCTACACTGCAACGTAGTTTTAAATGACCTTCAAGACATAGAACAATTTTGGATGATAGAAGATATTCCTGAGGGTCAAAAGTCATACGAAGAAGACGAATGCGTTCAATTTTACAAGTCGACCACAACAAGGTTGGAAGACGGAAGATATCAAGTGAGACTGCCCCTTAAGTCCAACTTCAACACGGAAATTGGGGAATCTAAACACAAGGCAGTGGCTCAGTTATATCAGATTGAACGAAAATTTTGTAGAAACAAATCTATTGCACAACAATATAAAACATTCATTCATGAATACTTATCACTTGGTCACATGAAACCGACACATAGTAACAAGAAACCCGAGTATTTTCTGCCACATCACTGCGTACTACGTAACGAGTCAACCACTACGTCACTCCGTGTAGTATTTAATGCGTCATCAAGGACTTCTACAGGAGCAAGTTTGAATGATTGCATGCATGCAGGACCCAACCTTCAAAAGGATCTTTTAACTCTAATACTAAAGTGGAGACAACATCGTATAGCTTTTATTGCCGACATTGAAAAAATGTTTCGCCAAATTTGGGCACATCAAGACGACCAAAAGTTACAAAAAATCGTTTGGCGAGATTCATCTGATCAGTCTGTGCAACAGTACCAACTCACCACGGTCACTTACGGCACCAAGGCCGCCCCATTTTTAGCGATGATGACCTTACGGCAATTAGCTAATGATGAGAGATCAAATTACCCAGATGCAGCTCAGGTAGTCGAGGAATGCTTCTACATGGACGATTTGCTACATGGCTGTAACTCGGTGGAATCTGCAAAACAATTACAGCAGGACTTGAGACAATTACTCAAAGCCGGTGGTTTCAATTTACGAAAATGGAGGTCTAATTATCAAGAATTGCAAGACAACACCGACAAGGGCGTAAATCAGGAGCGTTACGAATTCAAACAAGCGGAGTCGACAAAAACATTGGGCCTTCATTGGAATCCTCAACAAGACATTTTCACCTTTCAATCAAGGATAGAAACCACTTCGGATACGCATCTTACAAAGCGGAAGTTGTTGTCTGAGATATCAAAACTTTTTGATCCTCTCGGTTGGCTCACTCCAGTTTCTACTCAGATGAAAATACTTTTTCAAGACATCTGGAAGGAGAAGAGTTTGAAATGGGATGACAAGGTTCCTGAGCAAATTAATCGAGAGTGGATAAAAATTAAACAAGACATAGAACACATAAATCGATGCCAAATACCTCGATGGATAGGTACTGACACGGCCGGAAACAATATCGAGTTACATGGATATTGCGACGCATCGCAGAAGGCGTATGCATGTGTCGTTTACTGCAAATTAACAAATCTAGGTCAAACTAAAATAACTTTAATGGCTGCGAAATCAAGATTGGTACCTCATAGCAAGAATATTTCTTTGCCCAAGTTGGAATTAAGCGGTGCACATCTGCTTACCAAATTGATGGTTAAAGTGAAGACAAGTTTGAACGGTCACGACATCAAGGTTTACGGGTGGACTGATTCCATGGCGGTCCTGGGGTGGATTCAAGGAGATCCCAATCGCTGGAAGGTGTTTGTTGCTAACAGGGTGCGGCAAATAACTAAGGAGATACCATCTGAATGTTGGGGATATGTCAAGTCAGCAGAGAATCCCGCAGATTGCGCTAGCAGAGGATTAACAAGTCTGAAACTAAAGGAGCATGATCTGTGGTGGAACGGACCTGCCTGGTTACTTCACGGTATAACGGAGGATGAAGCAAGATATAAAATTTATCTCACGAATGAGGAAGCCCTTAACAAGCAAATATATGTAGCTACGCAAGATATAAAAGAAGGCAACAGCTTCATGAAGAATCTCCTCAGCAGATTGAGCACGTTTACAATGGTTGTGCACGTTCTAGCAAGATTACGGCGTTTGCTTATTCCTAAATCAGAAAGGCCAAACCACCTTTACGTTACTTTACAGGAGTTGCGCAAAGCTAGGTGCGTAATTATCAAGGAAGTTCAGCATGTTGAGTTTCAGCAAGAAATACAAGACCTCAAAAAAAAGAACCGAGTAGCCACTACCAGCAAGATCCTGAACTTGAACCCTTTTTTAGATGAAGAGGGAATACTGCGTGTGGGAGGAAGGCTGCATCACGCTACGATCAGTCCTGATCTCAAACATCCCATAATTTTACCTCATCAACATCGTCTGACGGAATTAATTATAGATCACGCACACAAACTCACATTTCACGGCGGTGCTCGAGTTACACTAGCATGCGTCAGACAAAAATATTGGATTATAGGAGGTAATAATGCCACGAAAAAACAATTACGCCAATGCGTTACCTGTAGAAAACAAAAACCAACCAAATTACAACCTCTGATGGGAGACTTACCTGCTGCAAGGATCAATCCTTCTCGTCCTTTCATGCACACTGGCGTTGATTTTACTGGCCATGTCTATATCAAAACTAACAAGGGTCGTGGTGTCAAGACCACCAAAGGATATGTGTCAGTATTCGTCTGCATGGTGACGAAGGCGGTGCATTTGGAACTCGTTTCCGACCTCACTACGTCATCATTTCTAGCCGCCTTACGCAGGATGGCGGCGCGAAGAGGCACCCCTTGTCACATGTATAGTGACAACGGCCGTAACTTCGTAGGAGCAAGCAAGATTCTACAAAACGAATACACAGATCTACAGGAAATAATTGATGACCACCTAATGGCTGAGGTAGCAGATATGGAGATCAAGTGGCACTTTAACGCCCCCTCATGGCCATCAGCAGGAGGCCTTTGGGAGGCTGCGGTGAAAAGTTTCAAGATACACCTCAAACGAGTGATCGGTGAACAAAAGTTGACCTATGAAGAGTTCACCACACTCTTAACACAGATTGAGGCCTGTCTCAATTCAAGACCACTGTGCGCCATCACAGAAGACTCTGAAGATCTGAACTTCTTAACACCTTCTCACTTTTTGACTGGTGGACCTACGTTAACATTAGTTGAGACTGAGAGAGATCTGCGAACACGATGGCAGTTAACCCAAAAAATATTACAAGACTTGTGGAAAAGATGGCGCACTGAGTATCTGGCCCAATTGACTGTGAGAAGCAAATGGAGACAGCCTCAAACCAATATCAAATTGGACGATGTAGTTCTAATCCACGACGACAACCTACCCCCAGGCAAGTGGGCGATGGGTAGAGTAGTAGAACTTCATCCAGGCAAGGATGGTCATGTACGTGTCGTAACCTTAAAAACAAAGGGCGGCATCATTAAACGTCCGGTCATAAAGGTGTCGGTACTTTTAGAACACAAGGAAACAGCCCCACCATCTGATATGACACAAGACAACCATCAAGACGTGAACCATCAACAAGTACAAAGTCGTCCAACAAGGAGATCAGTTAAAAACAAGTTTAACCTTTCAAACCTCGTCACTGCTCTGATGTTATTCTTCACACTAATCACAAGTTCAGAATGTAGCTTGAAGATGACCCCATTCCAAACAAGTCAAAGTTTGTTCTTTGACAAAGTGTCAGACATGATGCTTATAAGAGATGATTGGAACCTGGTAGTTTATTATAGCATGGATACCTACTGGCAATCAACCACAACATTTAATAAATACATTCAATCGCTCAAACAAACATGTGATACCATACAAGATCATGTTCACTGTGACGTAATCTTACTCCAGCTACGTCACGCGTTCTCGGAACTCGAGCACTACAACCTAGTATTAATGAGTCAGCATACCGGCACGCGACCCGGGACGTCACGCCAGCGCCGAGGTCTCATCAACGGCGTGGGCTATCTCGCAAACAGCTTATTTGGAGTGCTCGACGAAAGCTTTGCTGAAAAATATCGCAAGGATATTTCTCTCCTTCAAGCCAACGAGAAGCATATAGTATCCCTTTGGAAGAACCAGACTTCGCTCATTGAAGCAGAAAACAATCTCCTGAAACGTACAGAGCATGACATGAATCAACAACTCAAATTGATAAATCGTCACATGAACCAGCTAGACGCAGCAGTGGATCGATTGAAAAACAACGTTCAAACTAACACTATCCTTAATGACTTCAACATGGGAGCCATAATAGCAAGTAATATGATGTACAATTTGAAAAGCGTTCAAAATACGTTATTAGATACCGTCACTGATATTTACAATGGTCGTTTCAACTTACACTTGATTACACCCGAACAACTAACGAAAGAGTTAAGTACAATCTCTAGTAAGTTACCCAAGGACGTCTCACTACCCATTGACGACATACACTCGGACCTTCGGAAGATATATGATCTGCTGGAAATAAAAACAAGACTTCTGGAGGATATTATTATCTTCGAGATCAAATTACCTCTTATCAGCCGAGACTCATTCGAAATCTTCAAATTAACTCCGATTCCCAAGACAACAAGCAGAGGAGACATGATCAGCATTATCCCAATATCTGAGTACATATCTACCAACATGAAAAAGGATACATACATTAACATGTCTGAACAAGACTTGAGATCATGTCTATCCGTGTCGGGAGCGTTTTACTGTCACCTCTTACGACCCATCTATCAATTAAAGGGGGACAAGAATTTCTGTGAAACACAAAACTCAGAATGTAAAACAATATCAAGCCACTGCAGGGATAATTTACAAGAAACCAATACATTGAACAGTTATTTTTACTTTTGCTGTGACGATTGTCATATTCGAACAATATGCGGCGATCAAATTACCGCACATCACCTGACACAAGCCGGACTGTTGAATATAGGTCATGGATGCACTATTAAGACAAACAACTTCACTTTATATTCACATAAACCTTACCTAAGTAATTTAAGGATGAATTTGGATATCTATGCACCAGTGATTGCCCCTATCAACCACATTATTAACATCACCATACCTAAACTAGTTTTGGAGAACAAAACTCAAGATTTAGAACAAGGAATCGGCGAAATAGACAAAGAGATACAGTCTATGAAAAGGACGGAAGTGATGTTACCTGATGATCTGTCTTATCATGATATTCATCACTACGCCATGATATACGTCATACTTGGGATAGTGGTCATCATTGGAATAACCATAATCGGTCGCCGTACACAATGTCGATGGCGAGTTCCGTCGTTGCCTGCACCGTCGGTTGCTGAGGAACCAGGAACCCTGACTGCAGTGGCGTCACCCCGGAGCAACACTAGTACTACAAGTGGAAACCTCGACTGCGTGCGCGTCCATGTTCCTCGCCACCCGCGACCGCGTGTTCATATAGGAACTTCCCCTTAACTAAGTTTATATAATTCATTCATTTTCTTACATACTTATCAATATCTAATATTATTTTCTTTGTAAATCAAGTTATTCAGCATCCCTCTTATCTCGTCTGGGAATATGTACGATTACATCGCACAATAGTTCAGAGCGCTAACATAAGCATTTCTATAATAATGTAAATTGATTCCTTATTTTTTATAATTTAGTACTCGTTCGTCCGTATCACTGTAACAACGTTTTTAATTGAATAAACTATCAAGAAGTCAGCAAGATTCGTGTTTTCTTCCATCCAAACTTATCGTATGTGTATAAGCAGGCAAGTGCTCGTACAAACATGAAGTTCAGATTTTCACAATTCGACCACCGGATCGATCAGGGGCCGTATTACCACGTATTAATGCCATCATTTTTAGTTTGTGAGAGAGGGATGCCGCTCTACAGGTTAAATAGTGGCGTCCTTCTATCACAAGGTAAAAATGATCGCATTAATACGTGGTAACACGGCACCAGGGAGCCATAATTTCAGTCGTTCGAAAAAAGAACCACTGTAATCGATTTAGTAGTCTCTAGTTTCAGATCTTGTGCTTATTATTTCGTTCAGCCCTGGGCGCATCATCATCAATCATGTACGATAACGATTCTTAAGCAAATTTTTTAGTACTCAATTATGAATAAGTTAAATGATGTAATTTAATGTGTTATAGACGAATAGTATGCGAAAAACCGAGAGTCCGAGACAACTTTTAAATTCCGGCAATTTTAGCCTTAATCGTTATGTCTGTTTGTATGGATGTATGTAGGAGACCTGTGCCCAGTACATACAGGGGTTGATGATGAGTTCTACTTACCGAAGTAAAGATAGTAAACGTCTCTTGAACTAGCTCATCTTTATTCAACTCCTGGGACAAAAGGAACCTATCGATGACACTTAGCTGTGTATTATCTGAAGTATCTTCTTCAGTATTCATCAGGTCCCTCTTGCTGTCTTCCAAAGTCTTCAACGTATCCAACCTGTGCCGTAATATGTCTGAAGAAAATTCTGTGCTAATTTCAATAAAATATTTCTGGGCTTTGTAGTTTGATGTCATCCAGAATACTGGGTCTATTTGAAGGTACCATTTGGTCATCCTTTTGAAGACTATGTCGTACAGTCTGTGGAAGAGTGTTTGACCTTTTTTATTCCCCCAAGGAATATTGATCCCAAAAGGGTCAGATAACGGTGATCTGATGGGCGAAGGACACCCGAAATAGGCTAACAACAACCACAACATAATATTACGTATTCCCCGAAGGGTTAGGCAGAGGTGTGACACATTTCGGCAGAAATAAAATAGAATATTAATCTTTAGTTTACAACGTAACAGAAATAACCGGAAAAACTAAGGATACATTTAGGTCTCATAAAATAAGCCATCGCATAATAAGGGGTGAGCTGATTGCCATTAACCGGGCACAAATTCAAACTTCGAGCTGCTACTGAGAATTTCACAGAATAAAAACTTGCTTATAACAATTTGCCCGACCAGCGCCTTTAACCCCTTTCGTGCTTATGGGCTTTGCTGATTTCAAATGCCCATAAGTTTTATTTTTATTCAGATTTTAAAGTGGATGCGTTAGTTAGTAAGACATCCCATGTTATGATAAATCAATGGACGTAAGGTACAGGATCAGTGGCGACGTAAGAGCTAAATTTGCTGTGGGCAAGATTCATTTTGCGGGGCCCTCTGCCAGTTCAAGAAGACGGTCGCGAGGCCCACCCTGGGTCGCGAGGCCTACCCTGGGTCGCGAGGCCCACCCTGGGTCGCGAGGCCGTAGGCGTGTACAGGATGGTAGTTAATATTAACTGATATTCGCCTAGCGGTCGAAATTCTATCGCAATATTTATCTGCAGTCCTTCTCTTTATGATATTGAATTATACCAAATGTCACAGTCCTGCGTGTGCGCAAGGTACACACGGCTACACATAAAGCTATACAGAACCAGTTTACTGACTGACCACCCATTGTAAAGGTTTGCCGTAGAAGTCAAGGCCAGCCTATACTGGTTTTGTATAGCTTGATGTGTAGCCGTGCGTACAAAGCTTTTTCGGGTATTAATATAGGTAGATATAGACACCTTGGCGTTTCATGTATGACTTCTTCCATGCATGATAACTTGAGAGTCTGCTCTTTTGTAAGGCCCATCAGTGTTTCTGCAAGAGATTTTATTTAAATATTAATAATAATTATAATAAACAAAAATAATAAAATTGTTACAGACCGATGTTTGTACATTATAGAAATACTTATAGATATTGAAGAAAAACTAATATTAGGGGTCTATATTAGGGGTCTTTATTAGAGCAATAGAAGCTATTTTTTTTTATTTGTTGATAATTATGTCTGCCTATCTGTATGTTTGTACACGCATCATGCAAAACTACTGCACATAATTGGATGAGGTTTCCAAAGATGTAAGTATTGCTAGATGCGAAAAGCGGAGGACAGGGTGAAATGGCGCACGCTAGGGGAGGCCTACATCCAGCAGTCGACTGATATAGGCTGATGATGAAGTATTGCTGGGGATCTAATTGAAAATCTGTTGCATGTTTCACGCCGGCTAGAAACCGAGTTATAATATGTGAATTCTTTTGGAACGTAAGTGAAACCACCAAAGTTACAGGACACACATTTTACCACTTTGGAAGTGTCTCTCGCGCAAACTATTCAGTTGGAAAAAAAAAAACCTATTAGAAACCTCCATATAAATGAAGACCTATCCATACGTATGGGTTTGATGAAAAAACACTCAAAATTTATTGTTTTTTTTCTCTATTTTTGTGTGAAAATCTGAATGCGGTTCACAGAATACTTACATCTAGATCTAGAAACCAAGTTTCAACAGCATAAGTACTTAGTTCTTATAGTTTCGGAAAAAAGTGGCTGTGACATTAAACGGACAGATAGACATGATGAATCTATAAGAACCCGGAGAGGGCCGGAGGCCCAATTCCTCCCCCAATCCCCTTCCTTCTCCTTTTCTCCTTCCCCTCCCTTTCCCTAAATAGGCTCGGCAACGCATCTGCAACTCCTTCGGTTTTGCAGATGTCCATGGGCGGCGATGACTACTTACCGTCAGGTAGCTCGCCTGCTCGTTTGCCGAGTTATCCCATAAAAAATAGATAGATATATTATTCAACATATTCAATAAAAAGATAGATTATTCAATACTTTGAAAAACGTTTTAAAATTTATAACAGCTAAATAAACGTAAATAACAGGAAAACTCAACTCAAAACTAAATGTCACTTAGCACTTACGTGTAAGATTATTGGTGAATCAACCGATACCTAGTGTACCGTGACTCTTAGGAAGGGTCACGTCACAATACACTGATGCGAAGGTTATTAATTCCTTTTATCACCTCATATTATAAAACAAAGGTCCCCCGCCGCGTCTGTAAGTCATTCTGTTCGCAATAAACTTAAAAACTACTGAACGCATGAATGGAATGGCATGAATAGGTGCTCAGCACGGCCGGGGAAGACCACAGAATATCGACGTCAAGTAGCAATATGCATACTGTTGCGTTTCGTACGGTGAGTGTGGAGCGCTGGAGGCCCAATTCCTCCCTCCGTCCCCTCCCTTAGTCTTGGCTCGGCAACGCATCTGCAACTCCTTTGGTATTGCAGATGTCCATGGGTGGCGATGTCTACTTACCACCATAAAAAGTATGTTATCCCATAAAAAAAACACACGAATAAACAAAGCGCTAGTCACATCTTTACATAGTACTCGTAAAAGTAAAATAAAGTCGTTTCCGCTGTTTGTTCGCTTAGATCTTTTAAACTACTGAACGGATTTTAATTCAGTTTTCAGGAGGAAGGACTATAAACTGACCGTTTTGATTGGCTTTTGATACAATGCCAGTTCAGCTTATACTGGCAATTTAAAATACTTACGACAAACAGCTTGACTGGTGGTTCGTACAATGTGAGTGTACACATTGAACTGTTCCCTCCTTATCCCTCTGAACTCATGCAGTAGGAGGTCAACCTCTTTGTTGAACACCTCGCTGTAGCTTTCGATGGCTCTCTTACTGTAGTTTGGCATTGCTATCTTTCTGTGTTTCCGCCATACTGGCCCTGGAAAGAAGGAATGAAAAAAAATTGGGTATTTTTTTAAAAGCTTATTAGTGATGTGGACTTAGGACTTCTCCTTACCTGATCCACTCAATATTCCACCTCCGATTGCATCGGCCATGTACTTGTACTGAGGTCCTTTAGTATTCGTTTTTGTGCTGGACAGTAATATCTGAAAGAATATTTTCGGGTAATAGGTAAGTACTTATCCGTTTCGCAAAATGTCCCATTTGCAAAATGTCCCTTCCTCAGTATCTAATACTGGGCAAAGGGCGGCGAGCGGGGGCCATGTCACATACTCCCTGTGATTTTCAGCAATTTTTGAGGTTTTCTACCTTAAAAGCTGAAAGGAATCCATAAAGGATAACTTCGTGGTCCGTCCTGTCAAGACCATTTTCTCAGAAAAAAAATGAAATGAACAGCAAATACTTAAGTAAGTCTACGGCACCTTTGTGCTGTAAAAAAAACTTTGAAGTCAACGCAATAAAAAAGCACGACTGCTTAAGCTTTATATTTCGTCAGTTCGGTGCTTTTATATATAGCTTATGGACTTCCGTAATGTTTATGATATTCATTCATGCAACAAATCTAACGGAAGCCTTGGTGCACGAATTTGGCTCACACATGGCCAGTTTTTTTTAAGAAAGTAAGGGAGATACGTCAGTTCGAAAAGAAGGAAAATATACTTAGTATTACTCCGCCACCATTTTCAAAGAGAAACAAATTGGCGAGACGTGAATCCGGGAGGACGTAAGCCAAGGCCAAGACGTGCCAAGACGCAGAAAGTTTAATCATTACAAACAGAATATTTTATATATGTCTAGGATATTTTAGTTTTTGGTCATTTAGTCAGTCCTCTCTCCTACTGAAATTCGCTGTGCCCGACAGAGTCCATAATTACTTATAATGATTTTTAAACCTAAAATGTTTTAATAATAACATTGGGGAATGCAAAAAGTATTGATGTATCGACATGATGTATGGATTAAGTAGGAAATGGATAAATATTTTAAGAAAAGGACATATTGAGAAATCTTCGATAAATACTTAAAATATTGATATCATGTAGGTAAGTAGATACCTTAAGATCATCAGGATTGCTCACAAGTATATTCAAGTCTGGGCCGAGCCAAAACCGCAACACATCACCATACTCTGACATCATATCTTTTATCACTTTTATGAATTCTGTAACAAAAATATTGATTGAAAATATGCTTAGCTTTTAATTTAAAACATACTGACTCGTGGTGAAATTTATTTGCGGTGGTACCTGTTCCAGTCTGACCCCAACATGTAGCACCGCAAATAAGTTCTATAGGCCCCTAGATTTTAAAGGTATCCTTATTGGATTTATAACATAATTTAATTAAGTATATTGAAATTTTGGTATTATGTTTGTATAGCATGTGAATGTGGACGAAGCAAAAGAAGTATGCAAGAATCGTAGCAGATGGCGTTCTGTAGTGTCTGCCTACCCCTATGGGAAAAAGGCGTGAGTGTATGTGTGTATGTATGTTTGTAAAGCCAATTTAAGCTCAATTGGACACATAAAGACTACTATAAAAATATTCAAGTGACTTATTACCCCTGATAACCCCACAATAATTATTTAAATAACATAATTATTAAAAGTAAAATAAATACGGTGTACACCACGGGGGCAGAGGTCTTACAGAATGGTGGTACACCATTAAAATATAATAACAGGGTTACTCTAGCCACCTGCCACATCGGATCAGGCGCACAAGGTAAATTATACGTCATTACAAGCTATCATCAGGTTAGTTTATAATTATAATAATTATTAAAGTACATGGGGATTGTTTAATTGCAAATAATTAACTATGTAATCGTTCTAGGGTACCTGCAATGTCTTCATAGATAGGTACAGCTATTGATTTGATTGTTCTTATATCTGTGGAATTGTCTATTAACATAAGTATTTAAGGCCGTCATGCATGTTTGTATTGTCCAAAATTAGTCGCAATTGCGATTGCCAAAATTCGGAACATACACAAAGTCGTGTCGGTAAAACGACATACTTACATATGTACATGTGGTCAAGCGCAACCCAATCTATAATGAAAATAAATACATACACTCACACCTTTTTCCCACAGGGTTAGACAGACACTATAGACCGCCACTTAAAACGACTCTATAAAAGTCTTCAGTAGATAAAAAGACGTCACCCTATGTGAAAGAAAAATTCGATATGACAGTCACAGGCAGTGGTTACGGTAGCTTACTGGCTAAATCGTTTGAAAGGACGCAGGTTCGAATACTTCCTGCGATCCTATTTTTCTTTCGCCCAAATGTACATCTTTATTCTTCACCTTGATTAATTTATTGATTTAAATAGTTTAGTCAATGATATCTACTACGCACAAAGTGTTTCACGACAAATTCCATGGATGGCTACCTGCCGCCAGCCAGTAAGATCCCAAGACAGCGTACCTACCAATATAACGAAATGTTTCGGCAAAAGTCTGCCCATTAGCAATTTTTGAAAACGCTTATTAAAAGACTTTGATCTATTTATTAAGACTCCTGACTTTTCCTTATTCCGCGCTAAAGGGTGAAGGAAAACATCGCGAGGAAACCTGCATGCCTGAGAGATTTTTAACAACGACGTATGCCAACCCACAGTAGGCTATCGTGGTGGACTATAGCCTAATCCCTTATATAATAGTTGACAGTATTTTTTTGTGGTCTTATAAAAAAATATATACAGCAGTGGAACAATGGTTTGATGATGAAGAGGGTAGTCTCCCTATTTCTTACCTTCAGGTTGGCATATAAACAGCAGTGCGTTGCCTAGCAACGGTAGGGTCTGCGGTCCTGGTAATTTCTTGGCCATTTCTATCATTTTCCTATTCTTGAACCGCCAGAGCAGCCAGGACGCGATAATCGCGCCACCTATTAGGTATATTGGCCAGTACATCCTGTAACAAGTACCTAATTAGAACTTTTTATTTTCCTAAACGACTGCTACGCTAGAGGTCCGTCGAGCAGTATTATTGGGTTTTTCTATGAAAGTTCCAGTAGCAGCTCGGAGTCTGGATTTGTGGCCGGTTAATGGCAAAAGGCTCGCCCTCTATTACATGGGACCTAAACATACCGGCGAAATGTCTGTACACTTCTGCCTAACCCTTCGGGGACTACAGGCGTATGTTACAATATTTTATTACAAGTTGAAGTTTATCAGAATATATTTATTAAAAATTGTTACCTACTCCCGCCAAATCTTTTGCTGTGAAGGACTTTACATACATACATACATATTGTCACGCCTGAGACTATAGATTTCCACTTGCTACGATCCTGGCACACTACTTTCGCTTCATCTACATTCATTAATCTCTTCATGCATGACCGTCGGTTTAGGGTGCTCGGAACCTGGCCTTTTTTAAGAACATCCGCAATTTGGTTGCGGTACGTTCGCCGAGATCGTCCCCTTCCAACTCGTCCATCCATACTCACCATATATACTTGTTTCGTCAATCTCCGTTCATCCATTCTCTCTACATGACCAAACCATCTTAACATACCTTTCTCAATCCTTGTTACTACATCTTCTTTCACTCCACAACGCTCCCTTATCACACTGACGGATTTTAATAAACCAAAAATCTGAGACGGACCGCCTGATCTTTATCAAAGCAGATAGTAGTCAAAATAAGGATTGTCCGTCCCTATAGAGATTTGTAAAGATATAGATTTCTAGTGGCAGTGCCTCGCTGGCATGTCTACATGCCAGAATTTATTTATTTATTATATCTGTGCAATGGTTGCATGACCGGGGAAGTACTACCCTCCCCCAGAATATCGACGTCAAGTAGCATTATATGCATACTGTTGCGTTTCGTACGGTGAGTGTGGAGCGCAGAGGCATAATTCCTTCTCCTTTCCCCTTCCTTTTCCCGGCGACGCATCTGCAACTCCTTTGCCTATTGCAGATGTCAAAGGGCGGCGACGACTTCTTACCATCAGGTAGCTCGCCTGCTCGTTTGCCGAATTATCCCATAAAAAAATTAAACTTGTATCTCTATG
Organism: Subacronicta megacephala; assembly: GCA_958496365.1. Lineage (NCBI taxonomy): Eukaryota > Metazoa > Arthropoda > Insecta > Lepidoptera > Noctuidae > Subacronicta > Subacronicta megacephala. The sequence goes on from OY292534.1 coordinate 4,099,785, forward strand.
ATAACGATTTTTAAGCCAAAGTTTTAGTACTCAGCGCACTAGAACAATTTTTGAAAAACCAAGAAATATTGAAATTAGCGCCCAGTAACAGACGATCAGCCTTAAAGTTTTTTTTTGCGTATGGAAATACTCATGGACTACCGCCACCCGTTGGTTGCCCGGTGACCCACCGACGAAAACCACACGAGTGTTTTGTCAACCCATTTTTGCTGGGGTCATGGGAGCGAGTTGTCATTCCTCCGCAACAAGGGGGGTTAAAGTAAACCTAATCTCAGTATTTTATATAAGACTATCTACTTATTTGAAGAGTTACTCTAGCCTCTCTATCTAAATCTATGTAACATAACATACCATAACGCCTGTATTCCCCGTAGGTTTAGGCAGAGGTGTACTATGTACCTACACCCACATTTCGCCGGTATGTTTAGGTCCCATGTTATAGGGGGCGAGCCTATTACCATTAACCGGGCACAACTCCAGACTCCCAGCTGCTACTGGGAATTTCATAGAAAAACCCAATAACACTTTACTCGACCTGGGAATCGAACCCAGGGTCTCTAGCGTTCTTGGGACCACTTGACTAACGAGGCAGTCAATTTTTTAAATCTATGTAAATCTAATTTAAACTAATATTATAAAGAGGAAACATTTGTGTTTTTGGATGTATGTTTTTAATGTTTCCACACAAAAGCTGCATCTTTACTGAGTGACATAGGCATAATTACATTTTTTTTAAATAGGGATCCCTAATAAAATGCAATAACATAACCCAAGGTGTGAAAAGCTAGTAGGTTATAAAAGTAATACCTAATAGTTAATATTAAGGTTTCTATAGTACTTTAAAATCTTGATAAATAGTTTTAAATTTCTAGCATTTCACACATTACACCTATTTATTAGGCACGAAAATTTGAAACCCCCTTGGACCCTATTTAACCATAAATTGAAAAATTATAAGATCGAAAGAGATTTCATCACAGATTTTTTATTCGGAAACTTACCTTTTTAAAAAAACGTCGTGTCACAAACAGCTCAGACCACTAACTACCCTGTATACCTCCGTGACTGCGTAACGTAATTGCACATAAAATATTATGCGTGGAGCGCGTATTCTATGCGTAGAGGATAATGCTATTTTGTTTCTATATTTTTAGGGTACCGTGTCTCAAAAGGAATAAAATAATTTTATGTCTAAATCAGTTTGGGAAGTCGGTGACTTCAATTTGTATGGTTCTTTGGTTTTCGCCACCGACTTCCCAAACTGTGTTAGACATAAAATTATTTTATTATTTTTGAAGGTGGTTTTACTTTTTTGTTAAAAGTAATTTTATTTTTTATTGGAAAGTCTTGTTTATAAGTAAGTACTTGTAAGCCAATTTAACGCACTACGATTTTTGATTTTCGAGAGAGCGATTTTTCGGAGTAAACGATAATATCATCGATGTAAACAATTTTAAGATACTTGTTGATTTTTTTAAAACTTTAAAACGCTAACGTTCAGCATTGGGCGCCAAATGCAATAAGATATTGTTGAAGTCGCAATGTTGCCATTCATAACATAACATACCATCATGCCTGTACTCCCCGAAGGGTTAGGCAGAGGTGTACTAATGTACACCCACAGAGGCGAGCTTATTGTCGTTACCGGGCACATATCCAAATTCCGAGTTACTAGGTATTGGGAATTTCATAGAAAAACTCAATAACACTTTGTTCGACCTGGGAATGGAACCCAGAACTGCTACGCTAAAAGTAGCAGTCGCGCTTAGGACCACTAGACTAATGACCTCATGGCTTTAAAAGAAGCGGCGGTAGCATAATGGCTAAGGCGTCGGACTTGCAATCTAGTGGTTGCAGGTTCGAAACTCACCCATTACACTACTGACGTGAACCCACTCGTAACACAAGCATTTAGCTTAGTACGAGGGGTTTACAAGAATAGATACTAGTAATGTGCCAAATTGCTAGTAAGTTTTTATTAAATAAAAAAATTAAAATGACGCAGTCACTGATTAACATTAAATATTAAAAAGTCTATGAATCCCAGTGAATTATTTCGGTAAGTTCACACTTAAATAGAACTACAGCGTCTACGGCTCATGTACTTAGTTTGCATTTTGTGGTGCGGAAAATTCTCCTGGATCGTCTACTACCTGGAGAGATAGGTGGAAAAGTATGCGGAACTCGTATCAACCAAAAACCTCACTTGCCTAACCTTGCCCTATAGTTACGGCTAGGGTTGCTAGGTCGCCAAAATAGCCGGACAGACCAGCCAGTTTGGCCAGACATTTGAGTAATAAAGCCGGAAACACCATCTGGTGGCATGGCGCAGGGGAGCGGGCGGGACTGTGGACTGCGGAAGCAACCGACAGTCGACTCGCCTTCGCTCGGCCACGCTCGGCGCTCGTTCGTTTGCGAAATATAAAAAGCCTAACAAAAGCCGGACAAGGCGGACACCGTTTATTTTGGCCGGACACGCAATCAAAAAGCCTAACTATGTCCGGCTTTCGGACGCCTGGCAACGCTAGTTACGGCCTTGGGATTCCGTGGTGAAGGCAAACTCTGGTCGTGGAGTTTGCCTTCACCCTTTTTTTCTGTGTGAAAATCCTTATGGTATTTCTCCGTCTCTCGAAAGGAAAGGCGGAGGGTTATGTTCAACTAAAAACATTCAACCATCCATAGCACACTGTGGAGGGGTAGCTCCGAGATCTCCAATGAACGCAAGTGGCTTTTCTGTACTGTGCCCTTGGCACGTCACGAAAGTGAGCTGTAAGTTGTACGCTGTGACCCTCCCGAGATACGAACGCCTTGCTTGCACCATCTTTGCGTAGGTCGCAAAAATCCCAAGTTTTCTAAGAATCTGTAGTAGTTATAACATTTATGATAAGGTGCACCCACTCTCGTCATTTTATCTCAACTTTAAAGAACTTTGCTCTTTAGGGTTACGTTATCATCAAAACATGAAACATTTTATATAGAAATGTATTCGTAGATGACGAAGTAAGTACTGTTCTTTCCGAGCCACATACGCTTGAGTTTCTGTTGGTTCGATCACAACGACAAACTAAGAAAATTTTGCAAAAAATGAAGTGCGTGATTGCATTAACTGTTTTCGTGTTGATAGCAATATCTTCATGTGGAGCCAGTGATCTTATCGTTGGCACAAGTTACAATGGTCACTTAACTTGGACACAGAAGGCAGAATACAGTGGTATTCCATTTAAGAAAAGGGTCAAAGAAGTATTCTATGCAGATCCTGGTCAGCAAATAATTAAGGTAAGAACGCAATTATTATGCGAAAAAGGTTGCAAGAGTCGTAGCAAATGGCGGTTTATAGTTTCTACCTACTCCTGTGGGAGAAGGTTTGAGTATATGTAAATATTAGGTATGTATGCATCTTTGCCCTTATTCACCGTCATTTCTCCATTTTGTGCCAACTGGACTCAATCTGCAATTCAGCAAGCAAAGACCCCCGGGACACAAGAAGATTTTGCATTGTCTGTGATTGTCGTCACGCCATTTCTTTTTGTGGTCTACCTCAGTAACTAGCCTATAGTCATTTTGATTCACCAATCGTCAGTCATTTTAAGCACAAACATGCTATGACGGATAATAAAGGCTACGATTCAGTTTAATTAAATTTAATTCAACAATCAAATCAATAAAACCCATTATTATCCTTTTCCTAAGTATTTTAGCTTCCACCTACGGCTTGGAGGACCAAAATATTGAGGCAGTCATTAGTCTAGTGGTCCTTAGCGCACTAAGGTCAGATCTAATGGCTCCTATCATATTTACATAATAAACTACTTGGTTGAGCCTGTGAATCGGAGGGGTTCGAAGTTAAGACCCCACCGATTGACAGGATTCCATTGATATGTTGAGACTCAACCTATCCAGACTGTCCTCCACTAGCGCACCTTGGGGAGCGGTTAATCAGCATAAATATTTTATTTGTTTCCAGGGTGTCATAGCGAGAGATATCGACCACACGTATGCCAATGTGATTGTCACGGCCGGTGGTGTTGGATTCAGTTATGTCAACCTCCGTCTTAAGAGTGAACGTGGAAGCGGACTAAACTACCAAATTGAAATCTATGTGTAAATCTTTGTTTTTAATGACAACGGGCGTTTCGTTTTAGATACTGCTAACAAAGCTTCCAAAATAAAATATGTTAATAGTTTTCTTTCCAAGGTATTATCCGTGTTTAAATAAAATAGGTATTCCTTGCACGTTTGTAGTGTTTCTTATTTACACTTAGTATTCAACGTTCTTGTTATTCTGTATTCAAGAAGGATACTGTTGACCAAATTTGGATAAAACAACGGCCTATTATGCAATAAAATGTTAGAACACGTTAGTTTTATTATTGTGAAACTAAAAAAGCACATTTTCTAATTATTTATGTGTCTGTGTCATCTAACCTTGGCCTTTTTGCGCGGTTTTCCTTGTTTTTATCTCAGATAAAATAAAAAGTTAAGATGGAACTTTGCGAACAAAGAAGTGAGGCCGGCTAAAACTACGCCTAATGGTGTACAACACACAATTACACGCTCACACGTATACCAAAACTACGCCTTATCTGGTCAGTCGAGCTATCGAGGTATCGAAAGCTCGACTGACAAGATAAGGCGTAGTTAACTAATACATATGTGCGTGTAATTGTGTGTTGTACACCGTTAGTCGTAGTTTTAGCCGGCCTCACTTCTTTGTCCGCAAAGTTCCATCTTAACTTTTTATTTGATCTGAGGTTTTTATGATGAAAGAACAGATTTCCTACTCATCTGCTGAAAAGGACTTTGTCTGCGCGATGGTTGGTCACCTCTCCAGTACCGTTGCACTGCATGTTGGTTTGATTAACATCGGAGACAAATATTTGTTGTGTTCCACTGATATTTGTTACTCCGCGCTTCCACTGACGACAAAACATGTTGCAAACAGCTAGCTACCTGTCCCACTCACTCTTTGAGAGATAGATGGATGTTTGCAACATGTTTTGTCGTCAATGGAAACGTGGGGTTACAAGTTCGGTGTACTTTGTGCCTTTTAATTATGTAGGTATGTATGGTAATTATCGTCATCGTAGGAGATTTAGGTGTAAATTGACATTTTTGGCTGAATTCTCTATTTTGCACCAAAATCTCCAACGATAACGATTTTTTAGCAAAAGTTTTAATACTCAATTATTAATAAGTTATTGTTAATGTCGCAATTTCGACTGCCATGTCCCTAGAACGTATTATAGCCGAACAATTTGGCTTCGACCCCCAACCCTAAACGTGGTAGCCTTAAACTTCCTTATTTTTGAACCGATTTTAATTTTGTTTTTATTGCTTAGGCTTTGTCAACTAGCCTATTTCGTAAGTAGGTTATGAAATGAAAACACAGTTCAGTTAAAACCATTTATTCGTTCCTTCCGCGGTGTAGCTCTGACGTTATAGCCGCCTGCGCACGCAACAGAAATAGCAACGTGAAGTTGTATGTTGTCCAGAGAGCCGGCTGGCAACAGCTGGTTATACCTTAGGACCCATACCACTATTGTCTTGATAAGGGCGGTGGCGTACACTCGACCTGAGAGAAACAGATTTTCTTAAATTTTACATCGTACAGAGGCAGTACCATGACGTATTAACGCGATCATTTTTAGGTTGTGAGAAAGGGATGGCGGTTAAATACCGCCATGTGTAGAGCGGCATACCTCTCCTGCATTCGCAATAACGGCCTCATGATCGGCCTTTCCTCTGGCTTTGCACACGTACAAAGTAGGTACTATTTTGGATATCTATACAAAAAATACATATTTGTTTGTTTCCTAAATTAAAACTAAAAAAATAAGTAACAAATACAAATGAATAAGTTTAAAGCGTCTGTTTGTAATGTAAAAATAACAGGTTTTTACGGTAGGCACAAATACAAAATCAATTATATTCTTTCTGTTTGTTCTGGCTAATCTCCGAAACAGATGGACCGACCTTTGACGGGGCTTTTACTGGCTGATAACTTGTTCTATAAGGAGAAACTGAGACTATTTAACATCACATTACGACTTAGCCAAATCGAGCAGAAAGGAAAAACAGAAACCTCGAGGCACGACTAGTCACAGAACAGGTAAAAGATGATTTTTTATCTGTTATGTGCAACTAGTAACTGGCCCTTTTTGATAATTCTTATATTCTTGGATCATGATAGGTAATTGAATATTGGTATCCTCATCTAAAAAAAAATCATTTTCTAATTCCAATTAAATATATAAGTAGACCGTACTCAAATGGATAAAATATCGATTTTATCGATGGCGAAATGAATCTAATCACCTAAACAGTCCATGGGCCCCAAGCTGAATGGCACGAAGGCGTTCGGGTCCCGCTTCTTGACGTTATCCGGCAGGAACCTCTCGGGCATCACCTTGTAGGGGTCTTCCCAGTAGCGGGGATCTCGGTGCAAGTGATGGATCGGAATGACCAAGGATGTACCCGCTGGGAGGATGATCTGACCTGGAAATCGAAATATCGAATATGGCAAATTGTATGCATTTTCAAGAGAGCATGGGGCGCTGGAAGCCCAATGCGTCCCTCAGGCCCCTTCCTTCTCATTTTCTTATTCCTCTCCCTTTTCCTTTACAGGGTTGGTAACGCGATTACGGTAACCGATAATACGGTAACCGCTAACTATTAGGCGGGCCGTGTGCTTGTTTGTCACCTAAGAGGTATAAAAAAGTGACTTTACCATTAAAGGCGCATTTTAGGCGTGAAAATTTGGCAGACATTTAAATATAAACAGAATTACGTTCGCATATGAAATACTTTAAGTTTGAGCAGTTGTTTAATTTATAAACCCCCGACAGTTGCAGTTTAACTCGACCGATTTTCATCAAACACAGCTAAGAACACTCCCGACTTATTCACCTTTCAAACAAAAAAAACTAAATCAAAATCCTCTCGTCCCTTCGGGAGTTGCGATGCCTCAGACAGACAGACACACATACACACACACGTCTTATTACACCCCGTCGTTTTTGCGTCGGGGGTTAAAACTCGTAATTATTACCTTCATTGATAGTGATCTCCTCGTCCACTGTCCTCTGAATCAGCGCCGCGATGGAGAAGTACCGCAGTGTTTCTTTGTAAACCATATCCAAATACTGAAGCTGTTTCACCTGTTCACTGGTGACTGGTCCATTTGGACCTACAACCTCTATCATTTCTTTATAGACTTTTTCCTGGAATTAGGTTACGTTTTTAAGTTTAAAGGACCGAAGGACCATTTTTGTATAAAAGGACCAGTAATTTATTTTTTATATCTTGACGCTGCCGGACAAGCAGAGCAGCCACCTGATAGCTGGGAAGTGGTCATCACCGCCCTACATAAATGAAAATAAAATGTCCTTATAGATAGTCTGGTCAGGTTTACGTACCTGCCAGTCAGGCAAATGAGCGAGGATCATAAGAACGCCTGACGCAATTTTAGCTGCTGCTTCTTGACTCTGTAAAGTGTAAAAGATTCAACGATTAATATTTTTATATTCATAAAAAAATAAACATTGACACCTTGCGCAAGAGTGTACTGAAGTATTTTTGAAAGTACTTGATAAATACTGTACTCCACGAATATATAACAATATAGTGCAGTGATAGCTTTGTGATATGACCATTGGACTGTCAAGTCAAGGCTCTAGTTCGAATCCAAGGTACACACACCTCTGACTTTTCGAAGTCATGTGCGTTATAACTCATCATCATGGTAAAGGAAATCATAGCATGATCTGCATGCCTGATAGATTTTCTTGACGGCGTGTGAAGTCAGCCAACCTGCAGTAGGCTAGCGTGGTGGACGACAGCCTTATCCTCTCGTTTTTAGAGGAGACCCGTGCAGGAGCGGGAAAATGTAACGGTTTGATAAATACTTACCAAAATTGAATGACTTAATCTGCAGTGCAAAATGTAATTTTGTTAAAAAAATCTTACCGTAGTGAACAGTGCAAATGTATCCCATTTGATTTCCTGATCACTCAGCTCTTTAGATAGTATGTACCGATCCACGATGCCCATACACTCCTCATCAGGAACAGTCACCTCCAAAGTCTTCCGCCTTCTCCCCACGATGTCGCTGGTGAAGTCGTCTATCAACTTCAAGAAGTAGTCCTGCAAGTTCTTCTTGCCGACTAGCCAAAAGATGAGAGGAACTTGGAGCCACCATCTCGTCATCCTCATGAATATTAGGTCGTACATACTGTGGATAAAAACACTGATTGAAGGACCAGCAAGATAAGCTTTTAAACGTGGCCATGCTGTACCATTACGCTTTTTAAGTTTCCACGCACTCGCGCCATTTTCCCCGAAAGGTGAGGGAGAGGTGTACTAATTTACACCCTCATTTCGCTGGTATGCTAAGGTCTCATGTTATATCAAATTAGAATTCGAATAGTTTATTTGCCTTAAGTGTTGGCTACCAACACGAAGCCAATAGAAGAATACAGCTGGCAGCATTTGGCAAACTTCGGCAAGTCTTCTCGTCGCTCATTCCACAGTGCCTTAAGACGAAAGTCTTCGAAGCGTGCGTCCTACCAGTTATGACCTACGGAGCCGAAACGTGGACACTCACGACGAGACTGGTTCACAAATTTAAAGTCGCACAGCGAGCTATGGAGAGAGTTATGCTCGGAGTCTCTTTGAGGGATAAAATCCGAAACGAAGTCGTCCGTCAGAGAACCAAAGTAACCGACATAGCTCAAAGAATTAGCACACTGAAGTGGCAATGGGGCGGTCACGTCTCTCGGAGAACCGACAACCGTTGGAGCAAATGAGTTCTCGAGTGGAGACCGCGGCTAGGCAAACGTAGCGTAGGACGCCCACTGGCCAGGTGGAGTGACGATTTGCGGAAGGCAGCTGGCAGTAACTGGATGAAAAGAGCTGAAAATCGGGCTCTGTGGCGTTCACTTAAAAAGGCCTACGTCCAGCAGTGGACGAATACGGGCTGATGATGATGATGAAGTGTTGGTAGGTAAAGTGTTGGTATTATTATTTTATTTTTTTATTACTGCCATTTACAAGGCACAAATCAAAATCCGAGAAATTCTCAGTAGCAGACTGAAAATTTCATAGGAAAACCCAACAACACTTTTTTGCGCCTGCGAATCGAATTCAGGACCTCTACCCTAGCAGTCGCGCTTGAAACCACAAGACGAAGAAGCAGTCAAAATAGAAATGTTTAATCACAAAGTATATGTAAATATAAACGGTGTAATTTTATAGGTATGGACAGACAGACATTCTTTTTTTTTTCACCCATGCACATCTATCAGAAAGCTCCTGTGGCGTTTTCAGATCTTGATGACATCACTACACTAATGAGTAATGACATAGTTTACTTACTCTCGCGTCCTTGCAATCATTTCTTCCATCCTGCATAGATTTTGAGAATCTTCTTTAGATAATCCCATGAGTGTTTCTGTAACCAAAAACAGAATGAAATAAAACCCTGGTCCAGTCAGCTATAATTATACTTATTACTTATTTTATATTATAAAGCTGAAGAGTTTGTTTGTTTGCTTGAACGCGCTAATCTCAGGAACTACGGGTCCGATTTGAAAAAATATTTCAGTGTTAGATAGCCCATTTATCGAGAAAGGCTATAGGCTATATATCATCATGATAAAAGCAAAAGGAGCGGAGCATACATGAAAAATACTGCAAAAACGGGAAAAATCTTAATGCCGAAAAGCCGAGAAAACACGCGGGTGAAGCCGTGGGCGGAAAGCTAGTATATTATATTCTTGAGAACATTGAATTTCGTTGGATCGTTGGATCTTTTGTTTTCGCCACCGACTACGACTTCCAAAACTGATTTAGAGAGAACATTATTTTAAGTTGGTTTGGATTTACATATTTTTTTTGTAGAATTTTTTGTAAATGTTGAGAGGTTAGTTATGAGTAGTTTTGAAACTACTCGTAATTACAAGTTTTTACCTATGTTGACGATGTCATCATGTTTAGAATGGCACAATAATATGTTATTGTGGTTTTCTTTAGAAAGGTGATTACATCTTTAACAAATTTAAAAGGGGCAAAACAGTAGCCATTGGAAATTGTTTCATAACATTAAAAAAATACAGTCGAATTGAGAACGTCCTTTTTTAAGATGTGTAAATAAATGTACTCACGGTTCACGCTTTGTGTAGTAAACTGAACTACATCTTTATAGACATCGAAGGAGATGTTCGGGTCCTTATGACTTAAGAGTTTGGCAAGTTGCTCGGCCTCATTGTTGAAGATTGGCGTGAAGTGCTCCACCGACTTCTTATTGTATGATGGCATCGCTATCTTCCTATGCTTGCGCCAGGTTGAACCTGAAAAACGCTTTCTGTTAAAGCGGATGGTCTCGCTTTGGGCACTATTTTTTTTTTAATTTATTTCTATTATACATTCTGGTGACATGTCAGTAGAAATTGCGACATCAACTATAACTTTTCACATTTAAGTAAGTAAGTACGGTGGCCAGCACATCAAGTTACCACAAAATGTCCAATTTTCTCAGTTATCTTCAACAATTTAAGGTTTAAAATAATTTGGAAAAAATTGTCAGTTTTGTATACCTTGACCTGCTGGCGACTGTACATACTAAAACTAGGTATGCTTAAAAATCGTTATCGTAGTAGATAGCAGAATGGCAGAATTCTCAATCATCGCAATTTCTACTACCGTGAAGAATGTTATTTACATACAATTTGCGATAAACCAAAGAAAAAATATTTGGCATCTACGGCGAATCCGCCATAAAAGTAAAAAATATCATTTATGATAAATTAATTTGATATACTTATTTAATTTATTAGGTATATACGATGGCACATTTCCGTAAAGATATTAGTTTACATTTTTAATCATTAGTAAATATCGAAAAAAAATGAAATTTCAACCAGAAATCATATTTCCACCTATTTAAAGTAAAATAAAATATACTTTAGAACAATAAGATAATAAAACAGGACTTAACTTACCCCCCGAAAGTATGCCATAGCCGATATATGGCACTAGCATCCCGTACAATGGTCCTTTATGGTTAACTTTATTACTGGACAGTAATGCCTGGAATTGTTAAACGTCACATTAAAGGGATGATATAAGTATGTAACACATCATATATTATCAACCCAAACAGTGTCCGACTGGAAAAAAATGGTCTTTATTTCCGCAGCGAGTCCTATTGCCCATTGACCGCTCAAAAGATGAACTGTTTAACTTTTTGTGGACGAGCGCTGGTAACAAGAAGTTCAAGAGTAGTATGCATAATGTTACGTTATTTCAGTGAGTGTGGAGTGCCGGAGGTCCCATTCCTCGTCTGTTCCTGTTCTAACGTTAGACGGTAGGATGTTATAAAAATGAGCCAACCTAAAAGCGACACCTAAAAATCATTTCTTATCACTACGAGCAAATCAGGCCAGATCTACTCAGACATAGATCCAGAATATCATCATATCAGCTAAAGGACATCCTACCGAATAAAGGCCTTCAGAATAGACTTCCACTGCACCTGTAATAAGCCGCCTGCATGTAAACGACCCTCTTTGTGAGGTCTTCAGTCAATCTCGTTAAAGACCGTCCTTCATAGTGTTTTCAGGTACGTGTTTTCTATCAGTTCTCTAGATTCTTTTTATAGTATGAAAAATCCTCATGGACGCGTCCGCCACCTGGGGACGGCAGTATATCGACTAAAAACCGCACTTGCCTCACCTAGCCCTGTACACACGGGTACACATCAAGCTATACAAAACCAGTTTAGACTGAACTCCCATTGTCAAGGTTTTCCGCACGACTCGAGGCCAGCCTGTACTGGTTATTATTTGTATAGCTTGATGTGTAGCCGTGCGTACTCACGGGCATAGGATTCGTGACATTCACCTCGACCATAATCGGATGTGGTCCTTTGATCCAACGTTCACTGGATCCTTCCAAGAGTTGTGTGCCCCTAAAAGAATATACTTACTCTGATATCCGCAGGGTTTTTCACGCATATATTTAGATCTGGGCCCAGCCAGAACTTGAAGTATTGACCATACGTTTCATACAGTGCTTCTATTTTGTTTAGGATTTCTGTAAATAAGATAGTAATCATTATAACCAAACAATTTGTACCAAAGAAGACAAGAGTCTATAAATTTCTCGGACACCCAGATTTCATAAAACAGGGACTGGTCAACTTAAAGATGCTACGGCTCTTTGTTCAAAAGGCCTGTTAAGATTTTGTTCTACATTGTAAAACTCGCACATCTTATAATAGTTACTATTGTCAGGACTTTAAAAGAGACCATGATTCTCTTAGTTTGTTTCGGCGTTTCTTCTCAGAGGTCGTCGAATAGGAAATGCCGGCGCCATCTGGTTTTAAAATAAAGTAATACAATATACATACGGCGTGATGGTATGTATCCATCACGCCTGTATTCCCCAAAGGGTTAGGCAGAGTTGTACTAGAGGTGTACACCCATATTTCGCCGGTATGTTTAGGTCCCATGTAATAGGGGGCGAGCCTATTGCCATTCACCGGGCGCAAATCCAGACTCCGAGCTGCTTACCTGGGAATTTCATACAAAAACCCAACACTTTGCTCGACCTAGGGATCGAACCCAGGACCTCTTGCGCAGCGGTCGTGCTTAGGACCACTATACTAATGAGGCAGTTATAAAGTAATACTTTGACTTGTAAACAATCTATTTAAAAATATGTAAAGAATCTATTTAAAAATACATATCATTTAGATATCTTAAGCCATAGTGCAAGGGAAGACAAGTGCATAGGCATTTTCTATACTGGTTTTATACATATTTTTTAACTTTTAAAGTAAAACTACATTTCTAGTTCGTCTGTATATTCTTTTAATTATATGTATAATCTTCATTGAAAGTGACACTCGCGTGATTGAGTGGAATAACAGGATAATTTATCAATGTGCGTCATTGGTTGTAGCGCGACAGCTGAGTGTGTGATGTCCTTAGATCAGTTCTAGGTCGAGTTTATAAGATGTGCCTCATTAGTCTAGTTCTGCTACGATAGAGGTCCTGGGTTCGATCCCCAGGACGAGCAAAGTGTTATTGGGTTTTTCTATGAAATTCTTAATAGCAGCTCGGAGCCTGGATTTGTGGCGGGTTAATTGCAATTAATTCGCTATTAGACCTAAACATACCGGCAAAATGTGTTAGTACACCTCTGTCTAACCCTTCGGGGAGTACAGACGTGATGGTAGATAAACAAGTATACGGGCCGCCTGATGGTAAGCGGCATATTGGTATCACCAGTGCGTTTTCATCTTGAGACCTGATTTAGTCTCATTTGGCCAGTAATTTCACTGGATACATTCTCCCCTTACTTACCAGATTCTGGGCCTTTTTATGAATTTCACAGTAACAGCTGACTTTTTAAATTTATGGTAGCTGGCATTTTGAAGTTAAGACTTAAAAATGGCCGAACTGTGGGCGTACATTAGGATATCTCTGCCTAATCTTTCATCCGCCGTTTCTCATGTTTATTCTTTCTTCTGGGTTCATATTGAGTCATTGTGTGATGTTAAATAGTCTATGTTACTCCTATTAATATTAGGTATCTGCTAATAAAAGTCTCCCTTCAAATCAGTCCAGGCGTTTTGGAGATTTGCCGGAACAAAGCATATAAACAGTAAAAAAAATTTTAAATCGTGTTTTTGTTATAGTTTGAAATCTGTTATTTTGACATTACAAACAGACACTTCAATTTTATTTATTTGCTTAAAAGATAAAATTATCTGTTCAACCATTTTCTTGCGACACTAATACCCGTTTATAATTAGAAGGAGCAGAACTGATCACAACTATACCTATAGGTTAATTACTAACATTATTTAATAACTAGGCTGAGATTTTCCGGTGGCTAGTGTAGTATTAAATCGTGTAAGCGGTAGGTACCTACCGACCTTTGTTATATGTATAACTAACGCGAAAACAATAAATACTTACGTATATAAAAAATCTATAACGTTTCAAACATTTATTTGCAAACTAACTAAGTGTAAGAAGGTTAAGGTTAGATAAAAGGACTTGACAGCAAAGATGAAATGCTCTGACAATATTTAGTGCTTATATACATTTACGCAAGTGCAATTTATTTAGTGGTAGTTTTGTGGGTGGGCAGACTTCACACGCCGCCGAAAATCTCTCAGGCATTCATGATGTTTTCCTTCTCCGTTTTTCAGCGAATGATAATTAATTATTATGAAAAGTCAGAAGTGCGTGCCATCGATGCATAGTCAAGACTCTTGCCAGTCCAATGGTCATATAACATACAATGTATTCCCCAAAGGGTTCGGCAGAGGTGTACATACCAATGAACACCCACACTTCGCCGATATGTTTAGGTCCATGTAAGTAATAAGGGCGAGCCTATTGCCAGTAACTGGGCTCAAATCCAGACTCCGAGCGGCTACTGAGAATTTCATAGAAAAACCCACAACAATTTGCTCGAACTTGGAATCGAACCAAGGACCTCTAGCGTAGCAGTCGCGCTTAGGATGGTAATATCACTAGGCTATTACTGCTAGCATACAAACTACCTGGTTAAAAGTAATGAAATGTTACGTACACGGTCTACTGTTATGGGGTATTACAAGACGCACTTGCAAAACTCAAGGATACCTTACGGATACAGACTACAGGAAAGTAGAAATTAGTCACCTATACCCAGAATTAATAAACTTTCCAACGGCTGTTTACGTCTGTGGTTTACGTTAAGTAACAACAGAAGTTCAAAGTTACGACCGAGGATTCCGTACAAACCTGTAGATATACAAGGTGTCCCATAAATCAACGTCAAGCCGGAAATGGGCAATAGGGCAACGCGTGACAGTTATTAGAAAAATATGTAAAAACATCAAGGTCTTGAACTTTACAAATTAAAATCATTCAAAATAAATCTTAATAACTGACACCCTGTGATGATCTTTGAAGTCCTGTGACTACAAATATTGACTTTTCGTTAGTTTTTTTTCTGTGATGTAACCATGAATAACCCCTCTGTAAATTACAGTTAAAAGGTAAAACGTAACTGCCTCAGTTTTAAATAAAATGTTAGATTTTTGTACAACATTAAATTCAAAATATTAAATCACCAAACTTTAACCGACTGTACTGTAAAAAAAATGTACTACACTATTTTAGCAAGTAACTTTAAATTTGAGTATAAGTAGAAGTTCATGTAAGTAAAAATTTACGGTTTTCGCAATATTTCCTTTGTCTGTCTGTTTCCTTAACTGTGCTATAAGACGTTGATTCGTAACAAATTTCAAGATTCTGAGTTCACGGGAAGTACCTTGTAGATTTTGATTCCCTTGCGAGTGTCAAAAATTTGCGGAAAATTGCGGCATAAACGGTTGTATCTTTTGATTGCGTTGGCTTAGAAGTTTGATTTTTATACAGCTCCAAGGGACAGTAGACCTGAGTATTTGATATAAATTCCAGCTTGATATCTCCACGCGTTCCTGAGAAAAAGGGTCTTGACAGACAGGCAGACGGACGGACGGACGGACAACAAAGTGATCCTATAAGGGTTCCGTTTTTTCGTTTCGAGGTACGGAGCCCTAAAAATATTAACTATTGAATATTGAGTTTTTAAATAGTATTTATCACGGTCGTGGTGAATGTCGGGAATCCCATGGCCGTTACTAGGGCAAGGCAAACGCGGTTGCAGTTATATACCATCACGCTATTATTCCACGAAGAGATAGGCAGAGTTCGCAAATAAGTTTAGGTCTCATGTTATAGGGGCAAGTGGTGTAGAGATAGCCTAGTGATATGACCATTGGACTGCCAAGTCAAAGGTCTCGAGTTCGAATCAAAGGCACGCACCTCTGACTTTTCGAAGTCATGTGCGTATTAATAATTAATTAGCACGCGCTTAAAGTGTGAAGGTGAAGGAAAACATCTTGAGGAAACCTGCATGCCTGAGAGATTTTCTTGACGGCATGTGAACTCTCAATCTGAACTGTCATCTGCCAACCCGCAGTAGGCTAGCGTGGCGGACTATAGCCTAATCCCTCTCGTACTAAGAGGAGACCCGTGCCCAACAGTGGGACAATGTAATGGGTTGATGATGATGAATAGGGGCAATCCTTTTGCCGTTCATCGGGCACATTGCTCCTGACAAAATCATAGAATTAAAAACTGCCTTATTAGTCCAGTGGTCCTAAGCACGGCTGCTAAGCTAGAGGTCTTAGGTCTGATGCCAAGACGAGTAAAGTGTTACTGGGTTCTTAGTTGGTACAGGCCGAAATAACCCATCACCAGTCGGGGGCCGCGGACGAATGCATAGTTCCCGTGGCCCCGACGTAGGTGCGAGAGGGAACACCGTGTGGTTTTTAGTCGGTAGGTCACCCACTCTGGGTGGACTCCGACACGCCCCGTCGCCTTCCCCGGGCGGCGGATGTCCATGAGGATTTTCCACAGGCACAAAAAAAAAAAGGCCGAAATAACCCCCCAGTCCTACACTTCCCCAGGTGGCAGTCGATCTATCAAAAATAAGTACGTAATCCACAGATGTTTCAGAAAAAGGCCTGCTTAAGGCTGAAGCGTCGGGTTTGGGCACGAAATTCAATTTGTTCTTGTTTTTTGCAGATGTTTCGGCTATAAAACATACATTGCAGTAGAAATTGCGACATTAACAATAACTTATTTATAATTGAGTATTTAAACTTTTCCTTACAAATCGTTATCGTCAAAGATTTCGGTGTAAAATAGTGGATTCGGCGAAAAATTACAATTTACACCTAAATCTCCTACGCAATTTCTACTGCCATGTACCTAGAATGTGATATAGCCGGAAAAAATCCCAAAAACCCAAGTTTTTTTTTCTTACTCTTTAGCCTTAAAGTAAATCTGTAACACAAACTTGAAGACTTACCTCCAGGGTTTACCATAAAGATGAGCGCGTTACCAAGGATGGGTAACGCAGGTGGACCTGGAACACGAGCAGTCAGCTCCAGCATACGTCTGTGGGTCCATTTCCAGTACTGCCAGTATAAGAATGCCGCTGCTGCGATGACCGTCAGTGCAATGTACCAGGACATGACTGACTCCGAAAATCAGGATGCTATGTACCAAGGCTGTTGCCAGGAATTCACTTTGGGAGAGGGGGGGTGGACCAGAGAGAGTACTAAGTAATAATTTTAATTAATAATATTCTGAATTCCGAATCTATCATTCCGAAAAACTTTGGAATAGTGAAACCGCCTTCAATCAGTACAGTACAAAACAGTTTCGGAATCCGGTGGCGAATACTCAAAGCTTTAGCTTTAATGTTGACGATGTCAATGATTTCGAAACGGTTGTACCTGCATACTTACTTTCATATTACTGAATTTTGCTTTCAAAACTTTGAGTCACCAAAAATCTTCACTACTTATTACTAGATAACTTTTTTTCATTACACCTTTTAGTATTATTAAGGTAGGTACCTTTTGTTTTCTTATTTACACTGCTATTAAAAAAAACTCGACCCACTATCTAAATACGTTGCCTTAGAAGCTCTTTCTTTACTGTTATTCATTACACCTTCTAGTATTATTATACTAGGTAAGTACCTACCTTTCGTTTTCTTATTTACACAACTATTAAAAAAAACTCGACGCACTATCTAAATACGTATTATTGCCTTAGTATCTCTCTCTTTACTGTTAAGTTGATCCTCATCACTAGGCTATTTACTTTATATGCGTCGACCGAACGTACGTTATAACCGACATAAATGCATGCAATACTAAGCATTGAAATGTGCTTAAGCATTTAAATGTGCTTAAATGTGTAGGCTTCTTATTATTAGGGATCCGTACCACAAAACGAAAAAAGATCTGTAGGTATAGGGTCACTTTGTTATCCGTCTGTCTATAAAGACCATTTTTCTCAGGAATACGTGGAGGTAACAAGTTGAAAATAATTAGTGTCCGACCGAAGCTTCGGCTTCGGCTTCGGCCACCTTCGGCCAAAAATTTGCCGAAGGTTTGGCCGAAGCCGAAGGTTTGCTAGTTGTCAAAATTTGAAATTTACTGAACGATGCTAGAGCGAGACGGAGAGTGTGCAGAGCAGCAGAATTTCGCCGCGCCGCCGCACCGGACCAAACGAATCGCAGTTAGTAAACTAAACGAGTCAAAACAAGTTATTATTTTAGTGAAGGAAAAATACGACCGCGGGCAGGATTCGAACCTGCGTCTTCTGGTTAAGTACACCAGACGCTGTGACCGCTAAGCCACCGCGACCCCTACCCGCCATGTCGAATTTTGCCTTCACCTTTTTAATTTACGTCTTTGACGGGTCTTAAAATTCTAATAAGTGTTTTGTTTTTAAATATTTCATATTTGTTATTACAAATTATTTTATTGTAAATAAATATTTAATTAACATTGTATATTTGAAACTTTTATATTAGACAATATTTTATTACCTACTTGTATATGTTGGTCACTCGGCTCGTTATTGGGCTAAATCTCTAAAGCTCTCACAATATGTATCTAGTATATTCTGAGATCAAAGTAACTATCGTATGTTTCAAGGTCAATGACACCTTCGGCTTCGGCTTCGGCCGAAGGTTTTGGTGAATACCGATTAATCGGCTTTGGTTTCGGCTTCGGCCAGAATTGCACCTTCGGTCGAACACTAAAAATAATCTACCTAAGTATAACTAATACTCAGACTCGGATAATATATTTCCTTAAATCTGTGATCTAATAAATCAAATGGAAGAGTCCGTCTGTAACTATCGATTTGTAAGAGAACATTTCTTCATGTACAGTCGCCAGCAGGTCAAGGTATATAAAACTGTCAAATTTCTCCAAATGATTTTAAACCTTAAACTGTTGAAGATAAAGTTCAAAATCAACTGAAAAAATTTAGTGCTTTTATAAAAGTCAGGTTTGGGTAAGTACAATTCGTTCGGATAGCTATGCTTGTCTGAAGTTGTCTGCAAATGTTTTTGCAGTGGTAAATTTTAATAGAAGTACCTAGATAAAGACATTTGGGTTCGTAATTATTTCCCGTTCATGATTATTTTCCTTCGTTATTTATGTATAAAACAAAAAAAAACATACATAATTATAAGTATATGTTATAAGTTTAGGCTAACTTCAGACGAGCAGAGTTATTTCGAACATCCTGATTTTCGGGAAAGTACTTAGCAAGTTTGTACGGAAGCCTTGGTCGGCGAGCTAGCTCACACTGGACCGGTTTTTTTTAAATATTTACAACGCATTTTATAATGCGTAGTTTTACTTGGAAGAGAGAGACATGTATATGATGTAAATGTACTTACATACTATTTTACTGGTAATGCTTAACCTCTGACTTTTAAAATTCGTTGTAGTTATGACTGTGTGACTGTGCGCTATCAAAAAGCCTATGGTAATGGTGTGTAACTCAGATCCTATTATGTATTTAATTAGTACCAAATCAGGGTTCAATATTATACTTAAAAATCTTAAACTAAAAAGTCTGTAAAAATCAGTAACTAGTAATCTAAATTTAAAATTCTTAATAAAATATTTTTTATAAAAAAGTAAAACCACCTTTAAAAATAAAACTAAATAATGTTTTACTTTTTGTAAAAAATATTTTATTTCAACATTTTTAGTTATCACATCTTCACCAAATTTGAATGAAATCACTTCAGGAGCATACACATTCAAATAAATAAAAGGCCTTATTTAAATACTATCAATTATTGATATGAAGTGCAGTGATAGCGTTGTGATATGACCATTACACTAAAAAATATCTAATAGACCGATATTCCGCCTAAAACGACGCACAACTATTACTTAACATAGGTCAAAGTACCAGATACTACAATCGCTCAGTATTTTCCTTACGGTCCAGCAATCCGTGTGCAATCTCTGCAAACGAGCGTAACATTTGATTACGCTCGTGATCGACCTCTATTCTGCGCATCTCCCGCTCATGAAGCTGCCTCTCCCGTTGCTCCTCTCCCGAAGACGTTGTTGTTCGACGGCAACGAATTCGCTCGTCGAACGGCGTGAGTGTACGCACGGCTACACATCAAGCTATAGAAAACCAGTTTACGCTGGCCTCGTCTTGTAAAGGAAGCCTGTACAATGCAAGTTCAGCTTAAACTGGTTTTTAAAGGTTGACCTGTAGCCGTGTGTACGTCTTCGGCGCTCCCTTATTGGCATCCGAGCAGGGGTAGGCACCATTGCCCCAGACCGCAGAGTGGACGGTAACCGCTGCCTACTGGTCGACGGAGGGGAACTTGTAGGTGAAGGCAGATGCAGGTTGCACCCATATGGGTTTCCTGGTGGATAAATCCCGGTCTGGTGTGCAGTGGCGTAGCGTGCCTCGGAGGGGCCCTGTATCAAAATTAGTTGGGGGGGGGGGGTAAATGAAGGGTAAAGATTTTAGGCATTTTATTTATAACCTCCTCCTGTTTCTGTTTACTTTTTCTTGTCATACCTCCACTAGGATAATCTTACACACGTGAATGACACATCAATGATATGGGGCCCCTGTGGCCCGGGGGCCCCGTATCATTCATACGGCGGTAGCTGCGCCCCTGCTGGTGTGTGTGTGATGTTTGAGCGCTGTGCAGTGTGCGGTGGCTGACAGCTGGTGGATGGCAGAGGAGTCACAGGTGGTAGTACATGGTAAGATTCTGAAAAAAAAATAAGCTGGCCTGAGTGATTCAAATATTTATTAAAGCTTAAAAAATCTTTTTAATACTTAACATACCATCACGACTGTATTCCAAGAAGGGTAAGGCAGTAGCGTACTTAATGTACACCCACGCTTCGCCGCACAGTGGGTCGAAACTATGATTTCAGTGACATAGGGATCAACTTTGGTTTTTAACTTTTTTGTTTGTGCGGATGGATAGAGCTCATTAACCTTAATAACAATTGTTCTGGCGGTTTTTCTCAAACTTAATACTTTCGGTAGAAAAACGTGTTTTGTTATTTTTTTGTATGGAGCGGATCAAATTAAATTAAATTCCGGCTAAGTAGCGTATGATCCCGCTTTGAAACTTTATTTTTCTTATACCTTGTGTAGTATACTATCATTTGATGCTATGAACATGTGCATAAAGTTGCAACTCTGCCAAATAAATGGATCGAAAAAAATGAAAAAATACATATAATAAAAAGCTTCATTTTCTTTTCCGGAAATTCTTTTAAGTTAAATTTGATATGGAATAATAAGTAGAAGTACGTAATATACATATAATTACTTAACAACCAACAGCGATACATTTAAATGTCCCTAATTAG
Source organism: Subacronicta megacephala (assembly GCA_958496365.1). Taxonomy (NCBI): domain Eukaryota; kingdom Metazoa; phylum Arthropoda; class Insecta; order Lepidoptera; family Noctuidae; genus Subacronicta; species Subacronicta megacephala. The sequence goes on from OY292534.1 coordinate 4,121,068, forward strand.
GTTAAATTTACTAAATATTGTATTATTTAAAAAAGGGAAAGTTTTCTACGTATTTCTATTTGTGTGTTTAATGTACTATAATGACTGTAATTACAAACAAAAGACTGAAACGGATTTTGATGATTCGACTTTTTTCATGGCCAGTATAGTTCCTATAAGGCTTCAACAATGTGATGGAACAATTGTTTGGGAAAATGACCGACCCTCGTCAACTTTCTATTGCCGTCCGATAATGTTTAAATTTACCAAAGAAACGCAGTCAACAGTGGCCACTATAAAAGCTAGCATAGCTTTAGAAATAGAAAGACTTTAGCCATAAAAAATAAATCAAGTAGAAGTTAAGCATCAATTGCACATGACGATGATAGACGGTAAAATAACGTTATATTTGTCAGACACATCTTCAGCTGTCTGTGATATTTGCAAAGCAAAACCGTCAGAGATGAACAATTTAAAGTCTCTAAAAAAAAACAACGAAGAAATGTTCCAGTATGGATTGTCATCTTTACATGCCTGGAGTGCTTACTTCATATCAGTAAATATAATTTTATTACAAGACTTCATATTTATTACTTCGTAGTTTCCTGTGAAAAAAATTTTTAAGTGTCATTTCTTTTCGTTTGGACTTCAAGAAATGGAGTTGCAGGGGCGATGATAAAGAAAAAATGTCACTCAAAAAGAGCGCTATACAGCAAGCGTTTAAGAAGGTATGCGGTTTACTTATAGATTTAGTAAAGCAAGGAGTAGGCACAACCAATGATGGCAATACTGCCAGAAGATTTTTCAGGGATGCAGATACAACAGCCCGCATAACAGGAATACGGAAAGATTTAATAGTAAGGTTCCACGTGATTCTTCAGACTGTTGCATCTGGAGAGCATGGGGACCATTCTAAGTTTTCCGAATTTTGTAGTGATACTGCAGAATTGTATGTTAACATATATCCCTGGTATTATATGCCTTCCAGTGTACATAAATTGTTGGTACATGGGAGTGATATAATTAAGCATTTTGGTGCTATACCTATAGGTAAACTGTCAGAAGAGGCTGCGGAAGCACGCAATAAAGATTTCCGGAAATACAGAGAGAGTCATTCTAGAAAGGTAAGTAGAACGGCGACAAATGAGGATATTTTACACAATCTTCTTTTGTCTTCTGATCCAAAGATTACTAGTCTAAGACCCCGAATGACGAAACATAATGTAATGGTTCTCTCTCCAAAAGTCAAAGAGCTTCTGCTGAGTTTTCCCACAGAATCCGATATAGATTTTATTGATGTAGATAATTTACAAGATAGTCATAGCGATAGTGAATAAGATTTTTGGTAGATTTTAAGTGTTTTTTTTTCTTATTAGTGTAATTAGTCTGTATGTTATAATTGAAAGGAAATAGTATAGTAAAGTTTGGTGTTGTTTGTTTATATGGTTAGTTTTTAGTTTACTTGTGTTAGTAGATAGTAAGCTATTTTAACTTTACTAATGTGTATTAGTATGTATCTTTAATTACTTTTCAGTATTAAATCTAACTTAAAAGGACATTTTATAAACTAATTTTATTTTACGAATAAACTGTAATCCCTAGATCCACATTTTTAAACAAACACTTTAAATGTATTGTTGGTAGTTGATACGTCTTATGTATAACGTGCTTCTACTTATTATTCCATATCAAATTTAACTTAAAAGAACTTCCGAAAATAAACAATGAAGCTTTTTATTATATGTATTTTTTTCATTTTTTTCGATCCATTTATTTGGCAGAGTTGCAACTTTATGCACATGTTCATAGCATCAAATGATAGTATACTACACAAGGTATAAGAAAAATAAAGTTTCAAAGCGGGATCACACGCTACTTAGCCGGAATTTAATTTAATTTGATCCGCTCCATACAAAAAAATAACAAAACACGTTTTTCTACCGAAAGTATTAAGTTTGAGAAAAACCGCCAGAACAATTGTTATTGAAGTTAATGAGCTCTATCCATCCGCATAAACAAAAAAGTTAAAAACCTAAGTTGATCCCTATGTCACTGAAATCATAGTTTCGACCCACTGTGCGCCGGTATGTTTTATGTCCCATGTAATAGAGGGCGAGCCTATTGCCGTTAACCAGTCACAAATCCAGACTTTCATAGTAAAATCCAATAACACTGCTCGACCTGGGGATCGAACCCAGGACCTCTAGCGTAGCATCGCGTCGCGATTAGGACCACTAGACCAACGAGGCAGTCAAGATTCAAATCTATACTTAATATTATAAAGCTGAAGAGTTTGTTTGTTTGTTTACTTGAACGCGCTAATCTCAGGAATTACGGGTCCGATTTGAAACATTATTTCAGTGTTAGATAGCCCATTTATAGAGGAAGGCTATAGTCTATATATCATCACGCTAAGACCAACAGGAGCGGAGCAGAAATGAAAAATGTTGCAAAAACGGGAAAAAATTTAATGAAAAAAAGCCGAGAAACCACGCGGGCGAAGACGTGGGCGGAAAACTAGTATTTAATAAAGCTTAAAAAAATATTTTTACTACTTAACAACCATCACGCCTGTATTCCAAGAAGGGTAAGGCAGAAGCATACTTAATGTACACCCACGCTTCGCCGGTATGGTTTAGGTCCCATGTAAATCCAAATTCCGAGCTGCTACTGATAATTATACAGAAAACGTAAATAACACTTTGCTTTACCCGGGAATCGAACCCAGAACCTCTAGCGTAACAGTCGCGCTTGGGAACACTAGAGGCAGTCTATTTTAATTATAATTATATTATTACGTAGGTATACCTACTTACCATCGGTATCGACAATCATGTCATAATTATGTGTGGCATCTCGTGGAGTAAGAGGGGTCTGTGTAGGGGATGCGAGGAACTGATGGATCCTGAAAAGAGTTTGGTTTTAAATCTTCATGTTATGTAATTCCTACATATTAATACCATTTTATTAGGAAATGACTTGATTTTTTTTCGCCTAGGGCGCCAAATTCAAATATTTTTGGTTTCTCATTATTATTAGTTTTTAAGTTTACTAGCACGGTGTGGGTCACACATTACTAGTATTCTTGTTAACCCCTCATACTAAGCTAAATGCTTGTGTTATGAGTGGGTTCACGTCTGTATTGCAATGGGGTTCGAACCGGCAACCACATGATCGCAAGTCCGACGCCCTAGCCATTAGGCTACCGCCGCTTCTAAATTAAAATTGTATATTTATAACGAGATAAGACGCCTTAAACCATTATTTATTAAAATATTTAAGAGATTAATCAATCTTGAATTTTAAAATATACTTACTGTAAAGCATTGTTCCTGGATGCTTGGTAGACCCTCCACAGTCAAATTTCCCATGATAGCGAGCACCCTCTCCTCAAAGGTGGAGAGGGTTTGCCGATTAGGAGGCCCACCACCAGTACCACTGGCATGCCGCCTTATTAGAAAGGCTTTTTTTGTTTTGGATTTCCAGTCTACCCAAACCTTTCAAATTAAAGAGGCATATTATTATGTGGAAAAATTAAGTAAAAGGCTCAGATCAAATAAAAAGATAAGATGGAACTTTGCGAAAAAAGAAGTGAGGCCGGTTTAAGCTACGCCTTGCCCTGTAAACCACCACGATAGATGTGTAGCGATTGCTCGACTCTGCTCGACTGACAAGATAAGGCGTACAGTTTGTTCGAAATAAGTAAGCCGATCAGAAGTTAGCCGTTCCGAACTAACGCGGTGATAAAATCGTATAATTAAGTGTTTTAATACATAAATATCGAAATTAGTAAACAAAATAATTAGAAACGTGAAACATATACGACTCCAATTATTTTTACACCGACTCTTTCTATTAAAATTTACCACTTATAAACCACTTGCAGACAACTTCCGATCGGCTTACTTATTTCGAACAAAGTGTAGTTTCGGTATACGTGTAACACCGTTAAACGAAGAATAGGGTAATAAGTACAGTTTGTTGCTCAGCTTGAGTATGCTAGTAGCATACTCAAGCTTCTCAGGTGATACGAGAGTACATTATATAAATTTAATCAAGTTCATGGTTTACGTGAATACTTCTTTACCTTTCTATGAATTCAATTAGCGTCGAAAACGTTCATCGCTGGCACGTAGTCATATATCCATTATTTTTATTTAGATTCAATAAAAATAAAAAACAGTCTGAAATTGGCGCGCATTGAAACTGGCGCGGCCCGGTTGACAGAATTGATGACATTGATGTCTTGAATTTGACGTTTCATTACAAAACCATAAGCAAGAAGTTGATTTCTATCGAATGAACGTCTCGACTTAACGTTTGGTTCACTTTTGTAACTTTGTCTACCACTTTGCGATCAAACCGATGCGAAGCGATTGCCACTTGTCTAGGGCCCCTGAAAGTAGATTTTTAATGTTTATATTATCTCAAAGTCAATCTCAGCATAGTCTCTGGAACGCTTTTCGTTGTCGTATCGATTCACACAACTTACCTTAGCAATTATGTTCTTACCTTTCTTTTATATTCGGATTTAATGTATTAGAAATTGTAATTATATAGGATTATATTATTTTACCAATTGTTAAGAGTGTATCTGGTGCGATGGTTGTGTGGCATTGTGAGCCAAAAATAATTTAAAAATCATGCTAAATAAAACACTTTCTGCGTGGCACGACATCCACCATATACGATAGACGTCACATCATTCAAATCAACCAAACGTCAACCAGTTTGAATTTCAAAACTTTTTGTGTTTAGCGGTCATAAATCAGATAATTATAAAAAATCACGTATTGAAAAACGTTTCTTTAAAATAACATCATCATAATACTACGAAAACCCATATTTAAAGGTAAATATCATTTGAGAATTGTATTGTAATCGAATTTCGATACACTCGTTTTCGGATATGACTGTTATGAGTCATGTTTCATTCATCATTTACACCGGTTATATTTTTAAACTTAACAAATCCATTGGTCAGAGAGTAGCCTTAGGAGCCTTAGGCAGTTAGGCCACAACATTTACAATATTTCAAGTTGAGTAGAAAAACAGTAGGTATCCATGATAAAGCTTGCAATTAATCGCCTTGAAAAATTGCAGTTAATCTTGGTGACAAACAAAGTTGTAAGAATTGTTTTTTCTGTTTCAGATGCCGTCAGTGTTTACATTTTCCCGCAGTGACAATGAGATCATGCAGGAGCTGTTGCGAGTGTTCAGTTCTGGCCGAGGCACGGCTCGGGAACAGTGGAGCATGCAGGCAGAGCTGCTGGTTGAGCCTGTAGGGTGGGATGCACTGTGGAAGCTTTCTAAAGATTTCTGCAAAAAGTTTGGTAAGATTTGTACTTCACATTTGTTGAAAGAATGTTTAAATGTTGGTTTAAAGTGTCATAATTTCATGTTTACCTTAGCAGTTAAAGGTTAAAGTAAAAGTTAAGGGCAGGTTTTAATATAAAGGAGGTCATACTATAAACTACAAATCAAAGTCAAAATCATTTATTCAAGATAGACTACAAAGTAGAGTGTTTTTAGTGTAACTTTTACAATGTCGACAGTACCCCAAAACACCCACCCTTCACTGCCTCCTACTGTCTTTGCTGGGAAGCAATGCTCCAAAGTCTCCAGCAACACATTTATTTTATTCATTTAATTCTTTATGCACAAACAGTCAAAACAAACTTTGAAAGAACATTTCTGCCTGTTCATTTGCTAAGGCATTAGTAGTAACATAATACAAATTTACATACTCGTACATACAATACTAATACTAATGTATAATACAAATAGAGGTCATTCAAACCACCGAGTTAAGAATTGGATTGAAGCCTTTCATAGATAAATACATTTCAACATATTTTTATTTACAGAAGCCCGTTTCCCCTGCATCGCATACGTAACTGTCACATCTGTGGACTTTGAAAATTTGTCCGCATGCGTTGATGTGCTTAGTGTGCAGCATGAATCTGTGTCTTTACCAGAAAACATTGTTGATGTACCGCTGACAGAGCTCTGGCCTACCATGAAGCAGCGGGAACAGTGCATCAATGCTGCTACTACCGCAGAGTTTATTGATTTATTAAGGTGGGTAGTGTTAATGTGGGTGTGTACTTGTGCAGTGACTTTAAAATGTATGTCTATTTTCATTACATTCATTAGTCTTGTAGTAAAGAAAATACTTAGTGATGGATCAAATAGAGACCGCCTCATTAGTCTCAGTGGTTCCAAGCGCAACTGCTATGCTACAGGTCCTGGGGTCGATCCCCAGGTCAAGCAAAGTGTTAGGTATAGGGTTTTTCTATGCAATTCTCAGTAGTAGCTCAGAGTCTGGATTCGTGCGGTTAATGGCAAGAGAGTCCCTAATGTATGGTACCTAAACATACCAGCGGAGTGTGGGTATTTACCTACGAATAAATAATATGGATGGAATGAATCAAATGAATGGATCAAATAGTTCACAATGCTAGATAAATCTAAGAAAGATAAAGGCAGCAGAATTGGCTTTATATTCTAAACCATATGGTCGAAAATTGGTTACCTAATAACATTGTTTATTTTACTTCCATTCCAGATTTTACTACAATGATATCTGGATGCCATGGGATGATGCTGATGACAAGGTTCTACTACCAAACACTATTGAAGAACGGATGCAACTCTGGTCAGATATGCACAACGGTACCATACCAAATTGTGTAGCCCGGTCTATTACTCTTCTCAGGAATAGTGCTATAGACGCACATGAGAAGTTGAGGCAGCTGGACTCCTCGTTGTGTGAAGGAGACTTGGTCAATGAAGATGGTGAGTTCCTTTTCTTTCTATATCATAGAATAACTCACTGACGCCTGGACTGGTTGCTGTTGACTAAAACAATTATGCTTTGTGTATAAATTGGGACTTACCTAAGGTTTTATTTTGAGGGGAATTGTGATTATAATGTGATTGTCAAAAGAAGGTGGAAGGAAGAGTGATTTGTAAACCGGATTCAGGCCTGTGTCCTTGACTCGCCCGATTTCCCCGCCCACCGTGACACTAAGATATTTTTTTTACTAAAAAAAACAGTTATTTTAAAATTTCACAATTTATCACCGGGTGGAAGGAAGGGGTTTAAAAAGTTCCATCAAACATTACCTAGCCATTATATAGGGCTAGGTTAATACCTAGCCCTATATAATGTCTTAATAGACAAAAAGGGCACATTAAGACCCAGGATCGTGACCCAGGTTGTGTTTATTGTTATTAAAAATATGTAGTCTTACTCAAAGAACAGACTCACACTATTATTATTATCTACAGGTTTTAAACAAGCCCATTTTAATCATGAATCATGGTAAACCCTTGACAAACAAAATTTCTAAAGATGTCTGAATATTTATGTTTTGCTCCTTTTGACAATTCTATCTAAAGCGTATAAGGATGATTTTCGATTGACAGTCACTGAACGAAAGTTTTATTAATTACAGATTCTCTACTGCCGCCAAACTACATATCTCTTTGTGCGGAAATGAATGCTAGACTGGACGGTTTGATGTCCAAATGGACGTTATATGAGAACTCGCTGATCAGGGAACAGTACCTCGCCAAGGAGAGAGCTAAGTGGCAGAAGAACAAAACCAAGAGAAATGTCAGTTAAGAAAATGTTTAATTTTGTTGTTTTTTGGCATATTGTACACACGACTACACATCAAGCTATACAAAACCACGTAAGACTGACCTCCCATTGTAAAGGTTTTCCGTGCAATTCAAGGCCAGTCTATACTGGTTGTTTTATCCCGCTTCGGGTCGTAGCCTTATGTTAAACAGCTGAAACCCTCTTCAAGAATTGGGTTATCAAATTCTAAAATAAAAGTACTTGTAAAATTATTATTTTTTTGTGTAACATAGGTACACATGGCTATACATCAAGCTATACAAATCCAGTTTAGACTGACCTCCCAAAGGTTTTCCGTACAATCCTACAGCCTATACTGGATTAGTATGGCTTCATGTGCAACCATGCCTATATGATATAGACAGAAATATGATACAGTAAGTGCGCTATGTTTACTGCTCTCCACGATGCAGTATCGTCTTCAATCAAACCTCCTTAATTCCAGGTGGTGGCACTCTGGCAAGGCGGCTCAGTATTCGAGTTTGGCGAGATATCAAAGTTCCTCATGTCCCACTTGACGAGCGAGTACACGCTGAGCGTGATGACGTCAGCGGAGGAGGCTCTAGCGCTAGAGCCTGAAGAGCTCGTGGTCTGCAGCAGCAGCTACCAACTACCCGAAGTGCCGTTATCTAACATCAACATCACCAGCTTTAATGGTACATATCAAATTATGTTTAAAACCTGTCTTATTTATAAAATTACTAGCTTTTCGCCCACGGCATCGCCCGCGTGGTTACTCGACTTTTCTGTACTTTATTATGTATCTATGGTATGGTATGGTATAGCGGGCTTTTTTCCGCAACTCCACGACTAGGTTACGTATTTTGCGTGTGGATGGGACGATATTGAGTCTTTTAATCGAACCACCCCAACTCCCCGAGAAAGGCGGACAAGCGCCCAATTTTGCTTACGGCCTCTCGGAGAGTACTCGGGTTGCCGAGGTACTTTGCCCTGTATGTGGCGACACCAGGACAGTGCAGTAGCACGTGGGCCGCTGTCTCGTCAGCCCCCAGGCAGGCTCTGCAAAGGTGGCTGTCTGTGATACCTATAACAGAAAGATGTTTGTTGAAAGGACCATGGCCAGTAACGGCTGCAGTGACTATCCTCAAGTGTTGTTTGGACAGCTGTAGTAGCTGCCTGGTGATGCGGTCGTCAATGGAAGGGAGAGCCTCCTTAGCCTGCCTACACTCACCGTGGTCTGTCCAGTAGTCGTTGTGTCTATCCCTAGTCCGTTTTCTTACCAGGGTGCGTATCTGGCCGAAGGGGAAAGGTACTATGGGTTCAGGGCCCACAGCCCCTGCGGCTGATCCCCGTCTGGCAAGCTCATCCGCTGCATCATTGCCTCGGGAGTTGCTGTGTCCTTTGATCCATTGGATGGTTATATTATTTAACTCACTTACCTGGTTGAGTCTTTGGTGGCATTCGTATATCAACCCCGTATTCACCGTGTGGCTGTTCAAGGCTTGTAGGACTGCCATGCTGTCTGAGAGTATTCGAATAGAGTAATTCTTTACCTCCCTTGCTGCAATGGCTGTAGTTGCCATTAGGATACCCACACATTCGGCTTGGAATATTGTGTTGTGGTGCCCTAGTGGTATGGCCATCCGAATGTTTAGATCTTCTGAGTAGATACCACATCCGGTGCCCATGCTTGTTTTTGATCCGTCTGTGAAGATACTCACCTCTGTCGGGTTTAGACCCTCACATCTATGATCCTCGTAGAGCTGGATCTTGTATTTCTTGTCGAAGATAGAGATAGATATAATAGCACGCATGATTGGGTAATCGGTTTGGAGTTCGTCCAAGATGTTGGTATGTCGCGTGCCGTTGCTTTTCCATAGCGTCAGTGTCGTGCTGAGTCAGTGTCGTGCAGTGTCGAGACGTGCTGCTGCCATTGCTGCCTCTTGTTGTATAAACAGGTGCAGCGGTGGCAGGTCCAGCATGACTTCCAGCGCTGCGGTCGGAGTGGTTCTCATACAGCCCGTGGATGCTAGGCATGCTAGCCTCTGGAATCGCTGTAGTTTATTCTTTGCGGTGTCGAGTGTAGTTCTAGGCCACCAAACTACGGCGCCGTATGCGACTAGTGGTCTGATCACTGTTTTGTACAGCCATAGGGTGATTTTTGGGGATAAGCCCCATCTTTTCCCTATCATTTTCCTGCATTGCCAAAACGTTATACAAGCCCTGTTTAGTTTATTCTCAATATGGCTACTCCATTTTAGTTTACTGTCAAGAATGACACCGAGGTACTTGACCTCAGTTGACAGCTTGAGTTCAGTGTTGAGCAACTTTGGTAGGCAGTATGATCCAAGTGCTCGTTTCTGGGTGAACATAACTAACTCAGTTTTGGTGGGGTTCACCGCTAAATCAAACTACACCAGCGCTCTACTATTCGCAGGGCCTGTGGAGTGAGATTATGAGAATGAACTCTGAGTCTATAGTATTACATTTTAAGCAGAAGTGTGAATTTAGATGAAGCAAAAGTAGTGTGCGAGGAAAGCAAGTGGAAATCCATAGTGTCTGCCTATCCCCTTTGGAGACAGGCGTGAGTCCGTGAAAGAAGAGAAAGAAAGAAATCCTGTTGGAATTTCGCGAATATTGTTATAAATTATGTATAAACAGTAATACTGTAAAGTTTCATCAAAATCCGCACAGTAGTTTTTGCGTGAAAGAGTAAGAAGCAAACATCCATCCATCCATCCATTCATCCATCCATCAACCCATCCATCCATCCATCCATCCATCCATCCATCCATCCTCACAAACTTTTACATTTATAATTTTATTAGGAATTAGGATAGTAAGATTGCGATTAAAGACTAGCAAGAGTATGCGTCCAGGCAAAAATATAAAATTTGTATATACTTTTTGTATCAGGTTCAACATTACAAGCCGTAGAGATGAGGTCCTGTCTCCTGATGTTGTCGGAGGAGTGTCGGCTGCGGGACCTGTCTCTGCTGTGCGCCGCCGTCAATACCGTCGTGGTGATGCGCGCCGGCACACTGCATATCACACGATGCAATATACTAGACCATTCTAGTAGCTCACAGGTTTATATATCTATATTATTACTAGCTAACTCGGCAACCGTTGTTCTGCCATCTATACATATAAAATCCTTTGTCCTGAATGACTGACTGACTGACTGACTGACTGACTGACTGACTGACTGACGGAACAACGCACAGCCTAAACCGCTGATCGTAGAGACCTAAAACTTGGAGGGTGTATTCTTTGTATGACGTAGGCATCCGATAAGAGAGGATTTTCCGAAATTCTACCCCTAAGGGGGTGAAAAAGGGGGGCAAAGTTTGTATGGGACAACGTGATTCCTTGGTCCAATCTGCTTCAAATTTTGTATAAACGTTCTTTAACAGAATTGATGGAAGACGTGCTTCGTATTTTATTGAAATTCATCCCCTAACGGACTTAAAAAAAGGGGGAAAGTAATTTTCGGATAATTTGCTTCGATTTTGATATCAATACTCCTTAGTGCTTTTGATTTAATTTACTTTTTATTTTGACACATGTCATGTCATGTTTGAAAACTCAATGTGATTTTATTCAAGAAACGTTGGTTGATAAAAATATAAAATGCTTTCTATGGCACACAAAAGTGGAATTGAGATTGAGAGGCACACCATAGAACCCTTCTTAAAAATGTTAGAGGCAGCAATAGAGTGATGGGTGGAGTTACTGGGAATTCCGTCAGATTCTGTTGTACCTAGAGGAACCCGAGCAGACGAAGTCAGAGGTTCCTTGACATCGTCATACCTATGGCCCAACATAATGATTATCTTTAAAAAGTAATACGAGAGAGATGCGTGTGCTGGAGAGTTTTCTGAGGTATTACTTAAAATAGTAAATGGAGATTGTAAATATGTTTATCATCTTTCCTAAATACAGTAGTGACAGGTGACGATGACAGATCTTAGAGTATATCCTGATTTTTCTAATATACAAACGAAGTCTATAGATTGGCACTTAAGCTATGTAACGGGACTAGACTGAGAGTATCAGCATTGCACAAAAGTATTAAAAAGGTCACTGTGATTACTGGATGTGCTCGGGGGGATTCAGTTTTCATACCTCGAATGTGTGAATTGATGCCTATGTTTTTAAGAAGATGCTTTGTAATGCTATAAATAAAATGTTTGTCATTAAGGGTAGCAGGCATAGATGTAATGGAAGAAAGGCTTCTCACACGGGAAATTCTACCTTGCCTGTTACTGTATTAAAAGCAGTCTGGTCATTTTGATACCAGACACAAAAACCAATGTGGTATACAAAGAAGTGCAATTTTAATTCTTGAGAGCAAAGTGGTTTTCCGGTATTTGTACCTCCTCATTGAAATCGACCCTACAAGGCGTCCAGAATAACCATCGCCCAAAGGACATGAATAAATTAATAAAAAAATTACATGTTATTTTTATATTTCAATAAAATAATATAGTGGAGCAAATTATTTGGTCTTAATTTTAAATAATTTACAATATCCCGCCGGAAATAGGAAAAAAATAACAGTCAAAATCATGTTGTCCACGCGAGCGAAGCTGCGGGCGGAAAGCTAGTATAAATATATACATATACTAGCTGTCCGCCCGCAGCTTCGCCCGCGTGGAGTATACGTTTATCATTTAGGGGTATGAAAAATAGATAGTAGCCGATTCTCGGACCTACTGAATATTCATATAAAATGTCATAAAAATCGGTCAAGCCGTTTCGGAGGAGTATGGGAACTAACATTGTGACACAAGAATCTTATACATAAGATATATTAATGAGATAATTCGGCAAACGAGCAGGCGAGCTACCTGATGGTAAGTAGTCGCCATAGACATCTATAAAAAGAGTTTCAGATGCGTTGCTACTCCTTTTTAAGGGGAGGGAAAACTAGAAGGAAGCGACTGAGGGAGGAATGGCCTCCGGCGCTCCACACTCACCGTACGGAACGCAACAGTATGCTTACTGCTACTTGATAACTTTATGATATTCTGTGGAAGGGTAGTACTTCCCCGGTCATGCCGACCATTCATGCTGGCATGTAAACATGCCAATATTTAGATACTGTTCATACAAAAATACTAAATATTAATAAGTATTCGCAGGTTTCACTACTCCACGACCTCAATCGTTCAATCGTTGATTTCAAAAGTTCCCCTCAAAATAAAACAAACTTCTTCAAAGAAATAAAGTTGATAGCTTATTGGTGCCTTGTTTCAGAGTGACTTCGCACAAGGTATTGTTGCTATGTCCGGAGCTAAGATCCTCATAGAAGACAGCACATTCGACAACTTCTATTCCGGCATCGTAGTACACAAAGGAGCTCAGGTGCGATTACTATTTATATACTTTAAAAAAAGGAAAATCTACAACACTAGCCACCTTTGACCTGTTGAAAACAATACTGATGAATATCAACAATAATTTTTTAACTTATCTAAAGCTTTTGACTATGTTTCACATGACTTTATATTACAAAAAATAGAGAAAATTGCTATAAGAGGACCTGCATTAAAGTGGCTTTCTTAACTAGAAAATCGACAAAAGTATGTTACAGTAACATAGTTAAATAAAAACAAGGACATGATATCATATTCATCTGAGTATAGGCATAATAAATGTGGCGTCCCTCAAGGAAGTATATTAGGCCCTAACTTGTTTCTTTTATATATTAACGACATAGTTAAAATCACAAATGCATTTTATTGATGATATCTCTATTATTGTAACAACTGAACTAGCAGGGACATCGACACACAATCGCTTACCATGAATTCAGTACATGATTCTGTACCCCCTAGTGTAGATATTTTTCTTCGGTCATTAAAAATAATATCTGCTTTTTCATAACCAACGAATATTTCTACGGTAGGGGATCCAGAATCATGTACTGAATTCATGGTAAGCGGTTGTGCGTCGATGTCCCTTCCACCCTGTATTACTACTAACTTTATAAAATTTTGGAGAATACGTTGTAAGTTAGCCAGTATAACCTTGATTTTTAAATGCAAGACTTAAATGGGTTTTAAAAGGATATTTATTACGTTACAGGTGGAATTTAGAAATTGTACTATAAAAAATTGCGGGGTCGGCATTCAGATGTACTCGGGGTCACAAGTAGAACTTAACAACACGATTATATCGGACTGCAGCGAGCAGTGCATACGCTGTGAGGTGGACGCGGGGAGTATTGACAGGACAGGTTCGGACAACAAACTTGCAGGCACCAATGGGTAAGGCAATCATACTAATATAATAAAATCGTATGGCTTATATACAGCCAGCACATCAGGTTATACAAAATTTAAAATTTTCTTAGTTGATTTTGAACTTAATTATCAACACTCTAAGGCCTAAAATCATTTGGAGAAATTTTACAGTTTTGTATAACTTGATGTGCTGGCGACTGTACATAGGAATAGGTCATCAAAAAAAATCTCGCGATATCAATAAGTAGCATTAACATACCATACCACGCCTGTATTCCCGAAGAGTTGGCAGAAGTGTACTAATATACATCCACTTTTCGCCGGTATGTTTAGGTCCCATGTAATAGGGGGCGAGCCTGTTACCATTCACCTGGTACCATCCAAATTCCAAGCTACTACTGGGAAGAAAAATCCAATGACACAGGGCTCGACCTCGGAATCGAGCCCAAGACCTTAACCGTAGTAGTCGCGCTTGGAACCACTAGACTAATGATGCAGTAATATACGATATTGTGTTTTAGGGTTTTTATTTTAGAAACTACCATTTTGCGTCTTAATAATAATTATATTTATTTGAATCCAGTCAAATAATAGGGGTTTATTTTATTATAATTATATGTGTATAGATATTGACTGCTTCGTTAGTCTAGTGGTCCCAATCGCGACTGCTACGCTAGAGGTCTTGGGTTCGATCCCCAGGTCGAGCAAAGTGTTATTGGGTTTTTCTATGAAATTCTCAGTAGCTGCTAGGAGTCTGGATTTGTGCCCGGTGAATGGCAATAGGCTCGCCCCCTATTACATGGGATCTAAACATACCGGCGAACTGTGGGTGTACATTAAGTACACCTCCGCCTAACCCTTCGGGGAATACAGGCGTGATGGTATGTTTATGTATAGATATTTGATATAATATTGTCTTGTTTCAGAGTTGAAGGCTTACTAGTCAATTCCAACTGCAAAATCGGTACCGGCAAGCTTCAAAACGAAGTTTTGGTAGTGCAACAAGATGTCAGTATATGAAATTATGTTACTAAAAGAGAATGAACGAACTATCGGTATTTATGTATCTGTCAAACATATAAATTATATTTATGTTATTATAATGTTTCTCATAACTTTCCGTAAGTACAGTTAGCATCAAAAATATTACCACAACTCAAACTTTATCTCAATGGGATAAAATTCATGTTAGAATGTCAATTGATGTGTATTGTTTTCATTCTAAAACATGCCTTATGTCATTGAGATATGCTGTTAATTTCTTAGTTGTTCGAATCATTTTGAACAGCGTGTGTATTTATATCTGATGCTAATTGTACTTATATTTTGAACCGAAAACGGCCAAGCGGGGGAACAAATTTAAAGCAATATTAAATTATACTATAAAATTGCACACACATGCAAATGTCTTTACGCAATAGCAACCCTACTTCTTTATACGCTGTTAGCAGCTCGGAGTCTGGATTTATGCCCGGCTAATGGCAATAGGCTAGCCCCCTACTACCTGGGACCCTAACATAACATAACTACCCCTCTGCCTATTCCTTCGGGGCGTGAGGGTATGTTATGGTATAATTTAGCATAATATTTTGAGATTAACGGAAGTTTTACCATTACAACTTATATTTATTGTGAGTACTAGTGGAAAGGCATTACCCTATGTGGAATTTATGTCATACAAATCATAAATATTTCAAATAAACGAAATAGACTTTACCAGTGGTTTATTCAAAAATTATACGCTTTTACATTCCTTACATCAAATCATCTGTGGTTTGATTTTTATTGACAGATAAAATTTTGTATCAAAATTGAGGGCAAGGTTTGTATATATAGCCTTAGAATATGTATGATCTAGAAGACTGAAAAACGCACAAAAATGAAGCCAAAAAAAAACTATAACGTGTTTTACTGTGGCCATTGGCCATTACTAAACTAATATTATAAAGAGGAAAGATTTGATTGCTTGTTTGCTTGCATTGAATAGGCTCTGGAAGTACCGGACTGATTCAAAGAATTCTTTCACCAATAGAAAGCTACATTATTCCTGAATGACATAGGCTATATATTGTCTCGTAAAATTACAAGAAACTAATATAATAATGCCGTCTTCTGAAATTCCTAACTGTAAAAAAGGTCAAGGGCTTATTCATTATCAACCTATTACACTGTCCCACTGCTGGGCACGGGTCTCCTCTCAGTACAAGAGGGATTAGGCTTTATTCCGCCACGGTATCCTACTGCGGGTTGGGAGACTTCACACGCCGTCAAGAAAATCTATCAGGCGCATGCCAGGTTTCCTCACGATGTTTTATTTCACCATTTAAGCGCGTCATAATTAATTATTAATACGCACATGACTTTGAAAAGTCGGAGGTGCGTGCGATTCGAACTCGAGACCTTTGACTTGGCAGTTCAATGGTCATATCACTAGGCTATCACTGCACTATAAAGACACAGTATGGGATAAAATTTCATGTGTAGGAAAGCTCATTATTGGACACAAACCACGACTTTCAAAAATGGCTGAATGTGGCTTCTAGATAATACTTATTCTATTGCTATGGCTGCCCTTCATGAAAAGCATGTTGTTTTAATATTTTGTGTACGAATATTCCAAAAAGGTTTTTAATTATAAATATTAATTGTGTAATTGATTGAGCAGCTTTAATTAACTCGGGTAGACAGTGCCTTTTATGTTATCCTAGAATGTAATTGTCTAGATTTAAGTTGGAATATCTTATTCCCATTTTATGTTTTAATGTTTCAATTAAATATTTTAACTTTAAATATTTGATTTTTATTCCTAAAGATACATAATCACTCTAAAATGTTTCCACTGCCGGGACACAGGCCTCCTCTCGGTGAGGAGTGGGCCGTAAATGCCGTAATCCGCCACGCGGGCCCAGTGCGTGTTGGTAGATGTCACATGTCTTCGAATTTTTGGTTCTATGACATGCCGGTTTCCTCACGATGTTTTCCTTCACCGTTTTGGGAGAAGTAGTGATGAATTAATTTTCACAAAGTAAATCACCTGTCTGGGTTTGTATCCACGACCTACATTACTCATAGTCGCGGCCGTTACCACTGGGCCACCACCATTCCTATAGATAACGGACATACTTTTCCTCTTTTCCTCCCTTTGGCTGGGTTGTGCTGTCTCCGCAGTTTCGACAGTGCTACGAGAATGCAGCCATTCGTGTCATACTCTGCCGCGGAGCCACCATTTCAGAAACCGATCAATTATATCTTAAAATGTTGTACGTCAAACGTACATAATTGCTCTTATTGTGTGGAAAGCCTATACAACACAAGATCAGCTAAAACTGGATTAGTATAGGTTGACCTGTAGCCGTGTGTACATAGCTCTGAGTCATATTAATTACGCTCGTAAATTGAAGCTGGGTTTTTGATAATCTCTTGGAATAGTGAAGATGATGAATTCCTACATACAAAAACCAGCCAAATGCGAGTTGGACTCGCGCACGAAGGGTTCCGTACCATTATCTATAAAAACGGCAAAAAAATCACGTTTGTTGTACGGGAGCCCCCCCTTAAATATTTAATTTAATTAATTATTTTTAAAGTGAATATAATTATAACTTAAAATTCTGTGAATATTTCGAGCGTCTACCTGTTGTCGTTCTCTATATCGAGCAAAAAGAGTCTTCTGTTCTCTAGTAGATAGGTATTTGTTGTTATAGCAGCAACAGAAATACCTTCATCATCTGTGAAAATTTCAACTGTCTAACTATCACGGTTCATGAGATACAGCCTGGTGACAGACGGACTGCGTAGTCTTAGTAATTAGGGTCCCATTTTACCCTTTAGATACGGTACCCTAAAAAGACGTTAAGTTGAAGGTGCTAAAAAGTTGTTGCTGCACTTATAATTTGCCTAATTATAACTAGGTACATGATATTATTATACAATAGGTTGGTCTTTATATCAATGGAGTTCAATGTCGAGAGAGTAATTGATATTGTTATCTATCTTCCCGTCCTTGACCTGCCTCCTGATACAAGTAAAAAACAATACCTAGGTAAGTAACGTTCCTATACTAAAATAAACCCAGCTTTTAATTCCAACTGTCCAACAACTATATTCTACCTACCTTTGAAATTGATCTAAAGATATTTGTCTTTTCTAATTTTCTTGATTTAAAATTGGGAAATCACGTAATGGATTTTGATTTCATTGATGCCCTATATCGCCTATATAATAGAAAGTTACTAGAAGTAAAAGTAGGTACTTATATCATTTTTTTTAAACAAACTATATCTTTACCTAAGTAAGTACCTATATCTACCTTTTCAAACATACAAGACTTTCGAAATCAAACTACTTTTTATCGCGTTATATTGATATTGTTTCATTCCCGACGTTTCGGATGCTTTACAGCATCCATGGTCACTGGTATATAAGACTTTTCCAAATCGGCCGTCTTTGAATCATCGAGGAAATACCATAAAATACCACATACTCTTATCCATAGTTCGCCGGTATGTTTAGTTTAGGGCCATCTAAAGGAGACGACATGTTATCGAGGAAAATATTCCGACGAACCGTAAACCTCTTTTTTTATTGAAGGCCATGATTAATTATTAATGTAGATACTAAAAAAACAATCAAAAGTAGTAAAAAATAACAACGTAAGTAGGTACTTATATATTTTTATACGCTTTTAAAATGTGATAAAAAATACCTATTATGTAAAATGAAATAAAAAGGTAATGTCTTATAATAAAAAACTTGAGAGGTGTCAAGGGACACCCGGATGGAACGAAGCTATACATCGCCATCTTGGATTTAAAAATTAATGTCATTTTTGTAATTAGCATCCCAATAAACCTTGAAATTGACACCCATATCATTTTTTTTAGAAAAATAATGTCCGCCATCTTGGATTTCATAATTAATGTCATTTTCGTAATTCGCATCCCGATAAACCTTGAAATTGACACCCACATCAATTTATAAAGAAAAATAATGTCCACCATCTTGAATTTCAAAATTAATGTCATTTTCGTAATTAGCATCCCGATAAACCTTGAAATTGACACCCATATCAATTTATAAAGAAAAATAATGTACGCCATCTTGGATTGACACCCATATCAACTTCGACTTCGACTTCGACTTTCGACTTTCTACTTCGACTTCGACTTTCGAAACTTTCTGCATTTCATGCATGCAAACGTGCATGTCGTTACAACTTCTTCGTCTTAATTTTTTCCGTCTAGCCCCCTTTCGCAACGCGCGATAACTTCGTTCCAATAATTATTTATTTCAAAATTTATTAACTAAATGTAGGTTTAATAAGACTGCAATTTCCGAGGCAGAATTCGAACCTGCATCTTTGAACCGACTAACCCACCACGAGTCCCGCCTTTACATTCTCAATTTGGGTCGCAGGTTGATTATAGTTGCCCTATATGAATTGCAGTCTGCACGAACGCCCTAGATTTTTCCCGACTACGGAATAGAAAGGGTAATCAAGAAATACTTAGTTTCAAAATAAAATTAGTGTGGCGTAAATTGTGGACGGGATACACAATAGATTTGGGAAAATTTGGGGATTTGGGAAAAACGAGATCATTGCGGGTTACATCTCCATACATCTCCTTGTTATTGAAAAGAAAGCCATTGTTGTTATTTCAATATGGAGTAGGTACTTAGGTAGTAGAAATAAGGGGTATGTGTAATTATTTATTTTTCTGGATAATTTAGAACGCCCATGTTTTATACCTACAAAAGCTTAGGTACAATGTGGGTCGCACATTAGTTACAAGTATTCTAGTTAATCCCTCGTGCTAAGCTTAATGCTTTCACCCATTGCATTACCGACGCGTCGGTAATGCAATGGGTGGTTTTTTTATGGTATAACTTGGCAAACGAACAAGCGAGCTATCTGATGGTGAGAAGTCATCGCTACCGATGGACATCTGCAAAACCAAAGGAGTTGCAGATGCGTTGCCGAGCCTATTTAAGGAAAGGGACCCATTTATGCTGGAATGTAGAAATGCCAGCAGGCACTACTACTGCTGTTTCGAGCCGGCAACCACATGATAGTAAGTCCAACGCCCTAGCCATTAGGCTACCGCCGCTTCAAATAGCGATAAGACCGCCTATCTATAATATAAAAATGAATCGCAAAATGTGTTGGTAAGCGCATAACTCAACAACGCCTGGACCAATTTGGCCAATTCTTCAATGTTCGTTGAAGTTCAAAGATGGTTTTTACGGCGAGAAAAATTCGAATAATTGCCGGAAAAACCCTAAAAACAGCCCTTTTCTTTTTCCCATACAAACAAAGAGATTTAATAGTAGTAGTAATAGAGCGGACATTGGGAGCATTGTCAAACAAAAACTTTGAGCCCATGTGGCAGTAACGCTATCTATCTTTGAATAGCAAAAATTATACAACTGACGCAATCTGACAACATATTTCAGCTATCATACAATAGGTGTAGTGTTTTAAAAGGATTTGTAATTCTTTGGTAGAGGTGCTACCATTAAGATAACAAGATATCGATAAAATTTATGAAGATCACTACGATAGGCTTTTTATAAGATACTAGCTTTCCACCCGCAGCCTTGCCCGCGTAAACTATTATGTTTGCTTTCCACCTGCAGCTTTGCCCGCGTGAACTATATGTTTCTTGTCATTTTACGGGATAATATATGGTCTATGTCAGGAATAATGTAGCTTTCTATTGGTGAAAGAATTCCTCAAATCAGTCCAGTAGTTTCAGAGCCTATTCAATGCAAACAAACAATCAAATCTTTCCTCTTGCAATCTTTTCTTTTCTTAATATTAGTTCAGATAAACAACAGTTACCGAACGATTACATGATAATCAATAAATATGTACGATTTTTTGCGTCTTCGTGAATTTGCAGCCTTCCACTTTGCTCTATTACTTTTTAACAAAAAATTAAACCATCGAAAAAAGTATTTGGATAAAGTTACTTTTTTCGTCGGTTTAATTTTTCGTATTTTTTTTTTGTCTAATATCTAAGTAGTTCCTTAGTTACCTTACTTTAACGAAGTCATGTCTAAAGTTATCATAAAGTTAAATGACGACCTAAACACGAGATAGGAGCTGTAAAAGTTGAGAGTTTCCTTCGACTGTCTTCCGTCTCCAACATCAGGTCAACTCTAGGTGTCCACTATGTTGTAGTGTCATTAGAACTACACACACAAGTGTGACAAGTTTCACCACAATCGGTTCACAAGTGAAATATTTGAAATTCAGAAACCAATTATCCCCTATTTCCCTACCTGAATTAATTATTAAAGTTAAAATGATTCAGGTGGCCTCCACCCCTTCCAAACAAAAAAAATAGTTTGCAAATTCTTTCCTCAATTGACGGAGCAATCGGGTAACATACCGACGTGAAAAAAACATACATACATAATAGACGAATATAGAACCTCTTCCGGTTTTTCAATTGATTTGATTTTTATAAATTGATAATTATAACATTGTTTATAATTTATTATTTACCTGACTCATAAAAATATTGCTTATCGATATCACGAATCGATAAAAAACAGCAACCTCTAGTAAATTAGTAGCAGAGAGGGATGTGACTTAAGGGTAGAAAAAAACGATTATTTAAAAATCGATTTTTATTTATCTCAAAATAATCGATTATATAAAAATTGTTTTTTTGATGAAAAGTTTTAGGGCGCCCTTGTGTTATTGTATGTTTTATGCGAACAATTTACAAAATAATAACGAAACACGCCGTGTTGCCGTGTTATTATATTTAAATAGGTACCAGTAGAAAAAAACGAAAAAGGGGACGCTTATAATAAAAAACTGCCTCGTTAGTCTAGTAGTCCCAAGCGCGACTGCTACGCAAGAGGTCCTGGGTTCGATTCCCAGGTCGAGCAAAGTGTTTTTGGGTTTTTCCTATGAAATTCCCAGTAGCAGCTCGGAGTCTGGATTTGTGCCCAGTTAATGGCAATAGGTTCGCCCCCTATTACATGGGACCTAAACATACCGGCGAAATGTGGGTGTACATTAGTACACCTCTGCGTAACCTTTCGGGGAATACAGGCATGATGGTATGTTATGTTATGTTTTTTAAAATAAAAAAAACGATTAATAAAAAAAATATAATCGCTCATAAAAATAGATTTTTATGAAATAGGTATCGATTTTTTTTAGAATCGATTATTTTTTAACATCCCTAGCAGAGCATTGTAAAAAACTACTGAGCAACAGAGGGCGCTTATCAATGTTCTAGAATGATTTCAGATTTTTTTTATTATTTATTGAGTTAATTAATAGAATACTGACGAAAAAAAACTGCAGTCAAGTCCAGTCGCCTGACCATGTCGAGATTTACAGTACCGCAATACGCAGCCAGGCATATTTTCTCAGGAAATTATTTAAAATGACGAATGTTTTGGTAGACATACGCATGTTGTACACGAGCTGCCAGGCTGACGTCCGATACTAGACTAAACGACTTTGTACCACTTGGCACAAAGTATTTGCGTATGATTTTAGGCTTGATGTCCCGTCTATTACTAGTGTATTAAATGTCTTTGCATACAAACCACTCTGTCCCTAGGTGTCAATCATTTGACGTCAATCAAAACAAAACAAAGGCGCGTTATGATTATCTTTGGTATGCCTTCAAGTTGATTAGAGGTTGCATTTCATTTCTATTTCTAATGTACGTGTCATCATTACTTCCTCGGTGCGTAGCATTTTCTTGGTTGTCATTTTGTTTTAAAGAAATAGGGCAGAACAAGGTCTGCCGGGACAGGTAGTTGTATTATAAAATTGTTGTTGACATACGTTTTTGGTGCGCGTTATAGAATATTCTATTCTGTTCGACAATAAAGCTTTCTACTTACCCACAATCCCCTATCTACATGTCACGTAGGTACGTTTGCGGTCTACCGCGGACATTAGCACACACCAGTCACACACTGCATCTACGTATCATCCGAGTAGCTATTATCTGTTGTAATCTTGTCAATGCTAGCTGTAATTAACAAATAAACGCTTATCAACGGATACTTCGGCCAATGAACCGGTTTATAAGTAACAGAAAAGTGTAGGCATCCGTCACACGGTATTCGTGTAACGTGAACTAAAGACGTGATTCTGTTCTCAGTGAAAAAAGTGCGCAAAATGAAATTAAAACAGTTCGACGTGAAAAATGAGAATTATCATATAGGCCATCTGATGTTGGATGCATTGAAGCTCCGACCCGATGTTGTGTGCCAGGTATGTCAGCTTATCTACATAGTTTAAAAAAAAAAACAGTAAAAATTGACTTGTAAAATTGTCTTTAAAGGATCTATTTACAGAAATAGAATAACATTTCAATGTAGCGTTCTTATTGATTTTTTAATTAGTTATTCACTGCCCAAGTCAGATATATATCCGTCAAAAAAAATATACAAATGACTTCAGATTTTTTGTTGGATAAATAGGAACGTGTGGAATGGACACGAAATCCATGCTGTTTTTTGTTGATCAGATCTTTATGAAAAAATAACATTCTACTAATTTTACTATTCTTAACATTGCTTTGTAATTGACTTTCTGTTAAAGTTGTAACAAATATTATTTTAATAATTATTATGTCATTAGATAGACTGTATATTGTCGGATAAAACCGATAAAAAATATAAACTATATTCCCAGATCACTTTTTAGACTTTTAATCCTCACATGGATTGTGTACGTATAATAATATATAAGTTGTTATTTCGCCCCAATAAATATTATTAAATTATGTAGGCACTACCTACTTATAAAAAAAAATAATTGGAATTCTAATACTGTTATAAAAAAGTAAAAGAGTAGGTAAAGATAATATGAATTTGTCGAATCAGGTCATGTAAGTACCGGTATTTACTTAATTTTAAGCAAAGCAGACTTTCCAAAATAGTGACGAAATGTCTTATACGATTAACGAATGCAATGTACAGTTATTCAACTCGATTTAAATATTATATGGTCTACTCTTCGTAATTATTCTTATATTGTCCACTAATACAGTTTGTTCGAAGTAAGTAAGCCGATCGGAAGTTAGCCGTTCCGAACTACCGCGGTGATAAAATCGTTTAAGTAAGTGTTTTAATACATAAATATAGATATTAGTAAACAAAATAATTAGAAATGTGAAACATAAACGACTGTAATTATCTTTACACCGACTTTTTCTATTCAAATTTACCACTTCTAAACCACTTGCAGACAACTTCCGATCGGCTTACTTATTTCGAACAAACTGTACATTTATTTCATACCAAGTGATCCGCTGCGACTCACATATAATGGTAATCGGCTTGTAATAATAATATCGTAGATCGCATCTTCCAAACTATGCAATGCATGTATTGCATAGTTTGGAAGATGCTAAACAGACGGCGTTTAGCGAATTTGTTTTATACAATGCATTCTTTATTCGCAGTATAACAGTTTCACATTAAATATAGCCACTACAGCTAAGTCTAAGTAGGTGTAACAAATTTAATCATAAAAATATAGTTTTTGTTGAAAAATAATTTATTTTTTATTTTTTGTGGCTTAAGTCGTTTTCTTATCTACGAGTTTACTTTACGGTAACTATAACTAGCATGTCTAGCTGTTCTCTCAACTCAGAGGTCTCCAGTATGTTGTAGTGACATCCAGAACTACAATTAATGTGTGTCAAATTCAAAATAATCGATTCACAATGAAAAATCAGTTACCCAAAATAAAAATAAACAATTACCCCTATTTTTCTATTCTTTTTCTTTTCAAATTAAAATAGGACATGGGATATAAACAGATTCATTGAACTTACAATAAGGTGAATTATAGAGATACCTCAGATCAAATAAAAAGTTAAGATGGAACTTTGCGAACAAAGAAGTGAGGCCGGCTAAAACTACGCCATGCCGTGTACAACACACAATTACACGCACACATGTATTAGTTAACTATGCCTTATCTTTTCAGTCGAGCTTTCGATAGCTCGATAGCTCGACTGACAAGATAAGGCGTAGTTTCCGTATACGTGTGTGTGTGTGTAATTGTGTGTTGTAGATGGCATGGCGTAGTTTTAGCCGGCCGCACTTCTTTGTTCGCAAAGTTCCATCTTTACTTTTTATTTGATCTGAGAGAGATACTAGCTTCCCGCCGACGACGCACTTCGCACGCGTGGTTTCTTAGCTTTCCTCTACTATAATCTCAGATCAAATAAAGGTTAAGATGGAACTTTGCGAACATAGAAGTGAGGCCGGCTAAAACTACGCCTAGCCGTTTACAAACACAATTTTACACTAGGTATATAACAATACCGAAACTACGCCTTATCTTGTCAGTCGAGCTTTCGATAGCTTGATAGCTCGACTGACAAGATAAGGCGTAGTTTAGTAGCCGGAATAAATGGACAGACGGACAGAATAATATTTTGGTATATGTACCGTGTATACATCCACTTCAATGTTATTTATTTTATGATAGATTGAACTGTAAAAATAGCTGATACAAAACAACAGATTGATGCTGATAAAATGTGACTCAGGGCATATAATACTTACTTAAATACCAAAGATATCCACCAGTAGAGATACCATACATACACTCACGCCTTTTTCCCACAGGGGTAGGCAGAAACTCTAGGGCGACCTCTCCCGACGCTGCCACTAACATTCGCCTTATAAATTCCATTCGTTAATCGTCTTTCATTCATTCTCTCGACGTGCCCAAACCATCTTAGCATATTCCTTTCAATACGTGTCACTATATTATTTTCAGTCCGCAACGTTGTCTTATCACACTATTTCTCCATGTATATTTTTATCGTAAATAATTATCTACAAATCTATTTAAGCTATAGAAGTCACTGCTGGTGAAAATAAACATCGGTCATTAACATCCTCATGTTTTAAATAGATTCAAGAAGTGCGCCTGCCTAAGTATAATATTAACTAGTCATTGGTTACATAAGCCAATCTGAAAAATATTTTAGTAGAGATAAAAATAACATTTTTGCTATATATTTTTTAGGGTTCCGTAGCCAAATGGCAAAAAACGGAACCCTTAAAGATTCGTCATGTCTGTCTGTCAGTCTGTCTGTCTGTCTGATCGTGTCACAGCCTTTTTTTTCGAAACTATAAGACCTATGCTGTTAAAACTTTGAAGTAGATGTATTCTATGAACTGCATTGAGATTTTCACACAAAAATAGAAAAAAAACAGTAAATTTTGAGGGTTCCCCATACTTGGAACTGAATCTCAAAATTTTTTTTTCATCAAACCCATACGTGTGGGGTATTTATGGATAGGTCTTCAAAAATGATATTGAGGTTTCTTATATAATTTTTTCTAAACTGAATAGTTTGCGCGAGAAACACTTCCAAAGTGGTAAAACGTGTGCCCCCCCCCCCTGTAACTTCTAAAATAAGAGAACGATAAAACTAAACAAAATATATGATGTACATTACCATGTTCACTTCCACCAAAAATTGGTTTGAACGAGATCTAGTAAATTGTTTTTTTTTAATACGTCATAAACTGAATATTTTGCGCGAGAGACACTTCCAAAGTGGTAAAATGTGTCTCCCCCCCTGTAACTTCTAAAATAAGAGAACGATAAAACTAAAAAAAATAAATGATGTACATTACCATGTAAACTTCCACCAAAAATTGGTTTGGACGAGATCTAGTAAATAGTTTTTTTTTTAATACGTCATAAATCGTAATGGTACGGAACCCTCCGTGCGCGAGTCCGACTCGCACTTGGCCGGTTTTTATACTTAAATTAGTGTTCAGCATTGACGTGGTAGACACCTTATATGTATACCAAGGATACAAATTAGCCTGTATGTTACTATCGATTGTAACTAAATTTCCATAAATCCAGAGGCGTGGGGGTACGTTAACGTGCCCTCCATTAGACAGTTCAAATATAAAATAAAACAAGGAGCTGAGACTCTTGAACCCCAAACCCTCCTTCCCCGACTACGGCCACGGCCCTTGTGCCCCCCCTTTTCCCAAAATAAATCCTGGATCGGCTCTTATTTTAATGTGAAATGCTTAAAACTGAAATATATAGTAGAGTGGCCAGCATATCAAGTTAAACAAAACTGTCAAATTTCTCCAAATGATTATAAACCATGTTGATGATTAAGTTCAAAAACAACTGAGAAAATTTCACATTTTGTGGTAACTTGATTTGCTGGCCTGCGTAGGTATAATAGTGTAAGTAGTATTTATAGCTGATAACATTATGAGTAATTCATCGACAATGACCTATAGAGGAATACAAAAAGAAAGCATTATCAACTTCCCTACTTATCAGCTTGGTCCTTGCGGAAGTCGTAAAGATTTCTTGTACCTACTAGTAAACAATAGTAGTAGTACGTAGTGGAAAGTCTTACGTGTCCATGTAACCACGCGTTCTCACTGACGACAAAACATGTTGCAAATATCTATCTTACTCTATTTAACTTTCAAAGAATGAGAGGGATAGGTAGCTGTTTGCAACATAAGGACAACATTACGAAACAACTGAACTTGTCTGAAGTTAGCCGTTTCGAACTGCCGCACAGGTATAATCGCTTAACTAATAAAAATCCAAATTAGTAAAGAAAATAATCACGAATACGAAACATAAACGATCCTAATTGCCTTATTCCTCTTTATATTAAAACTTACCACTGTTAAACCATTTGCTGACAACTTCAGACGAGCACAGCTATTTCGAACAAACTATTCTTACGCTCCATCATTATATCTCCTACTAACTTTTTTATTTTTGTGGAATTATTCTATACATATATCTGTCAACTAGCCTATTGTCTCCTATTGTTGGCCTTTGTCAGGTTATTTCTTTTTTCCTGCTAAGGTTTAATGTAGACTACTAGTCAGTACTTACCAAGCTTAAATCTTCGCCAAATATATTCTTTCTCGGTTCCCCAGATAGACGCAGCTACAGAGGAGAGCGAAACGAACGCATCGGTTCTAGCACGCTCCATCCAGCTGGCCAAATGTTTCCGGAAGTTCGGTGCGAAACCTGGAGATGTTCTGGCTCTAGGCGGGAGAAACCACCTAGACCTACATATACCATTTTATGCTGCACACTTTAACGGATTGCCTGTTGCTGGAGTGGACCCTCAATTTAAGTACAGTAAGTTCTTTCCTTTAATAGTCCTGAGTTTCCCGTCAATCAGAATAATGACAGCTTGATTTTCCCTCCTGCTTCCCTTAAGGATACAGGAGGTATATAATTATATCAAGGCCATGAGACTTGTGATCACGTTCTTCATAAGTTCACGACAAATTTTAGGAGCCTGGTTTTAGACAATAGAAGTATGTTGTCGTTTTAGTTTCCAATACCCGTCTTCTACAAATGGGTCTTCGTATGCTCTTGCCTATAGTTCGGCTTATTATCAAGTAGCACTGTGTTAACTTTAGGTCCTTATAATTATGATCTACTATGAATGTCATCTGTACTAATGTAAATTGTAACATTGTCATTGGTCTTTATGTTATATAAAAAAAAAGGATAAAAATGTAAATGTGAGTACTATGTAGGTTAGCTCTACAATATTAAGATTTATAATACAAGTTTTCTGACAGCTTTGAGTGTTTCACATGACCTACGCAAATGTCTTGCTGATCTGGTATCGTCATGCGACGGATCGTTGAGCTCCCTAAAAAATGGTTGAGCTACACGAGGACTGATGTATGCGTGCCGTCAGTTAGGACAGGTCAACTCAAAGCTGTTATGGCTCTTTCTTCAAAAGGCCTGTTCAGATTTTGCCCTACATTGTAAAACTCGCATACCTATGATATAACTATTGTCTGGACTTTAAAAGAGACCATGATTCTCTGAGTTTGTTTCGACATTTCTTCTCAGAGGTCGTCAGATAGGAAATGTCGATGCCATCTAGTTTAAAAAAGAAATATGTAAAAGAAAACGACTTGTAAAAGTGTCTTCAAAAGATCTATTTACAGAAATAAATATCATTTCATCATTTCATTTCATTTCATTTCATTTCATTTCATCATTTCATTTCATCAATGATTCCTTCATATTTCATAATTTTAAGAGAGTTGGTGCAATTATGCGCTTCGCAGTATGTTCATAGGCTTGACTTAACTATTTATTGGGTTGAGTTATGTAGATGATTTTGTTGTTTAAGAATAGTTTCAAACTTTAAAACAATATTTGGGCCATTGCTGTCCTTTTGTTTATTATTTTCTTCCCTTGTACATATTTAATAGGTATATAATGTAACTATTTGACTAAAAGTACCTATGTCATCATCATTAAAGTATGCAGCGGAACAATAATGATTGCATGTTTTTATGTTCAATATAATCACGGGATCTATTTGTACGGTACGTCACGGATGTCTAAAATCCTAATGAGGCACACACGTGACCACCTATTCATATAAGTGAATAAACACGTAATTACAACCTTGAGATCGGATTTTGACCTTTGGTCACTCAGAATTTGTAGTTGTTATTGTGATCACGATTTTTTGCCAACCAGTCAGCGTAACGCATGGTTTGGTTATTTTGGTTGGGAGTAGGTACGTACGTTCAATACGCGATTATCCTGATTGGCTCACTTGCACCCGTTAAAGGGGTGATTTAACCTGTCATACTGAATGACTTTCCTTATTTAACCCATAACTGATACGTGGAAAAAATACGTCTTTTCATACGTGCCTACATGTGGTCTACAAGTTACAACCTAATTAAATAGGTATGCTTATATTTAAGATATGCATTTTTTTTTTTTCGAAAAATATTTTGTATTAGGTAGGTACAATGGGTAGATTCAGTCCATAACAATTTTTCGAACCCCTGTCCCCTCTTGGTGAAATATCGTGAGATTTGGGTCGACCCTAGTAATACAAGTCTCTCGCCCTAGACTTTTATCGTATTTAGCGAAAAAAGATAGGTGATATTTGCCGAACACCCCTCTCTCCCACGTGAGGTTAGGTGAGACCCCCTTCCTAAACGCATCACGTAAATAATGAATGCCAGTCAAGCTTAGTTAGGGGAACCAGGAGCGAAATTAATATCAGACCTCTGCCATCTAATTTCTGGGCAATACAGATTTTATATAGACTGGTTTTTTGGGCTTCTGACTCTGAAGTATATGATCCTGGTACAAAAGTACAATGACTACACGGTCAAAATGTATGGAACAGCAGTATTTTTTTTCATAGCCGACGAAAAATATCAACGCAAGTGGGTCCAGAATCGTGGTAAGCGGATGTGCGTCGATGTCCCTTCCACACTGTATACATGGTAAAATTGAAATTGTCTGAAGTACCTATGTACATAACAAAAAATTAATCTGTACATAACAAAAAATTTTAATTGACTTAAGTCTGTACATAACAAAAAATAATATAATGGGTCGCTATAATGTAAAAGAAGCCAAAACAAAATTATCTTTAGAATATTTGCACAGACTTATAAGTCTATGATAATTTGTATGCTTGTACGCATATCACGTAATAACTACTAAGTACACGAAATTGGATTCGGTTTCCATAGTTGTAGTGCTGAAGGTCTTACTTAAAATCTTGTGCATGTTGATGTTGATACACCGCATAGGAGCAGAGCTATATTAGGTAACTAGCTTTCCGCCCACGGCTTCGCCCGCGTGGTTTCTCGGCTTTTCTGCATTTAAATTTTCCCATTTTTGCAACATTTTTTATTTATGCTCCGGTCCTATTGGTCTTAGCGTTATAATATATAGCCTTCCTCGATAAATGGGCTATCTAACACTGAAAGAATTTTTCAAATCCGACCCGTAGATTCTGAGATTAGCGCGTTCAAGCAAACAAACAAACAAACAAACTCTTCAGCTTTATAATATTATTAGCTGCCATCAGCAGCTTGCTTTGAAATATTATAATCTTGTGGAATCGGAGGTACCGTACTATAGGTATGTGCCAGACACAGTTCTCGAAAATGGTCATGCTACATTGTACTGGGATCGATCTATCATCACAGACAGGACTATTGTTGCTAATAAGCCTGATATTGTGGTGATAGATCGATCAGAGCGTCGTGCAGTGATTGTTGACATCACCGTTCCGCATGACGAGAACCTCGTGAAAGCTGAAAAGGATAAACAAATAAAGTATCTCGATTTAGCTCATGAGGTTGTCGACATGTGGGAGGTGAATTCAGCAATCATTGTACTAATCGTTGTGTCAGCTAATGGCCTAATAGCTAAGAGCCTCGATCAACATCTCAGGAGGCTCTCGTTGAGTGGCTGGGTCAAGGGCACGATACAGAGAGCTGTCCTTTTAGACACGGCCCGCATTGTTAGGAGGTTTCTTTCTCTGGGGCCCTGACCACCGGTGGCTTGGACTCTGCTCCCGACACCGGTGGACTACTATTTTTATATTTTTAAATGTTTTTTATTTATCTTCTGTGTTTTATAAAAATATTTAAAAATGAAAAAAATATAGATAAACTTTAAATAAATGGAATAATAATAATAAGTATAAATTAATCCTATTGCGACTTTGCGACTTCGCCACGCAAGTGAAACCTGGGGGTAAGCGATTGTGGCCAATTTATTTGTTATCAACAATAAATAACAGGGTAATAAAAATATAGTCATTTTGTTTGGCAATATTTACATGGCGATATACTATCGATCAATAACACTGATAAGACTAATATGTTACTGTACTTAATACGCAAACAGTTCAAAATAGCGGAATTATTATCCTTTGATATTGATTAAAGTGGTGCGGCGGCGGTAGCCTAATGGCTAGGGCGTCGGACTTCATGCGGCGATCATGCGGTTGTCGGTTCGAAACCCAACCATTGGGCTACCGATGCGGACCCACTCGTAATACAAGCATTTTAGCTTAGTACGAGGGGTTGACAAGAATACCAGAATACTAGTAATGTACGACCTACATTGCTAGTAAGCTTTAAAAAAAAGTATAAATCGCTTCAGCACTAAATATCGAGACCACTTGGTGGGCAAAGTAGCGTTGGTTAATGTCAATATACAGGGTGGAAGGGAACCGCTTACCATGAATTCAGTGCATGATTCTGAACCCCCTTGCGTAGATATTTATTATAGATATACATAGGTAATCGCCAGAAATTGCGTCACCCAAATCGACAATTTAGGCAATATTTAGCTACGACAAAGATTGTTGGTGTACTCAGTTGTAATATTAGTGTCACTAATACGATATATAAACTAAAGATACGTTACCCGCTCTCTAAAATGGCAACAATAAATCAAGGCAATTGCCCGGATCGCGTTCAGTTATGCACCAACCTGCATTTCGCTTGACCAATAAAGATGTATATTCGTCTCTTTGTAACAACAGGTACACCGTGAGGTGGCATTTATAATAATAATAATATATAATAATACGTATTTATTTTCTCGTTTTAAGTTACAAGACAAGGCTTACATTCCATTTATTT
This sequence comes from Subacronicta megacephala, assembly GCA_958496365.1. NCBI lineage: Eukaryota > Metazoa > Arthropoda > Insecta > Lepidoptera > Noctuidae > Subacronicta > Subacronicta megacephala. Next base: position 4,153,363 of record OY292534.1, read on the forward strand.
TCTTTCTCTTTCTTCTCTTTAGTCGCTATCTAATAGAACTTGTGCTTTTGTTGATAGCCGTAATGTTAGTGAATAACGCGTCTACTTATATAATAATACTTCTTTGTGTCACTATTACCCCGCGTTTCTACTGACGACAAAACATGTTAGATACATTAAAATAGATGTTTGCAACATGTTTTGTCGTCAGTGGAAACGCGGGGTTACAACTGCCATGAATTTAGAATGTGTAATAGACTTAGAGATCAACAATTTGCAAAACAGCATGGGTTTTCCAACTGATGGCAATGCGGTGAGGATTTTGATGAACTTCTCAAATTAACCTACTTTTATCTGATTAGTGATAATGACAATAACAGAAAAGGAAGGGTAATTAATTTGTTATCAGTCACTTACTTCGGATACGTTTATTGTTTGTTCAAAAGCCTCCACCAAGGTTCGCTTAAAAAAAATCGGCTAGTCTAAAAATACTTATTTTATAATGCTATCATTTGCAGAAGAAATAAAAACCCTGTTCAAAATATGCTCTCCACGGATAGCATTCTGTCAGAAGGAACTTCTAGATGACTACCAGAAGGTCGCCACAGAACTAGGACTGAACACCAAAGTCATTTGCTTCGATGTAGGGAAACACTCCTTGGCGGACTTTATAGAAGAATATGAGGATAAGGATGACGTAGAAGAATTTCAGTAAGTTATTTTATAAAGTAAAGGTAAAAGGTCAGGTGCGTAGTACTCGCAACCGGCGCGTGTGTATGAAAAGATGTATGAATGTGGAAGAAGCGAAAGAGATATGCAAGAGTCGTGGACCGCATGTGGCAGTCCATAGTTTCTGCCTACCCCTGTGGGAAAAAGGCGTGAGTGTATGTATGTATGTACTTTATAAAATATTGCAGATTTTTTTATTTAACCAGTGTACTTGCGTTCTCGAACCTAGTCTTTTTCAGTTCTCTTGGCTTGCTTTACGAATAACTCTCATTATTTCAGGCTACAATCTTATTCTTACTGAAATATAGCCTATGTTATTTTGAAAGTAGCTTTCTAAAAGTGAAAGGCTTACTAGTTTCAGAGTATAACATAACAAACATCGTTGAACCCAAAGTGGTTAGGCGGAGGCATACTTAAATATTTAACGTGTCATAATCAAAGCGGAACGGGCGAGCTATGGTAATTATTCCATTAACTGGACACAAATTAAAACTCCGAGTATATGATAATATCGGAATGGAAAACGCCAATAACATTTTGTCCGAACCGGGAATTGAACGCAGGAGGTTTTGACTGCCTGTCCACTGGGTTGAAGCAGTGTTGCCACCATAACGAATAGAATTATAAACAAAAATATCATAAAAACTCTGCTCTGATACTTAGGTACGGTAGGCACATCAAGTTACCACAAAATGTCAAATTTTCTCAGTTGATTTTGAACTTTATCTTCAACAATTTAAGGTTTAAAATCATTTGGAGTATTTTGACAGATTTGTCTACCCTGACCTGCTGGCGACTGTACATTGGGCAGGGATTTGAGCAGTAGTTTAAAAACATACAAACACATAACGGATTGTGGAAATGGAGTCTGAAACAGGCAGACTTAGGATTTGCAGTTTAGCAGGGTTACAGGTTTTCTATAAGGGATAACTCGGCAAACGAGCAGGCGAAAATACAACTGAGCCGATGTCTGCCGTTAGGTAAATGAAAATAGACGAAAGAAATGAGGCAGGAAGTAGGCTACAACTCCACACTCATCCAACAAAACGTAACAGTAGCGTAGTACCTCCCCGGTCATTCCGACCTATTCATGCTGGCATGTAGACATATCAGCGAGGCATAACTACTACTAAAATTCTACATTTCTTTTCAGGCCCGCAACATTCGACCTGGACAAGGTGTATGCCTGGTTGATAAGCACAGGTGGCACCACTGGCGTTGTCAAACTGGCAGCGATCAAGCACAAGACGTTCTTCAGGAAAATGGAAGAGTTAAAGACCGCCTTTTCTTTGAAAACAAATCAGTAAGTATTTATATCTATCTATCTCTGGCGATCCAGTAAGTGTTGCCACAGCTGGTCGTGGTCATTCGGTAAGGAGTCCGACATAAATTGGCATTTGAAGGAGGTTGAATTTCAGATTGGACAATCTACAGTTACCCTCAATAATTTCAAAAATATTCACCGTTGCAGCGAGTAACGGAGGTGTTAACTTTTTTTTTGATTATTAAATGACTCAGTTTTTTTTTAAATATGCTGCGTGATATTTTCATCATTGTAAATGTTATTTCTAAAACAATCCCATAGATTTCTTTGGAAGAATTGCATTTTTTTCTTAAATCAAATAAATAGGTTATGTAAACATACATATACCATCACGCCTGTATTCCCCGAAGGGTTAGGCAGAGGTGTACTTAATGTACACCCACACTTCGCCGGTATGTTTAGGCCCCATGTAATAGGTAGGGGGCGAGTCTATTGCCATTCACCGGGCACAAATCCAGACTCCGAGCTGCTACTGAGAATTTCATAGAAAAACCCAATAACACTTTGCTCGACCTGAGGATCGAACCCAAGACCTCTAGCGTAGCAATCGCGATTGGGACCACTAGACTAACGAGGCAGTTTATTCATATTCGTAATAAATAGGTTAATTATTGCGAATATGAATAGGATTTGCAGTTGGTGTTCATATAGTTTTATCAGATAGAACAAACATTTAGTGCAGCTTTATTTCGCCATTTGGCATGACACTCATCACATAAATGAGCATTTAAGTAGTGACTTCGGTTCTGAAGATACTTGCCACAAAATTCATGACGTCGGATATCTTTTCTTTAACAGATCAAGCGGTGAGAACAAAATGGGTTTCAACTTGTCTCCAGTACAGTGGGTGTCAGCGTTCTTCAACGCGATATTTATGCCATTGACGTCGCAAACGAAGGTGCAATCATCTGCTCCAAATACTACCGAACATATCATTGATATCATAAATAAGTATAAGGTAAGTACATTAGATCAGTGGCCGATAACGAGGTGGTGAAATTCCTACAAAAAATCTTTTGTCATACAATGACCTGGTGTTTGTGTGTTACATACCTATTTATACACAATGATAGATGACACATGTCTTCGAATTTTTGGTTCCAAGACATGCTGGTTCCTTACATTTTTTCCTTCACCGTTTTTGGGAGCAGTGGTGATGAAATAATTTACAGAAAGCAACGCTCCATCGCCAGTTTGGGTTGGAACGACGAACTACAATTCGTCGAGTACAAGTCGCAGCCCTTACCACTAGGTCTCCAACGCTCTATATTAGTTTTTAGTTTACATATTGATTGGGGGAGTGCAGTGATAGCCTAGTGATATGACCATTGGACTGCCAAGTCAAAGGTCTCGAGTTCGAATCCAAGGCACGCACCTCTGTCTTTTCGAAGTCATGTGCGTATTAATAATTAATTATCACGCGCTTAAACGGTGAAGGAAAACATCGTGAGGAAACCTGCATGCCTGAGAGATCTTCTTGACGGCATGTGAAGTCTGCCAACCCGCAGTAGGCTAGCGTGGAGGACTATAGCCTAATCCCTCTCGTTCTGAGAGGAGACCCGTGCCCAGCAGTGGGACAATGTAATGGGTTGATGATGATATTGACCACTATTAAAATTTTCACGTTTGGAGGCTAACAACGTGTCTTCCTCTGATTGCTTACCTTCCATTTCAGCCAACATCAATGTTCCTGAGTCCGTCTGCCGCGACTTCCATATTGAAGAGCGACAGGAAATGCGGCTTCGATTGCCTTGAAAGCATCATACTTTCAGGAGGGAAGGTGCATAGAGATATTTATACGGAGTTGAGGGTACGTTTGCTTAATTCTAGGAATACATTTTTTTATTTAGAAATCAATATTTTTAACTGCGTCTTCCTCTCATTAGTCTTGTGATAGCAAGGTCCTTTTGACTCCCAGGTCGCGGAGTGTTACTCGGTTTTCCTTAAAAAATCTCAGCAGTGTTGCTAAGACTAACTGATTTCGAATCCTATCCTATCCGATAGAATCCAAATCCTTTGGATTTTATAATTATTTCCCTGCGATAAACTTAGGTACAATGGGTTATAGCTGTTACCGGAGCCACCGAGACCACGCCGGTCCACCTAGGGTGGGTCGTGTAACAGCTATAACCCACTTTAATTTTATGTAAGTGTATACGTTACAGATAATATACGCACTCACGCCTTTTTCCCACGGGGTGATCATAAACTATAGATATCTCTTTTGCTTCTTCCACATTCATACATCCTTTAATGAAACATGCGCCTGTTGCGAGTACCTCGCTTGCACTCACCTGTCCTTTTTGAAGGACCTCAATCAAGTGTACTTATACCTATTTTGTTTATTATTATTTTACTTACTTATAGGTTACATACATACATACATACAGTAATTTTTTTCACAGAAAAGAATGCGGCCAGGCGCCAAGATCATAGAAGTATATGGACAGACAGAAAATTTAGGACCGTTTCTTTCAGTAGACGGGAAAGGGCCCATTGGGAACTGCGGCAAAGCACATCCAGCCTTACATGCTGTCAAGGTACTTGTCTTACCTTCCACCTTCCAAAAACAACACTCATCCTTCATATATAAATATTGGTAAAGCGGGCTTTTTTCCGCAAATCCACGACTATGCGCGTATTTTGCGTGTGGGTGGGACGATGTTGGGTTTTCAATCAAACCACCCCAATCTCCTCGAGAAAGGCCGTCAAGCGCCCAATGTTGCCTACGGCCTCTCGGAGAGTACTCGGGTTGCCGAGGTACTTTGCCCTGTATCTGGCGACACCAGGACAGTGCAGGAGCACGTGGGCCGCTGTCTCTTCATATAAATAACACATATATTATGACTGACTGCTTCAATAGTCTAGTACTAAAGGCAGGCACGACTGCTATGCTTGAGGTCTTTGGTTGGATCCCCAGGTCGAGCAAAGTCTGTCAGTCTATTAAATGCGTCTGCGTCGTAATGAATAATCACGATTTTCAGCTTGTTGATCCAGAGACGGGACGGGAGATAACAGAACCGAATGTGCCGGGAGAACTCTGGAACAAAGGATACTGCTTCTCTGTGAGTAGTTGCTGTTATCAGCTAGCTATTATGTACCTTCATCTCCTCTCCTCTCCTCCATCTGCCTCCATCAGTATCAGTCACCATACTTTAGCAGTCCCATTTGGTACTTTAACAAAAAGGCAAAATAGCAACAGTTCATCAACTTGAGAAAAACCAATGTCAATTTTGACAGTTTGCACAGCATTAGTTCACAGTTTTAAAATTGTAGCATTACAGTTTGTTCGATAACTAAGCCGATCGGAAGTTGTCTGCAAGTGGCTTAGAAGTGGTAAATTTTAATTGAAAGAGTTGGTGTAAAGATAATTAGAGTCGTATATGTTTCACATTTCGAATTATTCTGATTACTAATTTCGATATTTATATTTTATCACCGCGGTAGTTCGGACCGGCTATATTCCGATCGGCTTACTTATTTCGAACAAACTGTACAACTACCCTGTCTTGAATGTCATATAGGTAGTTGTACAACTTAAAATGTTACTGAAAAAAACTTAAAAAAAATGATACTTATTTCTCGCTTAGCCAGCGTAACTAACTTTACTTATTACTTAATTCAAGACCCTTACTATGTCTTTTCGATTTCCATAAAATCATCAATATTCTATTCTATGAAGCAATGTCTCTAATGAGTCTAATCTTTTCTTCTGTTTTTATGAATCGTCCATCTTTCTAGTTTCTACGCCATACGTAACTGTTCTACTATTGCGATTTCAGGAATACTACAACGACCCAGAAGAGACCGCGAAAGCTTTCTCCGAAGATGGTTGGTACATGACTGGGGACCTACTGTACAGGGATAAAGAAGGGTATTACTACTTCGTTGAGAGGCTGAAGATGCTCATCAAATACCGCAGCTATCATGTAAGTTAGTCAGGATTCTAAAACTACTTCGATCAGATCGAGCAAAGTGTTATTGGGTTTTTCTACTTATGAAATTCTCAGTAGCATCATTCATGACTGCCTCATTAGTCTAGTGGTCCTAAGCACGACTGTTACGCTACAGGTCCTGGGTTCGATCCCCAAGTCGAGCAAAGTGTTATTGGAATTTTCTATGGAATTCCCAGTAGCAGCTCGGAGTCTGGATTTGTGCCCGAATAATCACAATAGGCTTGCCCCCTATTACCTGGGATCTAGCCATACGGCGAAATGTGGGTATACATTAGTACACCTCTGTGTAACCCTTTGGGGAATACAGGCGTGATGGTATGTACGCACGGCTACACATCAAGCTATAAAAAACCAATCTGGCCTCTTACTGTTTGGGAAGCCAGTTAAAAGCGAGACCAGCTTAAACTGGATTGTATAGGTTGACCTGTAGCCGTGTGTACAGACATCGGCCTATAACAATTATATTCTCTTTTCAGATAATTCCCCCTGAACTTGAGGAAGTGATCCGTGAGCACCCTGACGTAATCGACGCGAGCGTGACCAGCATTCCTCATGACGAAGACGGGGAACATCCTGTGGCATGTGTCATGAGGAGACCAGGCTCCAACCTAACTGCGGACGACGTTAAGGAGATAGTTGCGAGTAAGTACTTAGTTCATCATCATCAACCCATTACATTGTTCCACTGCTGGGCACGGGTCTCCTCTCAGTACGAGAGGAATTAGGCTATATTCCGCCACGCTAGCCTACTTCGGGTTGGCAGACTTCACATGCCGGCAAGAAAATCTCTCAGGCATGCAGGTTTCCTCACAATGTTTTCCTTCACCGTTTAAGCGGGTGATAATTTACGCACATAACTTCGAAAAGTCAGAGGTGCGTGCCTTGGATTAGAACGCGAGACCTTTGACTTGGCAGTCCAATGGTCATATCACTAGGCTATGACTGCACTTAGTTATAAACATTAATGAAATATGGAATTAGTTTCCCGGGTGGATCTTCCCCGATTGATATAATCTGGGTTTCTTTAAATCACGAGTGAATCGATTGCTCCTTGCTGTGAAGCGTTCTTCATCGTAGATCGCAGTGTCGCTTAACATCCATCAGGCGAACTGGCGGTCAAGCGTAGGCGTATAATGAATAAAAACATAATGCAAAAAAAAACAATTGAATTTGCCGCTTAAGGAGAGGATCAACCTTTTTTATTATTTATGTGGCGCTTTAGGTAGTATCACCACGACCATTTTTTTTTCTTTATAGCATACTAGCAATATTTTACATTACTAGTACTTATTCTTGTTAACCCCTCGTACTATGCTAAATGCTTGTGTTACGAGTGGGTTCACGTCGGTAGTGCAATGGGTGGATTTGGAACCGGCAACCACAAGTCCGACGCCCTAGCCATAAGGCTACGCTTATTTACACTTTTTTAAAGTTTTGTATTTGATCCATTGTGATCACCGCTAAACTCTGCGGCTTCTATAAACAGCAGGATTTTCGGGGTGAGCTCACTGAGCTGCCTTATTTTATCTCGGCGATATGTTTTCCTAGATAAGCACTGCGCTTGTGTATCATTGATCCCCAATTCCACATTCCTCCAGAAGGTGAATTTTTTCGTCGTGTGTCGTTCAGATTACAGGTTGTAAAATGCTTTTCTCTTTCAAAGGTAAATTATCAGACTCCCAAAGATTGCGAGGCGGCGTGGTGTTTATGGATCAGCTGCCTTTCACGTCCACCGGGAAGATTGCACGCGGCAAGCTACGTCAGATGGTGTTAACTGCAAATAGAGAATAGTACAATATGATGATTTTTATTTACATAAATATTTATTTATGTAAATAAAAATCACTTGAGAAAGGCTTGACCATTTTAGCTTATTTTTTTTTTTGTTATTAGGACAAGGTTTGCTTGTATTGTAAGATAGTTTTTTTTTTGAAAATACATCCGAAATGACGATAAGGATGGAAAATGTATACAAGCAAAGCTGCGCACAGATCGATAGTAAAAAATAAATATCACATAAAAATTTAATATACTTCGCATATTTTATGATAATAATCGCGAGTAATCACTTGAACTTTTGGAAATACCACGGAAGAGATAAATAACTCTTCCGTGGGAAATACTTAAAGAATGATTGTAAAAATTTTTGACATATTTTAAATGAATAAATGTACCTATGTTATTACAAAAGTATATGATTTTTGTAAGAAAAAAGAATACAGTTAAAGTTTAAAGAATTTTACAAATAAATAAATTAAGTATTTACTTACTTTATTTTGAGTTTCATTGACATACCTAAGGCTATTTTACGAATATTTTTTGAATAAAGAGACTAACAGCAAAAACAAGCGATAAAGCATTCATTCAGCAAGCAAAAAAGAGACAAAGATTATAAAATTATTTTTGTTAAAGAAAATTCGTACCTAACAGAACACGCAGGTTTCGAATCCTGCCCGTACTCGAACTTTTCCTGCACAAAAATAACTTTATAACTATTCTAGTCTAGTAAGTAAAGGAACAATATTTCTTTCTTTTTTTGCAGATTCTTTGTGTCGGGGTTTTTATTCAACCAATGCAATCTCTTCTTTCAACCATTTTAATTAGTTGTTTGTAGGCAGTGCATAAAACACCTCAAGGTTATTCAACAAATCTCGTTTTTCGATCGAATGTGTTGGAACACCATTGAGGTATTATGACTCGACCTAATATCATCACATTAGCTAGAGAGTTATGTCAACAAAAAATTAACAACGTGCGACTTTCGATTAATAATACTTATAAGATGGTTTTCAGACAACATTTTACTTAACGATCGAAAGTTATATTTCATTTGCGAGTTTTGTGTGAGGGCCACAATATTAAAATGAGCCTATGTCATTCTCCAAGGTCTAATCTATTTATATGCAAAAATTCATCAAAATCGGTTGAGCCGTTTAGACGTGAAATTGGAACATACCTACATACAAACATACACATTTGAAATATTAGTAGGGATTCCAAAATTCAATTTTTGCCGGTGTGTCTATATTTTTTGTAACTTGACGTGACGGGTAGGCAAAGATTGAGGGTAAGTCATTTTGACATATTTAGAACCTGCTCGCTTCACAGTGATAATCTCAATGAGGAAACACCGATTTTGTTAATGATAAACTTGACACACTAGTTTTTAATACCAAAGATTGTATAAATATCGGTAGTGTACTAAACCAGTTTCCTTGTATATTATCATTTTAGAATTGTATACGTATCAATAAGGAATTGTAGTACATTGTAGTGCTTCGTTAGTTACACTGAATATTTTGTTGTGATTGTGAAATTATATAGTTTAGTTGTGATGTCTCTAAAGTGTGAAAATCGACATTTGGGTCATCTCCTTCTGGAACACATGTTGAAACGGCCAAAAGCCGTCTGTCAGGTATTAAAATCTTTGATAATAAAAATTATTATGTTTGTGTGTGTGTGTTATTTTTTGATTGGAAAACCAGTAGGTACCTAGTGTTGATACAATTATAATAGGAACTTAATACTTAAACTTTTACTTAATACTAAAGAAGTGAGACCGCTAAAGAAGTGAGGCCGGCTAAAACTACGACTTGCCGTGTACAACACACAATTACACGCACACATGTATTAGTTAACTACGCCTTATCTTGTCAGTCGAGCTTTCGATAGCTCGATAGCTCGTCTGACAAGATAAGGCGTTGTTTCGGTATACGTATGTGCGTGTAACTGTGTGTTGTAGACGGCATGGCGTAGTTTTAGCCGGCCTCACTTCTTTGTTCGCAAAGTTCCATCTTTACTTTTTATTTGATCTGAGACTTATACTAATATACTCAGTACAGTCATAATACTAGCTCGTAACCCCGCGTTTCCTTTGACGACAAAGCATGTTGTAAACAGCTACCTATCCCACTTACTCTTTGAGAGTGAGATAGAGATAGGTAGATATTTGCAATGTGTTTTGTCGTCAGTGAAAACGCGGGTTAACTTCTAAGGCTATGTGCACGACAGACTTAGTTACACCATAGAGTTTCTATATACTAAGTTATAAACTATAGTAGTGTTTGGTTATTATAATCATTACAAAAAAAATGCACAGCAAAACTAAGTAATCTTAGTAAAAGCAATTTCAAACTAAATATTGTTCAAGTTCAAAACAGCGAAAAACAAACAGTTAAAAGTTGAAATTTAACTAAAATAATTGCAGTGGATCTTAGCAAAATAATAATTCAATATCGTTTCTCATGATGAGAACTGCACGTTTCAAACTGGAAGATCTGTAAGTACTTAATAGGTATGTACTATAATTGTGATCGCTTAGGTAGGTAGGTGAGGTAGGTAAGCTGCGCTGTCCATGGCATTGAATCTTCTCCAATTCAATTTTGAATCCGGTTTAAAAGTTGTCGGCCGCTTTTCGTTATTTTGATTGTCTTGACTTTTGAGACTGCCTCATTAGTCTAGTGGTACTAAGCGCGACTGCTGGGTTCGATCCCCAGGTCGAGCAAAGTGTTATTGGGTTTCTCAATGAAATTCTCAGTGGCAGCTCGGAGTCTGGATTTGTGCCCGGTTAATGGCAATAAGCTCGCCCCCCTTTTACATGGGACCTACAAATATCGGCGAAATGTTGGTGTACATTAGTACACCTCTGCTTTACCCTTCGGGGACTACAGGCGTGATGGTATGTTATGTTATGTTTATGTTTGTTGACTTTTGATATCGCCGGTACTGAAGAGGAGGATTGAACCCTTCGTGGTGATTAATTTGTTGGAACAAATTCTTCACCACATCCACGTATATATGAACGTGAGATTATAGCTACTCCTACTATTAATTTACTTAATTTCTCTGGCGACCATGTAGACGCGCACATACCATCACGCCTGTATTCCCCGAAGGGTTAGGCAACGAAATGTGCGTGTATACATTAGTAAGTTTACCTACTAATGTACACGCACATTTCTTCGGTTACTATGTTTAGGTCCCATGTAATAGGGGGCGAGCCTATTGCCATTAACCGGACACAAATCCAGATTCCGACCTGTTACCGAGAATTTCATAGAAAAACCCAATAACACTGCTCGATCTGAGGATCCCAGGACCTCTAGCGTAGCATTCGCGCTTAGGACTTTTAGACTAAAATATCAATCATAACTACACTCGATCCAAAAAACTGACAATTGTAGAAACATTTGGCCTGCAACAAGAGATCAAATTGTCTTGTTGCAGGCCAAATATTTCTCCGCAATCGTCGAATTTTCCCACACTAAAAAGAAGCCAATCACTCATCCACTGCGATAATCGTGCCACAATTTGTCATTTGTTTTTTCAACCCTCGTCAATACTCATCATTGGCTGATTTTCGTTTATTCCAGATAGATGCGTCCACAGGCAAGACAGAGACGAACGCATCTGTGCTATCTCGCTCTGTACAGTTAGCCAGGTGTCTGCGCCGGTTCGGAGCTCAGCCAGGAGATGTGTTGGCGTTACACGGCAAGAACCACCTGGATCTACACATACCCTACTATGCAGCGCTGTTGAACGGCATGCCTATTGTTGGAGTGGATCCCATGTTTAAGTTTGGTAAATATACAGGGGGAGAAATGAAATGTAATAGACACCACCGAAATGGAATGTCCGGCGTACTTTATATCTTAAAAAAAAAAAAATTTAGTATAGGTAACTTAATGGCAAATATACTTAATTGCTTGCACTTATTTCATTTATAGAAGAAATCAAAGCGTTGTTCAGGCTGACTAGACCTAAGATAGCTTTTTGTCAATGCGAGCATTTCACGGACGCTGTGACGGAGTTGGGGCTGGAGACACGAGTCGTCACTTTCACGGATGGACAGCATTCTCTGCAGAAGTTCATTAAGGAGTACGATGAAGATGATATAAAGGAATTTCGGTAAGGAACATCCAAATTATAATGTCCTACGCCTGGCTTATATTCCTCAAAAGGTAAGATTAGTTTACATGTGTAATAGGGGGCCGATAGGCGGCCCGCCACTGCCAGGTCTGCGGAGAAATGCTACAGCGCTCCCGTAGCCCCGGCACTAAAGTGGTGACGCGAAACGCCGAGGTTGGTTTTAGTCGGTAGATTGCTCTTTTCACAGCGGAGTCCGACACAACCCACCGCTCTCCCCGGAGTGATGGGTAGTGCATAAAGCATTTCCAACCCCGTCAACAAAAAATAGGTTACGTGTGTACCGCGAACGAATGACAGCTCGCTCCCATGGCCCCAGCCAGAAGTGGTAAACGAAAACACCCATGTGGTTGGTTCGGTGGGTCCGACACACCTCGTCGTTTTCCCTAAGCGGTGTGCTTTGGGATCTTAACACGATAAAAAAGTTCCATGTCCTTACTAATACGAGTCAAGTATTTCCTTGCCAGAAATATAAACTCTGAGATGCTACTGAAGATTTTACAGAAAAATCCAACAACATTTTACGAATGTGACATACATACTCGTACATATACACTTACGCCTTTTTCCCATTGGTAGGCAGAAACTACATAACGCTATTTGCTCCGATTCTTGCATACTTCTTTTGTTGCGTCCACATTCATACATCTTGTCATATCTATACATGCGCCAGTTGCGGCTTCTACGCACCTGACCTTTCTGAAGGATCTCACCAATAAGGTCGTGAAGATTTACGAATGCTATCGTAAAAATAAATAAATATAAGTCTATGCATCTCTATCAGACTTTTGGTGGCAGCAATCTTAATCTTACCTATGTTAGTCCAGCAGAATTCGATACGGATAAGATATATGCTTGGCTGATCAGCACGGGTGGAACAACTGGTGTACTGAAGGTAGCCGCATTCAAACATAAGCCCTGGATTGACAAGATACAACAGCAGAAGCAGATGTTTCCATTTGAAGAGTGAGTCACCTTTTATTCGTCGCTAGGTTTGGTTTTCCAGCTGGGTATATTGGACTTAATCTGCACAAGTTGCCTTCCATTGCCCGATGAAAAGCGCTAATGGGAAAAACGATGGAGCACATCATTTAAGTAAATTCTCTTTTGGACTGTGACTCTTATGACAGAATTCAGTGAACTTAGAGAAACTGTTTGATACTGGTCTCTCATGTGAGAGTGATAGGTAGTAGGTAGCTTAGTAAATCACTAGATCCTATGATCGTGTTAGGTTATAATGTTGACGTCTGCAACACACGTTTGATCCGAGAGACGAAGTCTTGTAGGTGTTCTTACTCATAGCTTTCCAACGGGTCCTTAGAAATTTTACTTCCTCAAAACCACCCAAAATAAGTTCAGCCTAAGTAAATGGCATGTTTCTTTGTAAAGAAGAGTTATTGTTCGCTTGCTTAGATTTACTGATCCTAAATTTCAAGAAAGAGCCAACAGACTTCTTTTTTAATGTAGATTCAAGACGCGCACATAGTTACTTATACGAATTATGATGTGATCGACAAAAAAGCCACCAGATATTATAAACTTTTTCTACTCACGTAAGTGTAAATTTATTTCCAGAAATTCATGGAATAGACCAGCGTTATACTTATCTCCAGTCCAATGGATAGCAGGGTTCTACAATGCCATAGCAATGCCACTCTTCAACCTGTGCAAAGTCCAGACTTCTCTGCCCCCCACTACAGATCACGTCATCGATATAATTAAGGAGTATCGGGTAAGTTTTTAAACTCGTGGCTAAGTTAAGCTAGGTTCAAATTGCTAATTAGATTCACATTGGTATTCACACGTTGCGACACACCAATGTGACTCTAATCACAATATATAAACGAAACCGATAGCATTCTGTCGCGCCACGACACACCCCGACAGAACCTAGCTATATAACTACGTTGATTAACAGATATGCAAGGTTAAACTGCTACGGTCATTCTATGTCTGGTAAACATTTTCAGCACACGCAAACCCCTCCGTGCCTCGGAGAGCATGAAAAGCCATCGGTCCAGGTTGTAATAAAATATCTATGACAATCGTTTGTGGTGTCAGAAGCTCGAATAGCCTGACAAGTTTTAGTCATAGTTCATTCTTAGGTTCTCATAGTTTCTTCTATTGCGCAGAAATTGAGTTGTGCAGAGTTTGATCGCAGTCGCTTCGCGTATAATTCGCGTTCAGCCTCGTCTAGTTAGACTGGAAGACGACCAGCTTTTAATCGATAATCCTCTTTACATTGCAGCCCGTGAACGTAGTGCTGTCTCCTGCAATGCTGGACTCGATATTGAAACATGAGAAGAACTGTGACCTTACCAGCTTTGATTACGTCATGGTTTCAGGAGGAAAAGTGCATAAGGACCTCATTTGCGAGTTGAGGGTAGGTAATTAGGTTGATTTCACTTTTTGTATCTCTAAGATTTTCTATGATTCGCCTTCATAAGCTGCCATGATCGCTTTTGAGGCATGAACCCAATTCTTTTATTTTCTCGTAGAGAAGTAAATCTTCTCGTTCGTTGTTAAATGTCTTCTATTTGGCTTCCGACTAAAAGGGTGTCTCGAAATAATATTTATTTGTTATAGTAAGTTTTCTGAGCTGTAAGTAATTAATACTTACCATAAATTAATTATTACTGTTTCCCAGAAAAGAATACGAAAGGATGCAGTAGCAGTTGAGATGTATGGACAAACTGAAACATTAGGTCAAGTGTTTTCTTTAGAACCAGACGGGCCCGCAGGAAGCTGCGGAAAGCCTACACACATACATAAAGTCATGGTATGTATGTATATGTATCTTAGTGGCATGGTGTGTGGCATGTGATGTCAATTTGACGGACCCCGACTATATATTATTATATTACTGTCTTCCGGTTTGGAGGGTAATGTAACAAGTAAAATTACTGGGCAAATGAGATTTCACTCCAAAAGTGTCAAGATGACGACACGCGAGAGATATAGTCACACGTAACACGTCACAGTAACACTGTAACTCCCTCAGTAGCTCAGTAACTCCTCTGAAAGTGTCAAGATGACGACACGTGAGTGAGACCCTCAAAGTAACCTGGTAACTCCTACAGTAACTCCTGCAGTTGGAGCTTTTACCAGCAGGCGGCCGTATGCCTGTTCGTTATCTTAATACAATAGACATTAAAGGAAGAGTATCTCTATGCTTACTATTTTCTTGTTTTAGTTAGTACCTACTCGATGTTTACAGCTAATGGACCCCGACTCAGACGTTGAAATAAAGACACCACATACACCCGGAGAATTATGGGTGAAAGGACCCATGTTTACGGTGAGTATTTTACTACGCAGTTTTTCCATCATTTGATGGCAAAATCGTTTTCCTATCGCGAAATCTAGTACCATCATTACATAGTATAAAACAAAGTCGCTTTCCGCTGTCTGTCCGTCCCTATGTATGCTTTGATCTTTAAAACTACGCAACGGATTTTGATGTGGTTTTTTTTAATAGATAGAGTGATTCAAGAGGAAGGTTTATATGTATAGATAATACATACATATTATAGTACGCGGGCGACGCCATGCGCGAGAGCTAGTTTTTATATAATCGGAAGACCATTTTTTTTAAAGCAGTGGATCGTGGCACCTTTTCATGTTTAACTAAGGATTTTTCTTTTGCAGGAATATTATAACAACCCTGAAGAGACAGCAGCGGTATTCACAGAGGACGGTTGGTTCAAAACAGGGGACCTGCTCTATAAGGACAAAAATGACAACTACTACTTCGTCGAACGTCTTGGAATGCTCATCAAGTACAGGACTTTTCATGTACGTATTTAATCTGGGGTGTTTTTATTTTATATTAAAGATAAAAAGACAATATCTTCATATTTTTTAATGCGAAATCGAGTGCTATTAGTGAAAAGTTACCAAGGTGCTCACGCTACTTGAAGAACGCTCTTACATGGTACAATGAGCAGTGAATCAGTGATACCTAGAATCTAGTGTTGCCTTGAATCTAGAATTGCCAACGCCATATATTGGTTAGGTTAATGTCGTATTATGTTTAGGTTTATGTTAGAGTCTAGATCTCTAGATAGTGATATGATCATTTGGCATTGGCACTCCATCCTCGAGATGGACTGCCAATGCCAAATGATCAGTTTTTTTTTGTGGTAGGGCCACGCTGTTCGCAGCATGAATGGGCCGGCTTGACCGGGGAAGTACCACACTCTCGCAGAAGACCGACGTCCGAGTAGTAGCGTTTCGTTACTGCGCTTCGTTCGGTGAGCGAGAGGGCCGGAGCCCCAATTCCTCCCCCAATCCCCTTCCTTCTCCTTTTCTCTATTCCCCTCCCTTTCCCTAAATAGGCTCGGCAACGCATCTGCAACTCCTTTGGTTTTGCAGATGTCCATGGGCGGCGATGACTACTTACCATCAGGTAGCTCGCCTGCTCGTTTGCCGAGTTATCCCATAAAAAAAAAAAGAATGAGTGGGCTTAAGATATGGGTCACCAAATGCGAAGCCCACCCAATGATAAACCATCTTACCGTTGCAAAGCTGACATCGGCAATGTCAGGGGCACAGTAAACCATCACCCACCATAATGACCTTCCGTTACTTTTGACCTTACAGATAGCGCCATTAGAGTTAGTGGAAGTGATCCGTCAGCATCCAGGCGTGCTGGACGTCAGCGTTACCAGTGTGAAGAATGTCTTCGACGGCGAGCATCCAGTTGCGTGCGTCGTGCGGCGACCAGGTTTTAAAGTCACTGCGCACGAGATTAAGGAGCTTGTGGCCAGTAAGAAATTACCTAATATATTTTGCCTGTATTTATTCCTGTCTGAACAAAAGACGCCTCAAGACGCCTCATATATCAATACTATATCTGAGGGCGCTTTCGCCCTGGGAGCATTAGATGGTCACTTGAATATCACATTTAGAGTCACAGACACACTATGCTATACTTACCTTATCAATATGAGGTGACATCTTATTGTACGGAAAACTTATATTTTTAATGGTAAGACTGGCAGCATTGATAGTGCATGAATGTACACTCAACGATACACAAGCTATTTAGAACTGTTGGCCCTTTGGCCGGCCCGCATTGCAATAGCAGTATTTGTGATCTAACTTTAAAGCTTCACGTGTTTTGGTTTTACCCTTTTTTTTCATGACAGCACAAGCTGTTTGCCGTGCCTCCATGTCGTACTGTTGCACGTGCTAAGTCGCCAATTCCTCGCACTATGACCGCGCTTAATGATCTCTTGCATTCCAATCCAACAGACGATTTGTTTGCGGATAGATGGTTGAAGATCTTATTGGTATGTCAGAAGTACTGTGAGAGGAATTTATGAAAGTGTTGTTAACCTTTTTTTGATCATTTTAATAGTTTATATAATATTAGCTACTGTATTTTTTTACACAACCGTTGTAATTAATTTAATAAATAAAAGACCATGTTACGGACAAAAAAAACATGTTCATCCCTAGCATACGTAGGTACTGAGGAGGGCAATCCGGGATCTCCAATGAACATAACGTATGAATGTATGAGTGACACAGAAAGAATCAGAATATGTTCATACTTTTGTGTGGGATATAATTTTAAAAGCTGCTCGCAAAAATATTGGTGGCTTATAGTTTGCGTTTGTTTACTCCACAGATAAACTCTCCTACAGTAAGCGGTTGCGAGGTGGTGTTGTATTTATGGACCAGCTACCCCGAACATCTACAGGCAAAGTTGCCCGGGCTAAACTGAAACAAATTGCATCATTTGCGAATAGAGAATAAAATGTTACTGAGTAATAAAATTATATTTTATTTACAACTCTGCTCTTTTAACTCGACCATTCTCATCATTATCATCAATCCCTTAAACTGTAGATACCACTGTTGGCTAAAGTCTCCTCTTAGAATGACCAGTCTATTCCATAAAAGACTGGTAATTTTGAGCTTAGTAATGAGGCATAATGCGTCTATAAATTTGTCACACGCGTGCCTTTCGTTAGGATCTCTGCAAGGTCAGGTACGATAAGGTTTCACCCCTGAAGAGGTCCAACGATTTCTGATCTACAGCTTATCAGGGTAGTGGCTAATGCCACGGGAAAGATGGTGACCAGTACCAGTCTGACATACCCTGCAGCCATCCCAGGCCATCAATAGGATGCATTCTTGGTATTATTCTATTATGTACCAAAACGTAAAAAATCTATGCGTAGATTGGAACGTTTCAAACGTTTTGTTTCTTGCTATTAAATCGTGACTATGAATGTTTAGTCAATGAAAAAGCATAATGTAATTAAGAGTTTAATTATAATTTTATTCATAAAAAATATAAGCATAGGAGCATAGCAACTGCAGAAATGTTAAAATATTTTTTTTTATAAATTATGAAATTGCTTTCCTCTAAAGTCAGATCGAAACGTAATATTGACAAACTGTCAAGTGTCAAAAGACTACGATCGGCTGATAGTGTCGATCGAGTGTAATCTTGTAATAATAATTTAAAATGTCTCTAATGGAATAATATAAACACAGCCATGGACGAAAACGAGTTCTTCAGACAGACCGTGCAACATTTAGCTCGATGCTTGTCAAGCATAAACCCGACACCATGGGAGAAGGTAAAAATTACGACACTCATTTTGCAATCTTGTGTTAGAAACTGTTGTTTTTATGAATAATGCCGAAAGGAATAGATATTGAGCAGTATAAACTATGTATAGATTGTATAAACAAAGTCAGCAATGTTACTATTCTGGTAGTTTTTAATTATTTTGTTTTAATTTCGGAAATAAATGCATGACCTCATCTCAGATTCTCAGCAGCCTGGACGTTATCAAAGTTTTAACGCAAAGAAGCGTAATGATTCATTGGCATATTATTCGTGTATCGATGTTGAACGATTATGACATAAGCACTAAGTTAATGGTTTGTTTACCTTGGAACTAATGTCCTATTCATTATTTTTTAAATTAATGTCTTGGGATTGGCAATGACATTGGTTTCTACTGTCAATCAGCTTATGGCGAATGTATTACGAATTGGGATAGTTATTGTGATACTATTTGACTTATAGATGTAAATGTAAATGTAGATGTAAAAAAAAAATAGACAGATGATTAGGAAAATCAAATGTTATTTTATTATAAAGGAAAACAAATAATTATATGATGCCCCAAAGGCTACTCTCTGACCGATTATTTAAAAAAAAAAACACTTAAAAGTGCATGATAAATCACTTATGTCCCAGTGTGTAAGTAGTTGTATTGTAGTCTTGGATATTAACATTAAAATATCAGAGACAGGTACGGTGGCCAGCACATAAAGCTACCACAAAATGAAATTTTTTTTCAGTTGATTTTGAACTTAATTGTCAATACTTTAACAATGAAATCACTTGGAGAAATTTGACAGTTTTGTGTAACCTGATGTGCTGGCGTCTGTACTTTGAAAGATTCATTTTTAAATAAGGCCATAAGTCTTTATAATGCCCTATCCAATGCCCTTTGAACTCCTAGGACATTATTATATTTCCTCCAACTTGAATAATGTTAACAGCTTATTAGAAAAAAAAACATGTACATAGTTAATAGATAAGTACTTATGTAAAAATCTATAGAAAAGAGGCACAACTCAAATTATACTTTCTGGCTTTCTGTACAATCAGCTTAGCATATCCTAGCTGTGTTTACATTGATATACCATGGGTACATTGGCAATTCCTTACAATTGATGCACAATTGATGAATCATTTTGGTGATCAATTGGTTCATTTTTCTTATCCATAAAAACCCAAAGCAAATATAACCATTAGTTCAGTGAGACCTGTAACCGAAACAGTAGATTTTGTAGATTTTGTAATGTGTTTATAATATGGGGCTTGATGGACTTATCAGTAAAGATAAACTGTAAAAGCTAGTTTATAAATTTTGGAAGTAAGTAAATAATTGGTTCGGTACCTGCTATTTTACTATGGGAGACCCATGCTTTGGCACAAATGGGTAGGCTCAAACAAAGTGATACAAGGCCTCACAGAAAACCGGCGTGAAACAACGCTTACGTTGTGTTGAGGGTGTCTCTGGGCGGCGGTAATATCTTACCATCAAGCTATCCATCCGGTAGATAATGATCATTTTAAATATTGAGAATCTTAATTGTTATGTTTCAGGTGAATACCCTGTTCATGCTGTGCCCACAAGCAGGCTCTGCTTTGATTGTTACTCCTCGCAGTCAAGAGGCATCCATAGCCCTAGGACTTTACTTCCTGCAGAGCAATCTGCAACACCAGGATAAACTGCTGCCATACTTCTTGAAGGTCCTCAAATGTCTGACTACAGCACAGTTTGAGGAGCCTCTGTGCAGAATAAAAAATGGAGACCGTAAGTTTTTTTAATAATAAGCTTACCACACACTTAACGCTCACTCACACGCTAATGTGAGTCACACATTAGTAGTATTCTTGTTAACCCCTCGCTTGTATTACGAGTGGGTTCACGTCAGTAGTGCAATGGTCGGGTTTCGAACCAGCAACCACATGATCGATCCGACGCCCTAAACATTAGGCTACCGCCGCTTCAAACTATACTTATTACGCTTATTTTTTATTATTTTTTAGCATTAAATATTGCGAAATTTTCTTTAATTAGAAAATTCATTTCTTTGTGAAAATTTCGCAATATTTAATGCTAAAAAATAAGCATAATACGGTAAGGCAACATCGTTCGACATTCAACTACCTGTAAAGGCAGTCGTGTTGGTTGAAAGACATATAGTAATGTCTTCAATAGATGGTGCCGACGTCGCCTCAAGACGTAGAAGGTGGAAGAGAAATTCGACATCACAGGCAGTGGTCTCGGTAGCTTAGTTGGCAAAGCGTCTGGTGTACTTAACCAGAGAGACGCAGGTTCAAACCCTGCCTGAGATCGAATTTTTCTTTCACTAGAAATTTTCTTTAATTAGAAAATATACTTATTACGTTAAATTATTTGGTTAGGCAAGTCTGCTGAATATCATTTGCCAGAGCACTGTATCCCTTATATCTTTGAATAATTACTCTTGCATGCAACTTCAGAGGGTTCAGAATTTTTAATGACCTGATGAAATAATGACGAAACTGTTAACTGGGAATATAATAAAACCTAAATAGCACTTTTCCACATGGGAATCGGGAGTGGGAGTGTAGGACCTCTAGCAGAGCAGTAGCATTTAAGACTACTAGACTTATTAGTGTGGATTTATGAAACAATTACTGCAAAGCCACTTTATACTTTGTTTAATTTTAAAATTACAATGGTTATCATAGGACCTTAAATTAAAATTCCTGCAGTGATGTAATCCCTTGCAGTACCTCCATCTGGAAATAAATATGCACCAATACGAAAACTACTATGAACTCTACATAGATAAATAGGAAAATATAGTTTTTGTTTTACAAACATGCAAACAAATATTGAGTCCAGTTAAAGAAGAACATGTACAAAACATATTATTTAGCAGTTTTTTAATAATATATGATAACTTTTATTTATAAGGCTGCCATGAAACTTGTTGATAAGATGTTTGACGACTTGACAGTTTGTTTGTTTCGTAGTTGACTCGTTGTTATGTCAGATGTCGCTGCTAAAATTGTATTTTACACATTTTCGATTTTACATATTTGATTTTATTTGTTGTGTTGCTCTACTTGACCAAGGTTTTTTGAATATACATAAAAAACACAGTAAAATTATGGAAAATTAACATAAAAAACGGTTCCTATATCCAAAAACAAAGTTTTGATACCTATTATCGAGGGGCATAAGAATTTACGTTTAGTCAAAAAAAAAAATAATCGCGGAACTTACATGGGGCTGATTCGAATGCCTCTCGATAAGAGGTATTTAAATTTTGTCTTGACACCACTTCTTTGGCCACCCTGTATAGTGTACGGTCGGAAGCACATCAGGTTGCCACAAAATGTCAAATTTTCTCAGTCGATTTTGAACTAAATAATCAACAGTTCAAGGTTTAAAATAATATAGAGAAATTTGTCAGTTTTGTATAACCTGATGTGCTGGCGACAGCATAGTGCTAGCCCAGGCACATTTCTGAAACATTTCCTTTTGTCCAGTATTTAGTCAAAGTCCATGTTTTCTAAATACAAGGCATACTCACTTTATTTGCCTCCTCCGGCACCGGCCCCTGCACCAGCGTTCATGTCGAAACCAGCCCCAAAGCCTGCTTGGCCACCACCGTCAGCTATAAAAAAACATTAATTTGTTATCTTTTTGTCATTATATCGTTAGGTTAAGAGTTATTATAATTAAAAAATATCTACGGCCTTATAAATAAAATCAGTTGACCATAAATAGACCGAACAAAACACAAAATTCAAATCGATACAAATTATAGAAGTTACAAGCGTCTTCATTTGATGACAGACTTACAGCTCGCCATAAAAATTCTATATTATTTTTGCGCGAAAGACAGAGCTTCCCAACCCAATTCCCAACAGAAATATATCTTTGAACTTCATGAGAAGATTCAAATGGATTTTCTGTAATTATTTTTTTTATTCACCTGCCTTATTATTATTTTTTAATTGTAAATTATAAATGAATGAACCCCTCGTACTAAGCTAGATGCTTGTATTACGAGTAGATTCACGTTGGTTGTGCAAAAAGGGGGTTTGGAACCGGCAATCACAAGTCCGACGCCCTAGCAATTAACGCTACCGTCGCTTTAAGATTCCTTTCGTATCGTGAATTAAAGTCTTAACCTCTCCCACGATTAGAATGCAACCTATGCAAAAATGTGCAGTATGCAGGTGCATATATGACTATTATTGCCATCCTTTTCGTTTCCCTACAATTTTTGCAAATTAGAGCAGGAGAAATATAGTTTTACGAATTTCCATGATAAAAAAAACGCAAATTTTTTTGCACACTTGGTGTGCAAACTACATTTGCCGGGTTAATAAATCAGTGGTATATCTACTTACTATACAAAAAAACTTAATCTATTTTATGAATCTGCTCATACCACCTCCTGCGTCCCCCCCAGCACCTCCTCCAACACCAAATCCAAAACCGGCACCTGCTGTAAATCAAAACATAGATTTAAGCCAAGATACGAGAAACATACCATCATGCCGGTACTCCCCGAAGGGTTAGGCAGAGGTGTACTTAATATACACCCACAGTTCGCCGGTATGTTTAGGTCCCATGTAATAGGGGGCGAGCCTATTGCCATTCACCGGTCACAAATCCAGACTCCGAGCTGCTACTGAGAATTTCATAGAAAAACCCAATAACACTTTGCTCGACCTGGGGATCGAAGCCAAGACATCTAGCGTAGCAGTCTCGATTGGGACCACTAGACTAACGAGGTAGTCTAGTCTAGATATGAGAAAATATGCTGATTTATGACTTTTTGACATTGTATTACGATGTAATAACATATATACCTTGGCCTCCAGCGCCCCCACCTTGTTGCATGCTCTGAAATTATAAAAACAAATTACATAGGTAAGGGTTTAACAAACAAGCAGAGTCATTTATATGACTTAATTCAGCTGTCCGGTTTTCAAAATATGGTATATACTTAATTATCACTTAGCGCTTAAATGGTGAAGGAAAACATCGTGAAGTAACCTGCATGCTTGAGAGATTTTCTCGACTACATCCTAATCCCTCCCATTCTGAGAGTAGACCCGTGCCCAGCAGTGGGACAATATATGGGTTGATGATGGATAATGATGATGAACGTAAACGAAGAAGGAAAACATAGTGATCAAATTAATTAGGGAATAAATATTTGCTGATTGTGGTTGTATTGTTGGTCTGGAATTCAGGACCGAGTTGTTATCGATAGAATCGAAATACTTAAAATCTAAATATTTGTGTATGTGAAAATTGTTATTTGTATTGCACCTGTGATACAGACAAAAATCGCCCAGTAAGGCAACACTTTTACATAAATAAATCTTGAAAATTACTAAAAATTCTGAATGTAATGACAAATTTCGACTTGACGGGTGGGACTC